>JARHVA010001646.1:1245000-1605000 GCA_037957365.1 Torreya grandis
GCTCTTGGTTATACAACTGTTTGTTTTTTTCGAGCATGCATCTCTCATTTCAAATATGATGTCCTCTAGAGATTCATTGTATTGTGTAGTTTATTACATCACTTGGTGATATTATTATTGGATGAGACCTCTTTTGTATTCACACTGGGATTCATAGATTTTTTCCTTCATACATGTGTGCTCCTTGATGCATACTTTACTCTTTAGTTTTGTGACTATCCCATCCCCACCAGGGACATGTTATTGAGATATTTTATGTATATATTTTTTATGTTGAGATTCTCCTTTAGATTTATGGTGGAACTTGTTCTCCTTCTGTAGAGTAGCTAGTTTGGTGAAGCCTACTGTTAACATTTCAATGTTTAAGTAGTTGAATTTTCCCACCCATACATATATTTTAAGCCACTACACCCATTTCAACATTATGGGGGGTGGGGGTTTCACATACCGCTTTAGGTATCGTGTTCTTTGCTAGCTATTTGCACACCACATCTTATTTTTCACTTAATTGATTGAGTGCATGTTATTTTGATGGGATTCATTTCGTTAAGTACACCTACTATAGCATTGTGTTGATATTTTTGAGTCATGCTTCTTAGGATGCCTTGCATCATAAGTTATCTTCTCTATTTTCATTGTGTTTTTACTAGTTTTGGGTATTTTGCGGTGACACATTTCATCTATGGTGACTCTTTTTCCCTAGTTTTGTGATTAGTGTTTTTTCACTGAGTGAGCCTCATATAGAATACCAATTCTTATTTAACTTGGCAGTTACAGTGACTCAACATCCATATATTTTGATAAGATGGATTGGTTACATAAGGATACTTAGTATTTCATTGTGCATTTGTACATGGGTACCTGATCAGGCCTAATTGCCAAGACCCATTTATTTTCCCTGCTTCATCTTTTCTCACTCCTTATTATGTGCTTAAGGGAGTGTGTTGGAGTGAGTGTGTTCACACTCACTTACATAGGTAAGCTACACTAGGAAGTTTGTTTTATTGTTGGAGATACTAAACTAATTTTTTCACATATTGTTTTGAGTGCACATTAATATTAGATCCTCTTATTTTATTAGTTATTCATGTAACAAGAATTTATCGCATGAAATAACCTATAATGACTATTTTAAGAGGCATTCCCATGTATTTTGGTTTGATCAGTTGTGGAGACACACATGGATAATGTGAATACATTTTGAGAGACTTTTTTGTGCATATTCTTTGTTTTATTATTGTGTGTGAAATGATGGCTTTGCTATGGTAATGGTGTGTGAGGGAGATCTTGCATTTGTATGAGTACATATTGCACTCTGATATTGGATAACATAAGGATGCCCCCATGCAAATGTGAATCTATAATTATTTATAATATTTTATATCATGTGTCTAAATCAAATATACTATAATTAGCACATGCATAAAAAATATAAAACCTCTAACAATAGGTAAATAATCATAATATGATAAGCTAAATAACCATGTAAAACATAAAGATAAATAAATTTAAAAGAATTTAAAAATCAAATAAATCAACCAAATAGGAATGAAATCCAAGAGGTAAAATTGAAAGGAAGAAAAAAATGAGGGATCCTTACTACCTAAAAATTCCCTCATAATGTGTGTGCATTGAGGAGGAAGGCCTATATATTTATTGTGTTGTCATCATGAGAAATCTCATGCAATATTTTGGGATGGAAAACAATAATTAAAAAAAGGGCTAAAAACCAAGAAAATAGTGAAACAAAAATAAACAAGAAGGATAGAAGAATGATTGAGGCATATTGAAAAGAATTGGAGAAGGAAATTGACAAACAACTAGAGACATAGATGAAGTAACTTAAAACTCAAATTATTATAGATGATGTAATTAGAATAAGCTGGAAGAAATAAAAGATATAAGGGGTAAAATATGGAGAAAGGTTAAAAGGAAGAAAAAAATAAATACATGAAATGATTATGAAATTAAAACCATGGACAATAAATAACATATAAAAAAGTGATTAAATAAAAGAAACTATGTACAAATAGATTGTACAAGTGCAGGGTTATGTGGTTGTAGGCAAGGATAACCAATGATTCCATCTATATGATCATTCTACATGTAAGTATATGTGGTCATGTCCTCATGTTCAACTTTTGGAGGTCTTGGAACCAATGAGCCCAAAACACATAATACATTATCATCATTATTATCATCACAAGTATAATAATTAACACTATAGTAAGTATCATTGTTATAATCATTGTCATTATAATCATTATCAATGAAAATGATTGTGTTATAGTTTATAAGGTTAAAATTTACTTTATCCAAATAACATTGCAAGTGGTTATATCTTTAGTAGGTGTTTTATACTGAATTGTCACATAAGGATGCAACAATATAACTTTCATATGTGGATGAGTAGGTAATTGAACTTTAGGAATTTTCACTTGATATCGTATGATTTTCTTCTTTGATATATCTTTAAGTGACACCTCATGTTGAACATATGTATGAGGCTCATAAGTAATGCCTTGGATGGTGATCACTATATGAAAATGTACAAATTTAAAAACATAGGTGTAGTGTTGAGAGAATGTTTTCATTTAATTAATACATAATCATTCAGGTTATATATCATATGTCTCATTATCTAAAAATACATGAAACCAAACTCATAAGGTCTCAAGACTGATGGTTATAAGTTTTGTATGCCCTTGAGTGTTGTCATATTTATCCAATCATATCTTTTAATAAATGTAGTTATTCTAGTTAGATCCTTTTGAGCATATCCAAGATTGGTAATAGAATTCATTATACACCCATTAATGCTTGAACTATTATCCATAGTAATTTTGTTTGTTAACCTTGAATGTGTATCTATGAAAGATTGAATAAATATTGAACCATTTATAGAACCATCATTTATAATTTCTTGTCCATAAAATTTAATTTGAGGGGGTTCCTTACACGTGTCATTGACCACATAAATGAATCCAACAAGTGGATGTACATTATAAACCTATGAAGTTTTTTTTAGTTATCATATGAAAATCATCTTAGTTTTTAGATTGTGTATCACGATTTGGAATAGGATTGGTAAAGATATTCATATGCTTATTTTGTTAAGCAATTAATTATTTTAAATTATATTTGTGACCCTCTTTTCTAATTTGGTTATTTTTAATCAAGTTCCATGTGCTTCAAATTTATACATTTATTGATAGACCAAGGAGTCTAAGCTAATCAAAGTATGTAGTAACATCACGGTTCTGAAGCAAGACCCTTGATGAGTAAAAATATTATTGAGGATTTAAATATATCATATTGCATTCAATAAATTATTTATGCACACTTTGAGCACTAATAGTTAACCATGTAAATTTTCATCACTCTCTTTGTTGAGAAATGATTATCATGTATGAGGTCAACCTATCACAAATGGCTACATTCTTGGCCTTGTTCTTAGGTTGGAAATTATTATCATTAGTCTTAGTTTTGAATGTTGACTTACCTTGATATTTAGCTTCATTAGAGGTAGGAGCATAAATCTCATGTTTAAACATGTTGGCATATAAAATATTGATCTCATAGCTTCTATCATGTGACAAACCTCATTAAAATATTGGGATGAGTTGAAGACCACTTTTTCTTTAATGGGTTGGAGTAAACACTGAGAGAATATACTATGTGATTCACTATCAGGTAATTGGTGAGTCATCTTTGTATGCATGCTTTTTAATCTAAGCGCATGCTTAATAACATTGTCATTGGGTCCTTGTTTAATTTGTAAATTAGTTAAAATGAGAGCTTCATGGCATATTTTGATTGTAAAGTGAGCTAATAAATTATCATCCAAAGAATTAAAAGAGCATACAGATCAAGATGGAAAAGCATAAGATTATTTTAACTATTTTACGCACATTGATGATTACACTATGTACAATACTTCAAAACTATGGCACCATGCAAATATATGTAAATAAATAATGAATACATATTTAAAATGTGACAAACCAGATATTTAGATATTCAAAATCTAGATAAGGAGGATCATATATAAATACCTGATTTATAACTTTCATGTGCATGTTGGAGGTTAAAATAATGGAAAATGGGTCCAAACAACAAGACAAATAAAACCCAAAAATTGTTTTACAAACAGAGAAATTTCAAAAAAGGTTTAGAATCATGGAGTGGTTGATTATGTCTCAGGTTAGAATCATGGGCCAATTATCACTCTACTCCCATAATAGAAATCCACTACTACAATTTTTACCCCCAATTTTTTAAGGTCTTAAAATGTCTAGGGTTGTTTTGGCAAAGGTAAATAACTAAAAATCATGATTCCCCTAATCCGATGATGAGTAGAACCATCTGAGTTACTTTTATGACTTTAGAAATAATACACCACAATGTCACAAGAATATAAATGTTTAAGGTTAGTGGCTTATGCACCCTTGTGATGGGTTTCAACTATATATCACGCATGCTCAAATTCATATTTAATGTAATTTTAGTGCTTGTGAGTGTTCCCAGCACAAAATGAGAGAAAGGACTTCACCTCCTCTCCCCAAATAGTAAAATTCAAATATATGATTTGATATGACCTTATTTTATTAAATGTGTGATGGTAAAGTATATATGATGGCATAACTAGATAAATATCTATGTTCCTTAAAAAATATGCAAACCTTTTGATAAGACTTGATAAATGTGCATGAGATACTTGGCTTATAAGAGATCTAGATGATTTGAATTAACCATGGAATGCCTAAGGGTACATTTTTATATATAGGATTCACAAGGACACATTTACAAATAGGAAAACCATAGAACATAGCAAAATCCAACATTAAAGGATCCAATTTTCAAGGGGATAGAATAATGCACAGATTGTGACCTAGGAAAAGACCCTAAAACAATGTTTTGAAACTTTGAAGAGCATCTGGGTCATACAAGGGTAAATAAATAGGTGATTTGTTATTTTTTATACATTCTATATTAAATTAAGGTATTATCATTAAAACAAATTTACCATAAAATAATGTTGCAATCAATACCTATGTCAATGGAAGATAATATGGAGACCAACGCAAAGGGAGAGTGTACTATAAAGAGCCAAATGTGTGCACATGGATCAAGTGTGATAGAGCATGACAAATAGATAATATAAAAGAGTATTTTACCAAAATTAGGTGTCTAAAAAATGTCATAGTTTGATGCATGTTTCCAAATTGATGCATACGAATCAAAGTAAAACAAAAATTAAGTGCATACTTCAATATTTCCTGAGAGGGATTGAAGGATGAAGACTTTGAATTTATAAGTTGGATCCACCCACACTTTATCATCAATAACTCAAATTTACTTATAATCAAACATGAATGCCAATAAGTAATCAATGTCCTAGTAAATTGATATTCAATATAATAAAAAAATAGATAAATTAAAAATAAGCAAAGTAATGAAGAAACATGGTGGTAGAAGAACCATGTTTTCACTTTTTGAACTTTGGTGCTAAAAGAGTTTTAAAATGATCTTATAAAATTGAGACTGATAAGTTTTAAAATGAATTCTGGAAACTAAAACTAGCAATTTTCAAATTGGACTCTAGAAACTAAAGTTAATGAGTTTTAGATCAAACTTTGGAAATCAAAATGATGAATTTTAAAGTTGAACCTAGGAAACTAATGTATTCAAAGTGAACCCTAGAAACTAAAGTCTACGTATTAATCATGGAAGTAGACATTTGGTGATTCTTTGTAAAATAATAGTCTCAATAATCAAATCTATAATTAGTGGTATAATATCCTATGATATAATCTTTGGATATATGCCTCCTTTTTTGATGAGAAATGCGTTTCCTCCTACAAATAAATCATTTCAAAATAAATAATTATGTCATCATGTGTTGTCATATAAAAATAAGCTAACTATTTCTAGTCATGAAATTATATTTGTCACACATTTATGTAACTATAGAAATATATCATCATGTAAATATTGATAGGAATATATAGCCCATGTGAGGATGATATATGGATTTGTGGCCCATGTGGGGGTGGCGATAGGAAGAAATATGGAAAGTAACATGCCCTGATAGTACCTGGTAAGGAGTGACAAATATATGCCCCAATATGGTAGGATATAGCAATAAAAGTACCCAATATGTGTGTGTTTGTATTAGCGCAATGTGACTAGGTGTATGGAGGACAATTTGATGTCAATAGACACAAAGGTTTATCATGCCCTAGATAACAAGGTATAAGTGATAAAATTCTATTGTGGGTAAATGTCTAAAATAAAAATTTATAAATTTAACTAGCAAAGCTCATAAGGATTGTATGGGTATGATGCCTCCAAATATAGTATATAGGCTCGATGATGATAGGGAAAAAGGATATTCCCCAATATGGATAATTTGTAATAATAGGTGTAACAAGTATGATAATCGTAATGTGTCCAAGTGTAATAATTACATGGATCATGTGATCCAATCCTAATTAATCATTGTAAGATCAATAGGCACCTAGGTATAGTAAGCTTTATATAAGCAATATCAATGGTTCTCATAGAGAATGTATGGGGATGATGTGCCCAATGGTAATAAGTATTATAGGTTTAGAAAAAGTGCAATAGTATGGTGCCCTCAATAGAATAAGGTATAATTGATGCAACTCATGATGAATATGTGGGTATGATTCCCCCAAAATAAATGTATAGGTAGTCCTAATAATGATAAATCTTTGTAGCAATTGGTGATGTAGGTAGGCTAATGTGTTCCCCCAAATGGAAATATAGAAATGATAAGCTCAATAATAAAAGTTACAAATTAAATTCCATAATTTAATAATATGACCCTATAAGGAAGATATATAATACTGAAGCATACATACAATATTAGTAGGCCCAAATATAAGCATGGTAGAAACTATGAAAATGTAAGAAACAAGCGTAATATACTACAAGTAGTAGTGCACTCATGATATTAATCATGGCACCAAGTATATAATTGTATGTAGTATATGTAACATAATCACACACAATCATGTAACCACACATACTAAATGTAACCCTCCATAAATTAATGACGAGGGCATGACATGACATGGTGACTATAAGATACCTACAAACAACAATGGACAAGACATTGACTAGAAACTTGTACAAGCACATATAAGTTAAAAAATGCATATGCAAGAAATCGAGCAATCATAAAGCACATAGTGGAATAGGTAATGTTTATATGTATATTTCATATGTAGAAACGTGATGGTTATATCCATGTAACACAATACGCAAGATGTAGGCAAGAGAAAGATATGTATAAGCGATAGTGTAAAGCTCTATATTAAAATGGAAAGAAGGATGGATGTCACTTGAGACCCATAGCAAATATGTCCCAAGAATAGTCATACCCAAAATGTGATAATTCCCCTTAGTGAGGGTGTAATGAAGTTTTAAAACATTTATAAATATATGATCATAGGTAGCATGTATATCATACATCTCACCCACTCAAAGAGTACCATGAGAAACATATGTATAACATGTATATGTAAACCTATAACATTCGTAGATAAGCATGATATGTATCCATCAAAAAATATAAATTTAAATAATTTTTTTATTTTTATGTTTTTACACATTTTTGTAATTTTTTTTAATTTTCTAGAAGAAATATGTTCCATATGTGCGAAATATATGGCCAATATGAGCACAACAATAGTATATCTCAAATATAAGGTATAGTCCAATGTGAGTATTTGAATCATATGTTGTCTATGTGTGATGTGTATCATGTTCATGCAGGGAAGGGTTTGTACCATATGGACCATGGTGAATAAAGTATCTAAGGACATGTGGTGACAAAACAAGAACCTATTAATTAAGATCAAGTGTGCACACACAAAGAGAAAAATACACAAATAAAATTCAAGAAAGCAAAATTATGGGAAGAACAATCAGAAGGAAACAACCAAACCCAAGTGAAAAGAAGTCACAAAAAGTTATCAATTCAAATAAAAATGGCATGTCAATAAATTATTTCAGTCCAATCAATGTGAAATAGAAAATAAAATTCCACCATAATGTCCCCAGAGCCAACTATAAATGCATGGTCATAGGTATATAACATAAGTCCCATATTGATTATGTGAATAAAGGATGAAGCATTGAATCACAAAGTATGTTATCAAAGCTAACAAATTATACCTTAAAGTTCTAAAGTGTAAAAATAGATAATACATTCATGCACACTTGATGCATTATTATCAAAATTAGAAGATGTTGTAAATAAAACATTGTATTCTAAACTAATGTCTCCAATGCATGGATATGTATAATTGAATTGATTTTTATTTGGAGGTGTATTAGTAGTTCATTGGTCCTATTTTAGTTATATTTTATCTTGATGCACTTTTTCTTAATCTCCCAATGGAGTTATGTTTTAGATGAAATTGGATCCACTTCTAGAGCTTTAGATCATTCTTTACATTTAATCTGTCTCTTTAGAGTGTAACTATACATATTGTCTTTATATTTGAGTGTAATATGTTCATGTGTTCTATCAATTGTTGCTTTCATTTTTTGTAACCATTACATATTGACTACAACATTATGTGATATCATATTAGATGTCATAAAAACTATACAGTACATGTTTACGGACCAACTAATATAGGTAATGTAATATGTCCCACTAATTTAGGTACATGATTAAATAGATGAATAAATATCTTAGTATCAAATGAATCATAACCACATTCCTCAATAAAATCATGAGTGTGCATACTGAATTCAATTATATCATTGATCATAATTCTTGATCTTTGTTTTCTTTCTATAAAAGAATTAATGACCAAGGGTTTTGCATGTGAAAGATGAGTCTCTATAGGATTATTTGGAACCATGATTGATACATTACATGCTCAGGTGATTTGATCTTAAGAGTTGGATTTTTTTACTTTAGAATATGAAACTTCATTTTACAAAAGTCATTATACGTTGGAATATGTGCTTGAAACTTACAGTTTCATAATAAATATATCAAATTCAATGTTTCCACCATCAATAAGATCCTAGATCTTATTTTTAAAGCACGAGAAATATTTCTAGTGTGATTTATTCTATGATATTCACAAACTAAATTTGAATTAAAATTTTATATTATATGAATCCAATCATAAAGCTTAATAGAAGGTAAGTAAATCAAGTTCTTATCAATTAGAAATTTTAATATTTTACTTTGACTATATGTAAAAATTTTAAATTATTATGATCCATTAAGGGAAAACATAAGACATGTTATATATGTCACTCTATGATTAGCCGATTGTTTAGGATTTTTATTTATTGGCACATGGTTAATGTTTATATTCAATGTATGATTCATAGAAGCACAATGTGAAACATGAGTCTCATAACTAATTGCATGTGTTTTTAAAAATTCATCCTTAAGTTTCATGACATATTGCTAATGATAATTGAAAGGTTTTTAAGTTAAATAAAACATTTTATCATTGAGAGGAGACATAAGACACCTACTGAAGATATATTTTTCTCTAGATCCATTTGTTTATATATCAAATGATGTGTGCTACCCTGAATCTTAAAATATAATTAAGAATGGTATTAGAGGTTTCTTGTTGAAGAGATGGAATCTATTAGAATGTGGTATGTGGTCCCTTATTAGTAATAAATCATGATAGGAAAGCTTCCTATGATTTAAAGAAATCATGTAAGGTAGCAATAGGTGTGTGAAACCAATATAAATCATGACTTGATAAGCTTATATGGAATGTCTTAACCAATATTCTATCATTAGTACCATATTTCTTGAGAAAAGTAAAAAAAGTACTTAAGATGTATATAAGGATTTTCATAGCCATCAAATAAGGAAACCTTAGGCATTGTAAAACCATGTGGGAGAAGAGTATAAATAATATTGTGTACTATAGGTTGGCCATATATAACATTAGAATCAATCTATGAATTAGATGCAATAGACTCTAGAGATAAATCAAGTACTCATCTTTGTAATTCACCTATGACATGCATCATAATAACAATCTCATGGGTTGGCACAATCAAAGTATGAAGGCATTCATTTATAGGACTAATATTGTTATTAATTTCAAATATAAAATCACTAGGAGGAATAGAGGTGGAAGTAGAAGGAAACCAACCACTATCAAGCATAGGAGAATCATAGATCACACAAGAACAATTAACATTAGTTGTTTCTTTAAGCATTTTCAGAGCTTGAGAAAAGGAAGAAGTTTTTTGAAAACATATTTTTTAATATTTTCAATAAATTCATCATTTTGAGCATCTAAGGAAGGATTATTAAGACAATTATTTTTGGCATTTGATATCTAAGAATCATTTTCAACATTTGCATTTAAAACTAAATTGATCTAGGATAATTTGCTTAATACTAACACATTTTTCCTTAGGAACTAATTTTATCAAATAATTTTTCATTCCATACTCATGAGTGCTCATAGAGAGACAATAAACACCCAAGACATTCATATTGTTTGTATTTTCACATGGTCTGATAGGTTGAAATTTTAATTTTTCGTCTACATCGTCCTCACTAGCATAATAATAAGGTATATTGACATTACTATCATTTATAGTAGCATGAAAAATAAAAAGAATGACATTTATAGAAACATTTATAACATCAAAGAGAAAGCCATCACATATAAACTAGGGTTTGAAAACTATACCTAATAAACTATGGATAATGATATTATAATAAGGAATAAAAAGCCAAAATAAATAAAATCTTAAATATCCACATTATCAAACCCTAGAGGGAAAGATAACATGAAATCCTAAGGTTGATAGGTTTTAAATAGATGGGTTTGAGCCAAATTTTGAGGAGTATATTCAAGAGGTGAAGGGTTAAAAACATATAGGATCGAAGATAAACTAATGAACACAATCAAGATCTAAAAGGTGAAATTAGACCCTACGAGATGAAGGAAGAAAAATTATAACCCTAATATTATGTAAAATTATTGAGTTCACCAAAATGTTTTAATTGTTTTGTGCACAATGTTAATTACACTATGCACAAAACATTAAAACTATGGCATAATGCAAATCTATGTAATTACAGTAATGAATATATATCTCAAATGTGCAAAAATAGATATTTAGATATTCAAAACTTAATGAAATAGGATAATATATAAAGTCCTAAGTGTTTAATCACCTATGAATTATTAGAGGCTAAAAATAGTGTAAAATAGGTCTAGATAACAAGACAAACAAAACCCATAATCCATTTTACAAACAAAATTTTTTTAGAAAAGGATCAGAATTATGGAGTGCTTGGTTATGACCCAAGTCAAAATCATGGGAAAATCATGGTCATCTTCCCATTATTGTGATCATCTTCCCACAATTTTTACCCACCACTATGATTGTGACCTCCACTTATTTTAAGGTTGTGAAATTTATGTGGTCACTTCGACAGAGGTAGATAATTGCTAATCCTAATTCACTTGATTTGATGATGACAATATTTTAATAAATTAATTATTTTAATTTACATATAATTTTATAATACATATTAAGAATATAAATGTGCAAGGTTAATGGACCAAGCACCTTTGTGAAGGGTTTTAACTACATATTTTGCATGCCCGAAATTAAGGCTCAATATAATTCTAATGATTATGAGTATTCCCAACACATAATGAAAGAAAGGATTTCATGTCCTCACCCTAGGTAATCAAATTCAACTATTTGATTTTTTATGACCCCATTCTAGTATAAATATGATGGCATAAAATTGATGAGGGTAGAATTGGATCAATTTGCAGATTCTTTAAAAAAATGTGTAGATTTATTGATAATACTTAATAAATGTGCATAAGAGACTTGGTTTGTAAGAGATTAGAATGATTCGAATTGATCATGGAAAGTTTAAGGCTTCCTTTTTATATATAAGCTTCACAAGAACACATTTACACATAGGCTAACCATAGAATATAGTTAAAGCTAACAGTAAATGATACACAAGTCAAGGGGACAAAGTTGTGGACCGAGTACGACCTAGAAACAACCCTAAAACATTGTTTTAGACATTCCAATAACATCCAATGTCATACAAGGGAAAATAAATAGTCAATAAGTAATATTTTAGACATTCTAGATTGAGTGGAGATATTATTATTGACCCAAATGAACAAAAAATATGTTGTAAGTTAGACTTATTATTGGCCCCTAAATTATGACCAAGTACTGTTCCATTTTGGTACACGATGTGGAAGGATAATTATCCATTTCAAATTAATTACCATCATGACATGGAAGGACCATGGCACATAGTTGATAGGCACATAAGTGTCGTGGCACAGAACTTGTCGGGCATGAGAGGACAATGGCATAGGAGACCCAGTGTGAGAGGACCTAGTCAAAAGAGAATGTGTCATAAGGGACCAAAGAATAGAGGACTCAAAAAAAAATTGGAAGACTAAGGGAGTGCATGGGAAGTAGAACGTCAGGGATGTGGGAGTAATTAGAAGAACAATTCAAATAGGACACTTTGACCCCATTGATCAGAGGTTTTATACCAACCCATGAGGAACAAAATACTTAGCCACCAGAATATAGCATAGAGTGAGGATCTAAGGACATAAAGACCCGAGTCTATAGGAATAACTCATTGTAAGAGCCACAGCTCTCAGTTTATTGGGAGTTCATGTGCCATTTGTTCAAGATAGTTAGAATTATGACACTTGGTCAAGGTAAAACAAGTACAATTACCTATTGTAATTATTTACAGGATGGTCTTTTGGAGAATCAATAGTAGCACTTTGTCTTGTAATTCATTAAGCAACTAAGGAGACCAGTTTTTTCCAAATTGTATTATGAGTGATGAGATATTATAAGTGTTGGATGATGGATATGGTTTATTTCAAATTCGTGGATACATTTTTCTTTTATCACTATTATTAGATAGTAATGGCAATCCTAGTTATAGTGGTAGTTAAATCTAGGAAAATAAAGATAATAGTAGTATATTTATGGTGTTGAACAATCTTTTAAGAACTATATTATGAAAGATGAACAAACCTACAACATTACGCTACAAAGCCTTTTAGAACCAATCGTTCACTACATGCTTCACGTAAGTGCATGAGACCTAACTCTCACATCATAGGGCCAGTGTGCTAGCTTATTGGGGGAAGATTCAACACCAAATTTATAACTAACTAAAAGAACCCAACATTTTGGTTCCATTGACGGGACTTGAAGTAATTGGAGCACAATCATGGGAAAAGGTTTGAGTGCATTGCATTAGAGAATATTGAAGAATGGGTTATCGATGTCAAAGACAACTTTTCAGTTCCATATCTTGAACTAGGAATCTTTGCACAATAATGGGTAGAGAATAATCTCTACAATTCTCTGTATGAAACTTTCTTTTTTTAGGTCTCAGTTCTCTTGCATGCTTGGATATTAGCATATGCTCAAGAATGATCTAGAAATATTGGAAGAAGGCAACCTTGGACACTTGAATGATGGATAAATTTAGCATGACTTGGAGTTCCCTAGACATGAGCAATTAAATTTTGGTGGAGAGGTATTCAAAATAGCTACATTTTAGACTATGTTGTGACCACCTATTCATGTCCTAAGGAAGCAAAATTCTATTTTTTATGAGAGCTAAGGGGATGCCATATCTTGTTGTTTTCTTCAAAATTAAAAAGCTAATTGTTGACCTTGGATTGAAGACTCTACCCATAGAGGGGTAAAATCTCCTGTGCATGAGCCATATATTTGGAATGGGAGACTAGGGGTTGATTGAAGATTTTGGGTTCAACATGGTAGCAAGCCAATGAGTGTTATGGAAGTAAAAGTATGATGAAGCTTGATAAAGGATCATGGGAGTTAGTGGCATGAGTATATGCTGGGAGACCTCTAGGAGTGTTGTAAGGATTTGCAAGGAAGTGGACATGCATGAGGAACCCATCACTTTTGAGCCAAAACCTTTGCCACTTTTATCTTATGAAGGAGAAATAAACTAGACTGTGGGAGTCGAGGAACCAAGTCTATATCAACCAGGCTGCCCAACCATAGTGAGTATTCATGCCTTTGAGTTAGATAGAGCACATATACAAAATTGGGACACAGATAGTTTAGAGTTGAAAACTAAACCAATAAGGGAAATTACAACTAGGCTAATTGCACTCATCTAGAATCTACATTATCTTTCCATCTTTAATGGAATGATATGGCATCGTTTGGAATGCCTAGTGTATCTGGCCCTCAAGGCTAAAGTATAGGCCTAAATTTAGGTGACCAACCCTTTACCATGCCTCTTTCCATGGGTACTACTACTAGAGGCACTAAAGAAGGATTAGGAGGAGGAGCTAGAAGAAGCAGACCCCCTCCTCAAGGAACATGAGTTAAATCTTCCCATCAACCCCCTACTCAACCACCACAACCCACTACAGTCTACTATGAGATGATATTACATTTACCTAAATACTGAGGGGTAGAGAATGCAGCTAAGCATATCCACAAGTGCAAATTGATTTGGAGAGCATGTGATATCACGTCTTCTGAATGAAAAGCTATGCAATTTAGAACCATGTTTTTCGAGCATGTGGAAAAATAGAATCAAAAGTTTGACCCTCAATAAGTGGTGGTCAACTATGATCAACTCAAAATATCCCTCCTACAAGAATTTGACATTCTTGAGTTTGAACAATAAAGTATAACGGTGATGAAAGACATAAAATAAGGACTTACAGAGAGCAGGCATGAGTATGATGCACAATTCAAAACCTTGCTTTCTAAACTATCATTTGAAATAAATCCTACTTAACATGCATAATGGTTTATGGGAGGATTATTGTTACCTTTCTAATGAACTCTGTCAAAAAGAACCTTCACCAGCACACACAAGGCTCTAGAATCTACCCTCTACATTGAATAGATTGGAAGTATGAAAACCAATATTAGTCCTTTTATGGAGGCACAAATAGCATCCATGGCATCACAACTTGAAATTTTGATGTAAAATAATGCACATGAGACACGCAGTGGTTTATAATGTACTAACTATGAAATTGAAGGGCATACAAGGAACAACTACCCACACAAGAACATTTATGTGGTACTAAAATAAACCTATGAGATCCATCATGAAGAACATGATGTCCATTCATGTCCTCTTTTGTAATGGGATAAGAACACTTAGGTGTATAAGTATTGTAATATTTTTGATGCTTACACCCATGACACCAATGACTGTTGATTGATCAATGATATTTATGAAGCTCAAGCATACTGCATGCACCAAACCTCAGTCACTAATACCTAAGACAATGGTGGCTATCATGGGTGAGGGAGAGGATGAAGATGAGGTGGTGGTTAGTTTCCACCAATAACTTGTTACAAATGTGGTTCTCCATAACACTATCAAAGAGATTGCCTAGAGTACCTGACATTTGTATTTTGCAAAAAAGGACCACCGAGTAGAAGAATGTCTTAATCTATATATGGCTATCACTAAGGATCAAAATGAAAAGGGTGCTGGTATGATTCAAATTGATAAACCACAATGGCACTCATGCCCAACCATCAAAATAGTGCATCAAGTAAATATCACCACTCATGGTGGGGGATAGACTCAATCCACAACCAATCCTGTTGAGAAGGTATATCGAGAAGAACCATAGGCTAGAAATTACCTTGATGTTCAACAACAAAAGGATACCTTCAAGATATAATGGCACATGTATAAGAGCTCCAAGGCAAGATTCAATATCTCAAGGATAAGGATATGACACAATATGCCATAGTGAAAAGGGAAGTTGAACCTCAACTAGGGGTGCAGGATAATTTCCAAGGGCTATGCAAACGTAACTCAACGCTTTGATTAAAAATTAGGTCCACTTACCACATGAAGTCCACCCTCATGGTCAATAAAGTAAATATTACTATTTAAATTATGCCTCACGTCAAGAAACTCCTAGTTCATCCACTTCCCTGAAAGGTGGAGAGATATTAGTTAATGTTGCCATCAATGGATGGGTAAGCTAGAATATTCTAGTAGATACTATCACAAAAGTTAATGTTTTCACTAAAGATGCTTGGCAAAAAATGTCTAGTCCAGTGCTACAACCATCACCTCATGTTCTATTCATGGATAATAAGACTTGCGCTCACCCTATTGGGGTCCTTAAGAATGCCATAATTGAGATTCTTAAAGTCCCTTTTAAAGTAGATTTTGAAGTCCTGGAGTTGGCTAAAGTTGACAATTAACCAACCCTACTAGGAAGACCTTGGTGTTATGAGAACCATGCAAACTTGAGCTTTAAAAACTGATACATTAGTTTTGATAATATCGATTAGCACATATTAATACCTTTAGATGAAGCACAAGGGACTCCTTATATCGAGCCTATGAGTGCTGATGAAGACATCAACCACTTGTATAATGTTACTACTCAAAATGACAAACAACATAATCCAACATTAGATGGTATTCTTTGGTGGACATATACCCAATTAATTTATGATGCTATAATCAATGCATGTAATTTTTGGGCCCATGGAGATTATGATCTCACTGGGAGACTATGTAGTACCATCAATAGCTGAGAAAACATTATGTCCCAAATCCATAAATGTCACAATTTTGTTTGCCTAATGGATTTAGCAATGAGAGGGCCACTGCTAGGACCACCACTGGAAAGACTTAATGAATCCCCATGGTTCTAAGGGAAAATGGAGGTGCATGGTTTTGTCTAGCACCTTGAAGAATTCTACAATAATGAGGATGATCGGAAGAGGTCATTGGACACCTATTTGATGGCACCATAGCAAGATAGTGGAATACCCATAAAGAGTGCCTTCTGAATTGGGATCAAGTATGATCTACTCTCCATCACAAATTTAACCATGATAATAAGATCAAATGCACACTTATTTATAGTGTCATGCAAGCAACCAAACCACACATTAAGGCTTATGAGAGTATATGGCGTGTTCAGAAAACATCCTTACTAGAATACCTATAGGTGCATGCATTTTATAAAACTTTGCACCCTTGGGAATGAGCTTAGTATATTCATGAAGAAAGGCATGTGGGTACAAGATTTTGGTAGTTAATAAAGGAAAATATGAAGTTAGTTTTATCCTATTCTTCATCAAGGATAGACTTGCACCTCACTCTTTAGGCCATGTAGGAAGTGGTTGTTGGGGACCTAGGTCCCATCAAAGATCAACTATAGAATATTCATCAATAACTTGAATAACCCTTACATTTATTTATTGATCCTTCCACCCATTTAGTTCCTACACCACCAATAAATCCTAATGCAAAACTACATGAATAAATTTGTCAAGAAAAGTAGAAACTTGTCTTCCAAGTAGATGAAGGATCTACTTTGCTTAATTCCTAAGCCAACCATCTAGATGTTCCTATAAGTATTGGTTCACAAATATTTTAGGACATAATTTCTCCAATGGACAACCCTTATCATGAGCCCATTCAAACTATTAAACGTAACATTGACACAGAGCAAGAGCCAAAGATGGCTACAATTGGAAATTATTAGACTAATACACAAATCTCAAAGATTTTTGAGTTTTTGAAAGAATATCAAGATGTATTTCAAAGGAATTATAGTGAAATGAAAGGAGTCTACCCTTCTTTAGAGAAGATGCACATAAATCTAATCGGCGATGATCACCCTGTGAGGAAATGACCATACAAGATGAACCCCAATCTCTGGGAATGAGTGAAAGAAGAGATTGATAACATGCTCTGCACCAAAGTAATTACTCTTATTATTGAATCTTAATGGGTCAATCCCATGGTAATTAGTATCAAAAATGATGGGTATATCTATATCTATGTGGATTATCATGTCCTAAATGCATCTTATGTGACAGATCCCTTCCCAATGCCTTTAACAGAGGAAATCCTAAAAGGTGTTGTTGGTTGTGAATTATACTCTTTTACGAATGGGTTCTTGGGGTACCACCAAGTCTAAATAGCTAAGGAAGACCAATCTAAAATGACTTTTGCTACTGAATGGGGATATTTTGCCTATATCATCATGCCTTTTGGGTTGAAAAATACCCCAGTAGTGTTTTTATGGATAGCAGTTGAGGCTTATAAAGATTTCATTCATAAATTCCTCCAAGTCTACTTGGATGATTGGAGGATATAAGGGTTGGTCAAGGACCATTGTGCTAATTTGATATTCATGCTTGAGCACTGTCAGGTGTTGCAAAATTCCTTAAATTTGAAGAAGTGCATGTTCATGACACCTTTTGGTGTACTTCTTGGGAATATTATTTATAAGTACTCCTAATAGACCCAACTAAGGTCTCTTTGATTCTTCATCTCCCAGTGTCCAAGACTAAACATGAGGTGCATGCCTTCCTAAGACACACAGGCTATTATAAAAAGTTCATTCAGGGTTATACCAAGATTACTGCACCATTAGAACTTTTAAAACATAATGAATAGTTTATATCGACTAGTTATTATTAGGAAACTTTTAAAACACTTAAAGAAAGGTTGGTTACCACTCCTATCTTGTAACTACCTAATTAGACAAAGCCTTTTCACATCCATGTTGATACATCTAGGATGATAGTCAGTGTGATACTTACACAACTAGGTGAAGGACACTTAGATCACCTGATTTACTTTGCCAATAGGAAGTTGACACCAACTAAAAGGAATTATACCACCATGGAGTGTGAAGCCTTGTCTATGGTCTACACTCTACAAAATTTCATGCAATACTTTTTGGACACTCCATTATCATTCTATATAGATCATGAGGCCTTGAAATATCTTATCAATAAACCAATACTACATGAGATAATTTGTCACTGGATTGTCTTGTTCTAAGAATTCTAGTTTTTTGTAGTATTAAAGCTCGAGAAGACCAACTATCGACCTGATCATTTATCCTAAATTGAAAATGAATAACCCTCACATGCCATAGAAGATGATCTTCTTGATGTACATATCTTTTGATTTGCTCAGGTACTTGAAGAGTTGTAGGATATTACAACATTTCTCAACATTAGTTATGCACCTAACTCCCTCACTTCATAAGAGAAAAAGAAACTTGCAGTCTGTACCACATCTTATCAGTGCATAGTAGGAGATCTTTATAAAATGGATCATGATGAGGTGTTTCACTATTGTGTAATAAAACATGAGTGCCCTAAGATGATACAAGAAATTCACAAAGGTATTACTAGAGGACATTATGTTGGAGAGGCTACCACACGCAAGGTGCTACTCATTAGACTCTAGTGGCCAACTTTATTTAAAGATGTAAAGGCATATGTTAGGTAATGTGATGTTTTCCAGTGCATAGGAAGACCTAACAAGAGAGATTCTATGTCATTATGACCTATTCCTTCTCAAGAACCATATGAAAAATGGGATATTAATTTTGTGGGGCCTATCACTCCAACAAGATGATGGACATGCTCTCAGTACATCATTGCAACAGCTGACTACCTCACACGCTAGGCTAAAGCAATGCCAAAAAAATATTATACTACAACTACCACATGATTCATCTTGGAGAACATTATAACATGATTCGGATGTGCCCTAAGCTTCATCAGTGATCATGGAACCCAATTCTTAAATGAGGTGATTCACATTTTATTGGCTAAGTTCATGATCGCACACCACAAGATGACAACATACCACTCGTAGGCCAATGAAACTACTGAAGCTTTCAATAAGATCCTCAGTACCACTTTAACAAAAATATGTAATATTGGTCAGATTGATTGGGATGATAGAGTATCTACAGTAATTTGGGCCTACCAAACTACATACAAGTGCTTCAATAAAAGTACACCATTCAACCTAGTGTATGGAAAGGAAGTGGTTATGCCAGTAGAGTTTTTAGTTTCATCTCTCTAGATAGCACATGTAGGAAACTTGGATGATGAGGCCTCTTTGAAGGCTCAGCTCGATGATTTGATGAAACTAGATGAGACTCAATTTCTCACCCACTAGAGTCAGGATGTTGATAAATGCAAACAAAAAGCGTGGCATTATCACCATCTAAATAACAAAGTCTTTTCTCTAGGCAAGAAAGTTTTTTTAAATGACTCTAAGTTTGTGTGCAACCCTGGGAAGCTCCACATCCATTGAGATGGGCTATTCATAATATTCGACCTATCAAGGCTTGTCGGTTAAAACAAATGGATGGTCAGTTCCTCCCAGGGTACTATAATGGCAATAAGCTTCGGTCATATTATGATTCCATTTAACTAAAATTTTGTAATCAATAAGGCTTAAGGCCATTAGGTTAGAGTTTACTACTTTCAATAAAAATCACTACCCTTGAGGTGAGTGTTTCTTCTTGAATATAATTTTGAGTTTTTGTACTTAGTTTGTTGTTGTGGAGGACCATGAACCCCTTTTAGTGTGGGGTAAGGAATAATACATGTGATGATAATAATAATAATAATAATAATAATAATAATAATAATAATAATAATAATAATAATAATTATGAAGTTAAAATTAGGCAGTAAGACATGTGGGCACACAAGTACCAAAGGCACAAACTTTATCTATGGCATGCAAGTGATCAAAGGTGCATGAGTCATTTAATGCAGTTCAAAATCACCTTGAGAGGTTCCTAGCATTTTGAGTAATAGTTGTTTTCCACTACATCAAAAAGGTGTGACACAGTTGTCTTCCACTTCCAAGAAAGGTGTGAAGAAAGGATGGGCCATTAATGTGACAAGGTTAGTTATGGTGAGAAGCGTGTGAATAGAATGATGGGACATAATTGTTAAGGCATTAAATGCTTAATATAAGATTTGAAGTACGAAGGTCATTAAAATATTCACATTAATGACTAGAAGTGATAGGGAGAGGGAAGGAATTAATGAAGGTAAACCCCCTCGATGAGCTTATAAATAAGAGTGTAAATCCATTTTACACTTTACCTTGTGTAAATCTTTGAAGTGATAGTACAAAGAACAAGTGACAAACTGGAGAACCAACAACCATGACACAATTTAATTCCTTCAATCTTGAGTAGATTAGAGTGTCTACAAAGTTGGTGAAGTCACGAAGGTTATTTCTTAGGTGAGAAGAGAGGTTACTAAGTTTGGATTGGTATATAGGAGTGGAAATCTTTGAATTTATAGGTTATAGGTTTGCCATTATCAAAGCGTGAAGCTCGAGAGCCAAAGTAAGTTGGTCTACCACCACGTATTCATTTGGGAACATGGGATGATCGTGGATTAACCTTTGAGCACCATGAAGGGTAATGTGGCCGAATATAAAGGCCAAAAGACTCTATGAGCTTCCAACTATACCAGAGGAGGAAGAGGTAAACGAAGGAGATTGGTTCTATATTAGGGAAGAGGATTTAGAGAATCTATAGAGAATAGAACAAGAATAGTGCATGGAAGGAGAGATGGGAGAAAATGTGTTAGAAGAAAGGGAAAAGATGGTGAAGAAAGGGAAACAAGTGCAGTCATCACTAGCATAGAACACCCCAATATATCCCCCTCTATCTTTATTAATAGAGGAGATGCAATACCCAAAGTGGGTCTTGCACATGGATAACTGGGTCTTCAAGGTGTTAACTACCACAATATCTGATTATAACCACCACCAGTTATGAAATGAAGTAGAGCTATAGAATGACTACTAAGTTTAGACCACCAACACAAGAAATCAAGTAGTGTATGACTTGTATATTAAGAACCAACTACACAAGGCAGACCTCTTCCAAATTTTTTAGCTACCATACTTTGGCAAGCCTACTAAGGCAATTTAGTTCCTCCTCTCATGCATCCATAAGGACTACATCTACTTCATGGGGCACAACATGAAATCACCCCAGAGAGAATTAGTAAAGTCATAGGACTACAGTACTCAAGGGTGAACATGGTGGATGACTTGGCAGATACAAAGGATATTCATTGGACTACCACAGTGCTAATATACCAAAATCAAAGGCATGCAATGCATATCAAGAACTTACAAGATCCTACACTTAGAGTCATAGCATAGATAATTGCCACCAAGGTCAAAAGGATTGATCGATGGAAGGAGGTGGGCATGGCCCACCTATACATTGACCACCAAGCCTTTCAGGGACTAAAATATAATTGGGCATCATACTTTATCCAAAAAATAACTGAGGATGTGGAAAAAGCCCACAAGATGCCCAATTATATATTTCCTTTAGGTGCAATCCTCTTATTGTTGGTCTTTGATGAAATCAAGGTGCCTAAATATAGTTTAGGTTCATTGAAGTGTGTGTACCTTCCCACTCACAAGTCCCCCACCAAGCACTTCAAGGCCTTCACTTGTCCTCAGCACATTACCCCATCATATAAGATGAAGATGAGGTACTAGTTTGATGGGATGAAGGTGGATTTTGGGAATGAATGGTGCATCCCAAAGGACTTGCCCCCCGTAGTTACAAATCAAACACAATTTATTATAAATTAACATTACTCCATGGTGTGTATTTGTATGAATCCATTAGGAGAGCTTTCAGCATGGCTCAAACTACCATATGATTTCTCTACATGATAATTTATCAATTCTATCAACCAAATATATGATGCATAGCGAATTAGTTTATAGGTAGAGGAGATCGACACGGAGTGCCACACCCTCCAAAAAATATATGTATATCCAGGCAAGAAGGCCTTTATGAATAAGATGGAGATGGACTTAATTGATATCAAGGTTAAGGATATCTTGGTTAGGGAGGAACTCCATAAATTATTTTATATGTTATGCCTCTACTAGTACCCTTAAAATGGAGACCTTAAAAGGAGGCTCCCCCAGGCACCACAACCATGGAGAAAGCAGTCAGGGTCAAGCACTAGTTTAAGTGAGAAATAGGCCCAATAAAAATGGTAAAGGATGGTGGAGGCACAACCCTCTAGACCTACTCCTTCTCACCCTTCCATGCCACATCCATCTCCACCTCACACTTCACCTTCACCACCTTGTCCATCTTCATCTCCTCCTCACACTTCATCACCTCCTACCTCACCTTCCCCTACTCATTCCACTTCTTCCCATTCACCTTCCCCAAACCCTTTATCTCCTTATCCAACTCCCCCACCTTATCCACCTCCATGACCAACTTCACCTCCACCATCTCCAAGGACTACCACAGGGTTAGCCCCACAACAACCTCCAAGGTGAACACCCCAACAATAGACCCCTCAAGTATAAATCCATAGTTTAGGATCAAACTCTAAAAATATTCCATCCCTAGTATAGGAGGCTCCATCTGATGATCCCCAACTTGATGTTGGAGTAGGAGCTAGTGAGATGGCCATAGGAAGCCATCAAGAGGATGAGCTCAAATGGGACCCAAATAAGGGGAAGGGGCTAGTTAAACAAGAACAAGAATAGAAAGAGCCATCCACTATGCACAAATGTTACCAATTCAATGTAGAACACAAGGACATCTATCTTTGGTCACACTTCCAACCCAAAGATCTAACTCTAAAAATAAGGAAGCATGTATCCTTCCTTTTAGAGATGTATAGTGAGGAGCCCCAGTTTGACATTCTTCTAGATTATATTTTTTTTGGCCCAAATGCTCTAGGACTCCCATACCTAATGAGAATTGATCCGTAGAGGCTCACTCCAATAATGGCAAGTGCTGCATTTTTGAAATTTGGCATGGAAATAACATTTCAAAATATTTTATCAAATTTTGATGCATGCATAATGGAAAGAAAACATGCCAGAGTAGTTGATATGTATAATAAAGTGATTATAAAGAAGTAAGTACTCATAGAGGAAGTGGCCTCCTTGAAGAAACAAATCCAAGAGGCCACCGAGGTTAAGGGTTTTAAACCTTTTCAAAATAATGTTAAAGGGAGAACTGACACTTGTGGATGGCATACCACTGGATGTGGATTCCATCAAGAAATTAGAGACCTTGGTGGAACTTTTGTTCAATAAACACAAAGAGCACCCCGTGCCAAGAGATGAGGGGAGAGAAATAATTGAATTGCTCACCATGACAGTTGACATTTTCAAGCATGCCCTAGAGAGATTTGGGAAAGTCATCCCTATTTTGGATAACATTTTTGTGCAGCTTGCATGCCCAAATAAAGTCTTAGAGGCTAGGCTCAAAGCTAAAGAAATAAAGAGGTAACAAGCAATAGATGCTACCCTTTTAATAAAAGATTGTGCCAAGTGTGTGAAGGAATTCAAATATTTTGAAATGATGGAGGAAATTATTAATGACCATTGTCAATAAATAAATGTGATTTTTGCCACACTTTGAGGGTAGGTTGATAAGGAAGTCTCCACATTGGAGGATATTTAGAAGGATGATAGTATAGCTCTAGATGAATAGGTAAAGAAGATTGAGACTCTAACACAACCCAAGGAGCTAAAAGAATAAAAATAGGTGATTGAGGGAATAATTACATAGGTTCTCAAAGCATTATCCCATTAGGATAATCTGTGAAAAGAAATTGAACATAAGGCACCTAATTTTTTGGAAGATGCTAGTGTGGCTTAGTCCAGGATGGACTAAGAGCATAATGTGGGGTGATGTTGGCCTCTAAATTTTGACTAAGTATTGTTCCATTTTGGCACGTAGTATGGAAGGATCATTACCCATTTTGATGCAAGTACTAACATGGTATAGAAGGACCATGGGGTAGGACGACCATGGCACATAGATGACAGGCATAGAAGTGTCATGTTGTAGAACTTATCTAGTATGAAAGGACAATGGCACATCTAGACCCAATGTAAGAGGACCTAGTGAATAGAGAATGTGTCATGAGGGACCCAAGAATAGAGGACTTAGAATAAAAGTGGAAGACTAGGGGAGCACATGGGAAGCAGAGCATGAGGGATGTAGGAGCAGTTAGAAGAAAAATTTAAATGGGACACTTAAACCCTATTGATCAGAGGTTTTGTACTAGCCCATGAGGAAAAAAACACTTGGATGCTAGAATATAGCATAGAGCAAGCATCTAGGGCCACAGATATTAAAATATATAGGAATAACTCATTATAAGATCCATGAATCTCAATTTGTTAGGAGTTTGTGTGCATCTATTCATGAAAGTTAGAATTATGACACTTGGTCAAGGCAAACAAGTATAAAAACCCTATTGTAATCATTTTCAAGATGGTCTTTTAGAGAATAGATAGTAGCACTTTATCTTGTAATTCATTAAGCGACTAAAGAAATCAACTTTTGCCAAATTGTAT
The DNA here is from genome assembly GCA_037957365.1 of Torreya grandis. Taxonomy (NCBI): domain Eukaryota; kingdom Viridiplantae; phylum Streptophyta; class Pinopsida; order Cupressales; family Taxaceae; genus Torreya; species Torreya grandis. The sequence continues at coordinate 1,270,253 of JARHVA010001646.1, forward strand.
TATGAGTGATGAAATATTCTAAGTGTTGGATGATGGATATGGCTTATTCTAAATCATGTATATCTTTTTCTTTTATCACTACTATTAGATAGTAACGGTGATCCTAGTTATAGTGGCAGTTAAATCTAAGACAATAAGGATAATAGTAGTATATTTGTGGTGTTGAATAATCTTTTAAGAACTGTATTATGAAAGATGAAAAAACATAAAACATTATGCTACACAACCTTTAGAAATTGGTCTTTCACTACGCTCTTCTGGTGAGCACGTAAGACCTAACTCTCATGTGATAGGGCCAACATGTTAGCTTGTTGGGGGAAGCTTCAGCACCGAAGTTGTAACTAACTAAAAGAACACAACACCTATATTAATGGATGATGATACAAATCTCAACACAAGGGTAAAGTGTATTAAAAAGAGCCTATTGTGTGTACATCAACCAAGTGTGATAAAGCATGAAAAATATGCAATGGAAAATGATCTTGTACCAAAATTATGTGTCTATAAAAACCTATCAATAACATAGTCCTTAATGATCCTATGAAAGAGTTTTGAAAAAAAATATCACATGTGCAAGTGAAGACATGAAGCATAAAAATACTTGATATGGTGAGAAATATCACCTTTATTGTTGAACAATTCATAATTAGAAGCTATAAGACCAATGGGAAAATTGTAGGCAAGGACCTCATAAGTGAAAGGATTGAGTAATTATTTAACCCATTTTGGATGGGTTAAGGGGGAATAGCCTAATCAACTATATTAACCTATTCTAAAAGTAAGCCAATTAAAATGAATTCATATTTATAATATTTTGATAAATATGTTGAATATAAGAATATGCTAAATATAGAGAAGTACAATGCTAAACATTATTCATAAGGTTGAAATAAAAATTAGAAACAATACTTAGCTTATTCAATCATGCACATGCAGATCTCACATGTACAAGTGCAAAATAAGATATATTGATGTTCCACCTTGATTCGTCAAATCCTAGAAAATAACATTCTATCAACCTAACAATTAATTTCAGGATTTGGACACTATCTTTGACACTTATGTCCTGGTTTTGATAGTTTTGTCCAGATCATGATACCAAAAAAATTATAGAACAACCACCTATGCTTATTAGGGTTCATTGTCACCTTGCAAGTTATCAATTCAAATTACGTGCACAAATTTTTAGAATCTATCTTTTGATCAAAACCTTAGGTCTTCCAACTTGGTATGTCATCTTGAAAAATAGGGGTTAGAGGGATCAAGTGGAGTTGATCTAACTTCATAGACCCCTCTATCAATTAACATTGCCTACATATCCATATTCTCTAAAGAGGGCCTTAAACCAATGTAGTTCTCCCCCTTATGTAGGATTTTATGTGAATAATTATGTAATATGTTGTATGCAAGTGCATATATCGATCTAGATTGTAACTTGGTAAATACAAGGGTTATTCTTTAAATGTTTCATACCTATAAGAAGATTGATTCTATGACTTATTTGGAAATACGTAAGAATATGAAAGTATAGCTCAGTTATGCAAGTGATTTTCAGTAGTGTAGTGTGAGCTTGAGAGGTGCTTGCTTGGTATTTTCTAAATATTTATTGATGTATAATAAATGAATTTTTATATATATTTATATCACTCCTTTTTAAATAATCTCATAATAGGATTAATTAATACAAATAGGTCAACCCATACATGTTAAAATATTTTAAATTTGATGGTTCGAAAGATAGGTACACTAGCATCAAATTTGGGACACTAGCATCAATGCCAATGTCCTACAATTTAAAGATATATTAGGAATCTATAATTGTCTATACACTATATAAATCAAGTTTTATGTAAACTAAATATTACAGGTGATTTGGGTAATTAAAATGTTAGGGTGTGACTATAGGATAAAAAATCTGGCATAGTGAGATGGTGAGCACAAGCATTTTGGCAATGGAAAGGTCATGAACTATATGTTTGAGCCATGATTGGTATTTTTCAAGTGTAAAAGACTAGTTTATCATATAAAATCATATTTATAATCTTCACTTCTCCCTTCACTTTAATCTAGTAATGCATAAGGATAAAATTACTAGGTTAAAATAAATAAATGTGTACATTGGTGTGTACAACCCATCTTGATTTGTCTTGGGCCCTGTTTTAATTTATTTTAGTGTATTACTTGCAACCAAGAGCATGTTATAGTGTAATTAGTGCCTATAATTTTAAAGTGGATAATTGAAATGTTTGGAGTTAAAGGGAGCGAAGAAGGAATACACTTATGTGTCAATGCAACCATATTTCTTCTTGGTACTTTACTTTGGTGATGATGCTTCCTTGTTGAATCATTAGAGAGAGAGAGGTTCACAACTAAACCTTGGAGATGTGATGATGGAATTGGAGGGTAATAATGACCCTAATCTAGTGCAAGGGTGAGGTTTTCCAATGCCATCGAGAGCACTGAATCTCAATCACACAACTCAAGTGTATACATAATCTATCCAAACTAACCAATCTACCCAAGGTCAATTGGTGTAACCATCTAAACCTAAAATTTGGAGTAGAGCCATGGCCATGAATGGTGGTGATTCTTGACTTTACTACATAAAGGATCCAAATATTGCAAACAGATAACATCTCAATCGGTATGTCTTGGAAAGGTTAGTGCATCAACATAAAATGAAAGAGGAATGAACCTTGATCATGCCCCCTCATCAAATTTGTTGTAAGTGATGTATAATCTAAATATGTATATATGATTTGGTGAAATTTCATCGAGTAAACACATCTAATGTGTCTCAATTTGAATTATATGTCAATATGTAACCTCTTCTATGTTAACTATAAATAATATCTGTCATAAATATGAAAAACTATGTCCTAAATTCATGAAAATCAGTGCCAAATGTATAAGGATCTATCCCAGGTGTTTCTATGAATCATGTAAATTTTATAAAATTCTACCAAATGTTTCAATTATGTATGTGTGGACTCATGTCTCTATGACATACCCCCACTAATATGCCTCACCATTTTGAGGTGAGGGGAATGCGATATAATAGTCACCTTATCTCAAAAAGATAAGATAACCATGCCATATGTGTATCAATCATGTAGTAAAGAATCATATAGTGGTATCATGTCTATGTATATGTATCAATGAATCTCATAGTATCCAATCACAATAATCCCTAAGATGCATGATATGGATCATAGTAACATCTATAATAAACAAGCACAAGCTCAATAAATAATCAAGCACACACATAAGATTACTCAATGTCATGCAAAAGAGGGTCTAAGGAGACCATAAACAAGAGGCATGTTGAAATGTCATACACCCAATGGGAGGACATGATCAAACGTATGCACTCCAAAAATACAACACTCAGTGACACTGGGGCCAACAAACAAGGAACATGTTCAAATGTTTCACAGTCAAAATGATGTATCAAACAAGAAGTACACTCAAGTAAGCCATGTGATAAGATGAAAAAGTGAAATATAAGCAACCAACATAAGCATGTCATACTAATTCTTACATACATATGTTATAAAAATGTCATGTAGCATAGCATATCTAGCACATTGTGTAAGATTAAACATGATTATAGACATATGTAAGTGCTAGTGTATAAGCACAACATGATAATGTAAAGTGATCATAAAACAATGTAACATGTATCAATAATCATCAATGAAGTAGATGCCCTCAGTGTAGTGTGTCATGAAAGTGGATGAAAGGACCAACATATGCATGCTTTGTATCATGTAAGTACCTATAAAATATGTGTGTGTATAGAAATAAAATAATATTCTATCTATTAAAATAAAGTAAACAACATACAGGCAAAAGCTTATAAACATGTGTATGTTAAATATTCTTGTATTTTTGACTTAGTTGAATATTTTTGTATTTCTTTTATTTTTATTTTATTTTTATTTATTTTGCATATTACGGTGAAATAACTAGTCCCACAGGCAAGGATACTTCTTTATTGATAAATTTATAGGTAATATTTGTGTAATTGTCATAGTAACAAGAGTTGGTTAATTTTGTACTATAAAAATGATATCTTTATGTTTGTATCATTGAATTTTATCTTGTAATGTAGAGCAGTGTTCTGTATCATAAATTATGATTCTATGATAAGCACAAAAGGATTTATCTTCTCTATGTAGAAGATGTGTTGTTGATCAGTGCCTAGTAGTGGGTAATGTAATGAGTTTGTTTTCCACTAGCATAGGTAAAAGTATTTTAGTTGTATCTTGGTGTGGAAAATTTTAGATTGATTGTGTAATATGTCCATATGATTTTTGCCACCTTATTGATTAAATTATGCAAAGGTGGCATATAAGAAGTTGGATTTCAACTATTTTTTACATGATTTTCTCCTACAATTCATTTTCATTGTATGCATCTTTAACAAAACTTTTGATTTTCAAATAAGATGCACTTAGTTCTTTGTTGTTGTTGACTAGATCACATCCATACTTTTGCACCTCTAGATATAAGATATCAAAATAAATATAATGATTATGTAATGCTCTTTATTTAAGTGGATAAATAAGACCTCTACTGAATATGAATTTTGGTTCCAAATCTGAAGGTCTAAATGTTAAATAAAATGATACATTATTAAATCAGATAGCATAATATCAAATAGACTCGCCATCACATTGATTTAAAATTTGTAAATTTTCTAATGTTAATTTTGGTATGTTTTATTTATTAAAAGCTAAGAAGAAAATGTACTCTAATCACTTGAAATTGTATAAGGAACCATTTGGAATACTATAGATCAATCCCAAGATTCTTGTGTTTGGATTCTATGGAAAGATCTTAACAATAAGCATCTTCATTTACCCTAATGACCAAAATAATGTACATTTTGAATTACATGGTTGGAAGGGTCTTCGTGACCATAAAATAAAGGCAACATGGGCATGATGAATTCATGTGGATAAGGATATTCAAATATACTTTTTGTGAGAGGTTGATCTTTGACAATGTTATTGTTAATAGTAACATTGCATGATAACATTTATAAATTGAGAATTGAAACTCGCCATTGGAGGAATCCTATGGTATTCATCATAGATATAAGGTTAATAGTAGGAATTGTTGAAGTGTGAAGGGATGCACTTATGGGTTGTAATTGACCATCTTTTTGAAACATATGGATAATTAATTGATAACCATTATTAGTGGATTTGAGATTCAAAAGAATTAAAAATGTTTGAACATTATTTAATTGTAGGTCATTACATAAGGGAACATTCTTATTATTTTATTTTTATAAGGAAACCATGATAGATCATTATGAATGTTATGAAATTTTGTACAAAAAAATAAAGGAATGTTTGGCACATGTGTATTTAGTCATGTTATGGGAGATGAAGGGGGTGGAGGAGGAACATGTTGATTATCTCTATGATGTGATGACCTACCTTGTTGGTTATTAATAGCATGGAGCACAATTTCTAAAGTGGAAGTGGGATGGTGGCTATTAGAACCCTGAAGTGTAGGTAGAACAATGAAAGGTATCAATCATGCCTTTTTTGTGTAGTTATTATTGGTAAAAAAATAGATTCAATTACATTAATGATAATTTGTTAACATTTTTATTTTATTTTGGTCAATTTCTATAGCTTTGAAAAAATATGACTCTTCTTGCTCATGGGTTATGCTTGACTTGAAAAAAATACATGAATAAATTTTGAATTTTGTCTTTGATAACCATATGATTTTGGGCAAGATCATAAGAAAATATGAAATAGACCAAAAATAAAATTGTAAACCCTAGAAAGGTTGAAAAGTTTTAAGGCAAGTTAAGGTTACACAAGAAGAGTTAAAGGTCAGGTTCACCAAATCTTTACCCCTTTTTGGATAGGTTAGGGGGAATAGCCTAATCAACTATGGAGTAAGCTATTCTAATTCTAGGTCAATTTAAAGAATTAGATTTATAATATTTTGATAAATATGTTGAATCTAGGAATATGATAAATATAGACAAGCATAATGCCAAATAATATTCTGAAAGTTAAAATATGAAGGAGAAATAATACTTAGCTTATTCAATGATGTGAAATCATATCTGACATGTACAGGTGTAGAAGAAGATAGACTAATGTTCCACTTTGATTAGTTAGATCCTGGAAAATAGTTTTTTATCATCTCAAGATCTAGACACTACCATCAATGCTTATGTATTAGTTTGGATGCTTTTGTTCAACTCAAGATACAAACTCTTTTATGTAATAACCACCTATGCCTATTAGGTTTTATTATCACCTTGTAGGGTACCAACTCAGATTATGTGCACAAGTTCTCGAAATTAGTATTTATCTCAAAATCTTAGGTCCTTCAACTTGGCATGTCACCTTGAAAAATAGGTGTTAGTGGGCTCAAGTGAATTTGATATGGCCTCAAATACCTCTCTATTAATTAAATATTTCTACATATCCATATACTTTGAATAGGGCCTCAGATTGGTATAGTTGTTCCCCTTATGTGGGATTGTTCTGGATAATTGTGCAATATATTATATGTGAGTGTGTGTATTGATATATATTGTAACTTGACAAATACTACTCATGGGTTGTTATTTAAATTTTTTGGATCCATAAGAAGACTACTCCTATAACTTATATATAAATAGGGAAGAATAGGACAGTATAGCTCAATTGTGCAAATTATTTTCAGTAATATAGTGTGAACTTAAAAGGTGATTTATTGTTATTTGCTAGATATTGTTTGATGGATAATGAATGAATTATGATTTATATTTATACCACACCTTTTTAAATAATCTCATGGGATTATTAATGAAGATAAATAGTTAGACCCATACATGTTGAAATATTTTCAATTTGACTGTTCAAAAGGCAGGGACACTAGTGTCAAATTTGGGACACTAGCATCAATGATTATAATGAAATTACATATATATTTGTATAGAATGATTTTATACTACATATAGTAAGAAAATATGAGAGATTACATAGCGATAATTGACAACATAATAGAATATTAGATAATATAGCAAAGCCACTTCGAGGGACCTCCACAACAATGCACTAATAGCAAAATACTTAACATGATGATTAAAGACTAACCACTACCTCATATATATAGTCTACTTAGCCAAGGTTATTCCATAGGCTGACCTATCTAAGAACATAGATAAATATAACAAGTAAATAAAAGAGGTATGTAAGTCACAAGTTGGCCACACATATCCCTAGACACACTAATGGTTAAGGGCGTAACAAGCCCTTCCCCTTCAAAACAACATTGTTCTCAATGTTGTGGCAACTCTAGATGCTATTGCACAAATGTTTCATCCTCCAAAGTGGCATCTTCACATGGCAAATTCTTCCATTTTATCAGTTATTTTGTAATTAATCTAGAATGTAGTTGCTTGATGCACCGTTGAAGGATCACCTCAAGATCAAGAACAACTCTACCTTCCTCATCCAATTTTGGTAATTCTATTTGAATGGTAACTCTATGTCTAATGACTTTATTTAGGCATGATACATAAAATACTAGATGTATATAAGTGGATGAAGGATAATCTAACCACACTACCAATTTTTTGGAAGATCTGATAAGGCCCATAATACTTAAGGGACAGCTTGTTATCCTTTTTTGTTGCTTTAATGACATATGTTTATATGGTTGTAAGTGAACAAATAACTAATCACCAATGTCAAAATGCCTCTCACTTCTATGTTGATCTACTTGTTGCTTCATGCGATTATGGGCCATAGCTAAATTTTCACACAAACTTGTAAGGACCTCCTAATGATGGTCAATATGTTAGTCAACTGCACAAACCTTAGGATGGACCTTCAAGGTTGAAGTGATGGATGAAGGGTGGTATCCATATAGTGCAACAAAAAGAGACATTTTGGAAGAACTATGAACAAAAGTATTATACCACCATTCAACAAGTCGAAGCCAATGAACCCATTTATCTTGTTTATCATAAACAAAACAACAAAGATATCCTTCCATACATTTGTTGACTACCTAAGTTTGTCCATCAGATTGAGGATGATAGGATGAACTATGAGCCAATTGGGTGCCTAAACATGTAAATAACTCAGTCCAAAAATTACTAGGAAAAATGGGATCTCTATCACTGATAATGATCTTAGGGGTCCCATGTAGTTTTTGAACTATATTGATAAAAATAGAAGCTATTGTACTAGCAACAAATCGCTGGGATAATGAACAAAAATGAGCATACTTACTAAGATGATCTATAACAACCATGATAACATTTTGACCATTAGATCTTGGTAACTCTGTAATGAAATCCATAGATACCTCTTTCCAATGTTGGCTAGGGATAGATAAAGTTTGTAAAAGACCTAGAGTTTTGATGGTTTCGCCTTTGTTTTGTTGACAGATCATATATTTAGCCACATATTTTTGGACATCCCCCTTGAGACCTTCCCAAAAAAATCCTGCTTGATTCTATGATAGGTTTTCAAAAATCCTGAATGACCCCCAATTAGAGTTGCATGAAGTTCTTGAAGACTTTTTTGTTTAAGAAGAGAATTCTTACATAGGTACAATCTATTTTTATACCATAATGCATTACCTTTTCATGTGAATTTTTCAAATCCACCTAACCCTTGCTGAAGAATTTGAATCAAATCATGAGTAGTACTATCATGTTTCCATTCTAATCGTGCTTCCTCTAGCCAAGCTGCCTACAAAATGGTTATGGCACATAGCAATGCCTCAACTGATTCATCTTTTCTAGATAGTGCATCTACCACCACATTGTCCTTGCCTTTTTTGTAGGCTATTTCAAAATCATAGCATAACATCTTAGTTACTCATTTTTGTTGTTCTTCAGATGACAAACTTTATTCTAAAAAATATTTAAGACTATCATGATCAATTTTTACTTGAAAGTGATAACCCATCAAATAAGGTCTCCATTGTTTGACTGCATGCAAAATGGCCATCATTTCCTTCTCATAGGTGGGCTTGTGCTGATTTTTACCCTTGAGTTGATGACTTTAAAATGCCAGTGGTCTGCCTTTTTGCATGAGTATAACACCCATACCATACCTAGATGCATCACATTCAACCACAAAAGTCTTATAAAAATCAAGAGTGGCCAATACTAGAGTAGTGCACATAGCCAATTTCAATTATTCAAATACCCAGGTAGCTACATCAATCCACTGAAAGGAGTCTTTATTTAACAAAGAGGTAAGTGGGGCTACAATACTACCATAATTTTTGACAAATTTATGATAGTAACCAGTAAGCCCCATAAATCCCCAAAGTTGCTTGAGTGTCTTAGAAATTGGCCATTCCACCATTGTTTGTATTTTTTTAGATCCACTTTCACTCCTTCATAAGACATCAAATGACCCAAATATTCAACCTCACCAACCCCAAAATTACATTTGAAAGGTTTGGCATACAATTAATTTTGCTCTGAAATGGAGAGTACCTATTTTACATGTTGCAAATGGTCTGCCCAATTTTTACTATAAATGAGGATATCATCAAAGAATACCAAAACAAATTTCCACAAAAATGACTTAAAAATAGTATTCATCAAACTCTAAAAAGTAGATGGTGCATTTGTTAGGCCAAAAGGTATAACCAAAAACTCATAATGGCCCTCATGAGTCCTGAAAGAGGTTTTGGGTATGTCTTCATCATGTATCCTGGTTTGATGATACCCAAAACGTAGATCTAACTTGGTAAAATAAAGAACACCATTCAATTCATCTAGAAAATCAATGACATAAATTGGAAACTTATCTTTGATAGTGTAATTGTTGAATTTTTTGTAGTCAGGGCACATCTTCCAAGTGTCATCTTTCTTTCTCACCATAACAACTGGTGAAGAGTATTCACTTTGGCTATGGCGAATGATTCCTGCATCCAACATCTCTTGTACCATCTTTTCAATTTCACTTTTTTGGGCATAGAGATACCTGTATGGCCGAAGGTTGGGTGGTGTACTACTAGGAATAAGTGTGATAGCATGATCATGTGTGTGACTAGGTGGAAATCCTTTTGGTGGCATGTCTCCAAAAATAATAGAATGAGCATCAATTATTTTTTACAGATCAAGAGGTGGAGATAGTTGAGTTGGTTGTACTTCCATAGAAAACAAGTGAGCTACAAATCCCTCACTAAGAATCTTTGTCATTTGATGGGAGCTAACAAGTTTGGGAGATTTAGTCTTTAATCCTCTTAGCTCAAATGTCATTTCTTTGGAATGAAATGCATGAATAATTTTTGAAAATTCATCTCAATAGTGCCCAAAGTGGTGAGCCACTAGACTCCTAGAACAATATCAACTCCACCCATCAGAATAGCAAACATAGGAGAATACAATAAATAGTATCACATGGCCAACTTAATACTATGACATTTTCCTAAACAGTTGATAGTACCACCATCTGCAATCATAACCTAAAATTTTGGAGCTGGATAAATGAAATAGTTCTAACGAGCAGCCAACTTACTGTGGATGAAGTTGTGTGTGCTCTCAAAATCAATCAAGATAGTGACCTTCTATTTCTTAAGGAAACCCATCACCTTAAGAGTTTGGGGAGTACTAATACCTGATAGGGCATGACATGTAGGTTGAGAGTCTTCAAATTCCTCCTCAGGAACTTCTGCATCTGCATCATGTACTTTTGCATCATCTTCATCATCATTAGCACCTTCAATGTAAAATAGCTTCTTTTCAACATAATGATGGTCTTTGCTCCACTTTCTATCATAACCTTAACACAACCCTTTATCTCACTTCTCTTCAATCTATCGTTGTGTTAATATGGTGGATTGTGGAAATGATGGTGCTAGAAAGTTACGATTATGACCAGTGGTGAAAGTTTTCCTTTTGACCATCTCTTTTTCTTCTATCATGCGTGTCTTAGGGATAGATTATAATACATATGTTAGGTTAAACTTTCAAACCTTGTATTGGATGTTATCTTTGAGGCCACCCAAAAATAGATCTGTCAAATTTCTCTCAGTGATATTTTTCACCCGTAAAGAGAGATTCTAAACTTGATGAATATAATCTTTCATAGTTCCTATTTGTCATAGCTTGTCTAATTGGCTGAAATAGTTTTTAGAGACATTATTTTGATAACGAGTTGTCAAATTCTCAGTAAAAATAGTCCATGTAACAGTAGCACTATTCTTTTTCTTTTGAGCATATAAGCAGCGATACCAAATGAATTACTCAGCTTCCATATAAAAAGATGCCACCATCACCCTCTAAGAACTAGGGGTTCGATTCAACTCAAATAAATTCTCAATTTAGGTAATCCAAGTGAGAGGATCCTTACCATTGAACTTACCATGTCCACTTTTGGCAACATTGGTTTCATACCAGCATGGGAGTTGTTGAGAGGAGGATTTGAATGCTGAAGTGGGGAGTTGTTAGGTTAAAATTGAGATGTGAGGGCAGACAATTTCATAGTGATATGATACAATTCACTGTGAACCCCATTAATATCTTCACGCATCCCTAAAACATCAACTTGGACTGCAACAAAGTCATCATGCCTCACCAAATTTTTTATGTCCTCTTGACATTGAAAAATAACTAAACTTGAAGTTTTAGATTCCATGTCATCAGTAGGAGTCTTAGGAGTTCTTGGTGCCCCTTTTCTTCCCCAAGTTGAAGGATCTGCCATAAACAAAACCTAGGAGGGTTTTGACCCCAAAAAAAAGTGTACTAGCAAATGGTACCATTGTGATCACCTTGTCAAGACAAATCCAATGATTACCTTTGTGCACTAGAGTAAAAATTTTGGTACCAAAAAAGTGTACCGATAGAATATACCATTGTAATCATCTCGTCGAGATGAATCCAATGACTTAAAGTGTGCAAGGGGAAAAAAATTCAAGACTTTTTTTTTAAATATTTTTTTTCAAAAAAGCGTTTTGAGGAATATTGCGCTGACAGAAAAAATTATTTCTTCCTGGATTGCAAGTTATGTTTTTTCACTTTCACTACTCCCAAAAGCCATGCCTCACCAATTCCAAAAAAAAACATTGTAGGAAACTTGCCCAAATCGAAGCTCTGATACAACTTGTAATGAAATTACATAGATATTCACACAATGATTTTATATTACGCAAAACAAGAAAAATATGAGAGATTACACAGTGATAATTGATAACAGATTAGAATATTAGATAATATAGCAAATCCACTTTAAGGGGACAACCTCCACAATAATGCACTAATAGCAAAATACTTAACATGATGATTAAAAACTAACCACTACCTCCTATATATAGTCTACTTAGCCAAGGTTATTCCATAGGACGACCTATCTAAGAATATAGAGAAATATAACAAATAAAAAAGGTATGTAAGCCACAAGTCGGCCACACATATCCCTAGACACAGCAATGGTTAAGGGTGTAACAATGCTAGTGTCTTAATATGGATGCTAGTGTCTTATAGGGTTAAGAGATACTAGGGATATATAATTATTTGTGAAAGATATAAAAAGGTTTTATGTAGACTAAAGGTTACATGTGATGTGGGTAATTATAATGTTAGGGTCAGACTATAGGATAAGAAATTTGGCATAATGAGATGGTGAGTGTGGGCCTTTTGGTAGCGGGAAGATCATGAACTGAAGGTTTGAGCCATGATTAGTATTTTTCAAGTGTATAAGACTATTATATCATATCAAATAATATTTTAGTATCTACAATAATATATCATGTGAACTGACCTTTGGTTCTTGAGACCCTTGGGAATTGAATCTATTATTGTATAGCTTGCATAGTCTATTGAATGATTATAACTTCATGGCTTGGAACCAAATTAATGGTGTTATAAGTAAGAATGGAAACATTAGGCACTTGATAAACACTAAAAATAAAAAATTAAGGATAACTCAAGGAGCAACAAAATAATATGAAAAATAGATTGGGAAGGCAAATAGAATAATATGAGTAGAAGAAATAGGAAAAGAAATAACATTAGAATTAATTCGATAAATAAACAAATTCTCTAGCATGGGAGGGGAACCTCAAGAAAGTTGAGCATCATTAGAGGCATTCAAAGACCCATGATTCACTCTAAATTGTATATCCTCAATTATGGGTTCATTAGCCAGGGATTTATTATGCATATCTCTCAACACATATAACATTGCATCTATTTCATTAGGATGTTATAAAACATGTGTCTGAAACAAAGCAAGTCTCTCAACCCTATATTTTTTTACATCAAAATTATCAATATTATGAGATCCACTAGCAACAATATCATTTTCATTCATAGCATTGACATCCAAATCATTCATTTATCTAACATTTTCATTAATATCATTATCCACATATGTATTAATATAATAAGTATTGACCTCATTTACAATTTCCATTTTTTTCAAATGAACATGAGTACTAGTTAAAGGAAGTTCCACAAAATCAATTAGTTTGCAATTTAATCTAATAGTCCACATAATAGGGGACTTAGATCTAATCTCCTTAGGTGGCATAATATGGATAAATATATAACATGCAAACAAATGTTTGTAAGAACACACAAGGAGCTAGGGCTAAATATGGAAAAGCAAATAAGCTCAACCATAGATAAATCAAATCTATAGCAATAACAAGGGATAATCATAGAAGGAAAAAAAGCATGCCAAGAAATGGTTTATGGAAATTGTATGAAGAATCATATCCAATAAGAAATACAAGTAACAATCTAACCCTAAAGGAAAAACGAGCACACAAAGTAATGTGGGTTCACTAAAATGTATTATGGTAAAGTAGATTAGGTCAAGAGACACTACATTAAACCATAAATAAAGTGTATAATACATATTTTAATTAAATACAACAATATAAAAATAATAACATATCTAAAATGTGTCAAAACAAGGGATTAATATCCTTAGAATGTGACAAATAGAGTTCTCAGAGAAATTATTTAATTGTGATTTCCTTGTACATTGTTGTAAGTTGAAAACATGTCTAGAAGTAATCCTAAAGCAAACCCAAAAAATCGATGTAGAACTAAGAATGTACAAAAAAATATCCATGATTTTAGGCTTGATCTTGGTCAAACCAAGATCGAATAGGGTTGATCTTGGTAGGTTGATTTTGATCCTGAATGTCTAATTTTAATCCTAGTCAAATGATGTCAAATTTTGATGAAATTTTGCAAGCACCTTATTTTGATCTTACTTGTCAAATACCTCTCAAATTTTCAAAATGATATAGGAATCTCCCAAATTTATTTCCATACTTCACAATTATCTCAAATTACATTACAAGTCCATTAAAAAAGTAGTTATTATGGGCTTGTCATAGCCAACCTTTGTTATTTGACAAGTTGGGAATCAACAATTGTGTAGTCCAGTAAGTAATCCAATGCAATATGAAGATCTCAACCCTTCTCTTTGTATATGTATGAGATGCAAGCTACTAGTAAGGACTATATACTCTTTCACTAATTCTTCAATTTTTATTTTGGTATAGGGGTGATGCTCTAACACTTCAATAGATAGTGCCTCAATATAAAATCATAGTGTATTCTCCTCAGGAATGTCTTAATTAAATGGATCAATGTCTTCATGTACTTATAGCCTTATTCAATTCAAATTATTTCCTTATTACCATGCAAGTAGAAAATCAAAAGGTAGGAACACCAAAAACATGGCATAATAAACCAAACAAATTGGGAAAAGAGATTGAAAGACCCACAAAATAGAATGACCAGGGTTTGACTAGGTCAATTCTAGCCATACCAAGATCATGGAGGTTCAATACTAGCCAAGGAGATCATGAAACCCTAAAACAATGTTTTGTACATTTTTGTAAAATCTAAGATCATACCAAGGCAAACAAATAGTCGATATGTAGGTTTTTATTCCTTTTGTGGGATTTATGTTAGTTTTTATGGCCATATATATAGATCATGTTGTTGATGGGTCTTTTGGCACACCAACTTAGGTAGGCATCCATAGCTCTAAAAGAATTATCTATGATCCCACTCAAGGCCTTGTTCTACTACCAGCAGACATCTATTGTCTTGGTAGGGTTTGCCTGAACCACCCAATAAGTGTTTTTTTTTAAATTGATTTTTTATTTTTTTCATTCTTTTTTTTTTTGCATCTCAATTATAGATTGGGGACCATCATGTAAAATGAGAGGTATAATTATATATTTTTCACCCTAGATCTTGTTCATAGTAGTTTCATCCAAGCAAACCCATAAATCATTAAATTGTATTTTTGTGTGTAATTTTGAGAGAATATCTTCAGAAGTCAAAATTTATACCAAAAATTTCCCAAACATGAATATATTCACAACACATACAACATCCCAAGCCTTCAAAACTAAACTCATAAACATAATCTTACATCACAAACTACTCAAAGTACTTAAGCACCAAAATGTCATTTCCAGTACTTACCTACACACCCATTTTATTCTTCTAATGACCAATGAGGTGCCCACAAGATCAAAAGAGCCAACGATGAGGATGAACCAATGACAAAAAGTAAGAAAACAACAACCAAAACAAATAACAAAAGTAAGAAACAAAATCAAACATAAAAAAGAAACTGTGTACAAGGTCGCACCAGACTAACTCATACTTACGATAGTGTTTCCCTCTTCTCTCATGTAAATTATCCCAATGACTTATATTCACAATGTTCTCACTCATATTTAATAAATTTTCATTATTAAATTCAGGAATACACTTACTATAAATTTGGGAAAAACAATCAGGAAAAGGTTTAAGGATTGACTCTATCCACATAATAAATTGTGAAGAGGTATAAGTATGAATACGATTATTTACCAGAGCAATTGTTGTTCCAAACATGGAGATAATGTTCCCTTTGAGGTGATTGATTAAAAAATCAATTATTGGTTGTTCTCTTTCTACCACAAGTGTTGCAAAAGCATGATCGTCATCGTCCTTCCTCTTGACATCAAGATTATATATACCTTGTTCTTCATTTTATAATGATGTTTTGCTTGTATCTGCTATGTCTACACAAATCATATCATGATCAAAGTTTTTTTCAGGTAAGATATCTTCATGTTATAATTCTTCTAGGTCCTCTTCCTCACATGGACAATGATGTCTTGTATTGCCCATTACAGTTCCCCCAATTTGGATGTTGAGATGAACATGGAATTACTGCAATTTGCATGTTTCTTCATGAATTAGATCTTTAGATGTATGAACAAAAACACATGATAGGATTGTTTTGAATGCATAGAATTTATCGTCTTCATCCAATTATTCTAGTTCTTCCACTTCATCCTCAAGTTAATCACAAGAGGTTTCTGATTTATCTTCCTACATGGATAGCATACCATCATTTGTATTTTCACCCTTGATTCTTCCAAAATAGCCACTATATATTCATAATTAGAATCTTCATCATCACTACTCTCTTGGACCATTTATCACCTACAAAATGAAGCACTTTCATCCAATATAACTGCATCAGCTTTTATCTTATTTCAATTCTTGTAGACCCAAAATTATGATCTTGGAAACACAGTCTCATGAGTCAGACCTTGCATAGTTTGTTGTGAACTTTCTAAAAAAAATCATTTGATTAGCAACAGTATCAAAAGATGTTTTGGAATGTAAAAGTGGTAAAATGGTCTATTAATTACTCATTAAAATAACATAGATACTTGCATTATACGCAACATCAATGTTATCATTTATTACATGGAGGCTTTGTTGATTGTATGCTTGAGTCATTGCATGATTTGAAGATACTAGTTGATTCACATGTTGCTTTAAAGGTATTGTTTCAACGGTGTTTGAATATATATATACCCAATTGTCCTAATGAAAATAATAGATTAACACCATATCAGTGCGGCATCGATTGTTTCTTGATAGTAATAACTTCATGATATGTTAGTAATAAATATGTGACTGTCGATGGGGTTCTTCTGATAAGCATGACAATTAGTGGGTCCAAAGCTTTTAAATAAATTGTAATGGCAACAACTTCCATTTGAATGAATGGGTCTTTTAACCTCTTGTATAATTGATGAAAGTGAGTATTAAACATGCTCATGGAGTCATTAAGCTTTCTAAGGTTAGTATAAAATTGATGGTATATGACTATATGATCAGTGGGTACTCTAAAATGGTAATAAAATGCAATTTCAAAATCATTCCAAGATGTGATATATCCATTTAGAAAATCAATGTACTATCCATAAACCACATCATCCAAGGAATAAGGAAACAAGCGACAAGCCACATCCTCATGTTAGATCTGATTTCGGATAATAGTTTATTTAAATACCTAAATGTGCTTTTCAACAATTCCATTCCCACTATGTACATATTTTGAGAAAAAAATCTTAGTATTCTTGGGCAAGTCATGGCAGCTCCTAGAATATTCATAGGATAACTACCTCCTCCATTACATACGTTCAGTTTTGATAAAGAAAATACAGTTGATTTAAAAGTAATTTTTTTCCCATTACATACGTTCGACAAGGCATAAATAGTAAAGGATGACTTTGCAATCAAGATAAGTGTGCAAGCACATATTGCAATTAGATCTAATATAACCCTAAGATAATAGATTTATTTAAAAAAGAACAAAAGATAAGGGTAAAGATGAAAGTGTGATCACGTTTTACAATGAAGGCAAATTTGATCCGTTTGGTTAGATGAAACCTGTAAAACTAATCTTTCACTTGGAAAGTATTTACAAAACGTTGAATGAAGATGATGCTAGAGTCTAAGGATAACTTACTTATGAAGAAAATAAACCAAATCCACCATTCACATGTGCAGGAAATGAGTGAATCTTCTACAACCTTCAACTAATAAAATATATGCATGAGAAACAATGTTTGGATCGATCATAACCAGTTGGTTTATAAAAAATGTTTCAAGACAACATTACCCACATGATAATCTAGTTAAGAAGGCAGAAAATGTAAAAAAATGGTCTAGTCGTCTACCCTAGCTTGAAAAAAAAATGAACCAGCCTCTAACAAAGCACTAAATTGGCCTTATATATAATTGAGTTTGTTGACCAAATGGAATTTTCTCTCCAAAATAAATTGAAGGAACTCAATGAGTTTCACCCACCAAAAGGAAGGCTTCAAATAAAAGAGGCATTTCTCCAAGCACTAGAGGCAAAAAAACACTAATGGAAACATTTTGGTTGTTGGTAAACTTGCTTTGAAGTGTTCACTCCTCTTTTGTATGAGCTATCAACAATGAAATCCTACAACAAAATTTTTGATAGGTTCTATATCATGTGCTTCTCTCACTCAAAACTAACATCATTGTGAAGATGGTGGAACTAGTTATCCAATGCCGTAAATGGAATGCAAAATGAAGCAACAGTATGAAAGTTATTAGTAAATATCTAACTCGCACTTTCTCCCTTGCAAACCATGCAATGTTCATAAACTCACTCCATGTGTTTGGTGTCTTCTCTACTAGTATTAAATGGGGATGGAAAGTTTTTTACTTTAATGGAATACTCTCTTGATTGGATGTCTCCATGGAAAGTTTTTTACTTTAATGGAATACTCTCTTGGTTGGATGTCTCCATTCCTTGTTCAACTCTACAAAAGAGAGACAATTAATGTCACATTTCGGCCAAAAATAAGTAGGATTAAAATAAATGGGACATGTCATTACCAACACAATTAAGTCATAAAAATGACATATTTACAATTTATATTTTCTCCTTACGAGACCCACACCATCCTGAATCCATCAGAACTAGCTTTCTAATGTCATAAATGGCACAAAAAATGGAATTATGGGGGGAAAGTTATGAATAAGTGTTTTTGGGTAGTTTTCAATGTCTTTCAAAGAGGTTTTTAAAACTGAATCATATTTTTATTTAAAAATAAGATTAACTTTTCTATAAAAAATTAATAAAAATGATAAAATTGATTTAGTTTTAAATAGACTTAATCAATTTTAAATTAAACTAGATTAATTTAATTTTAAATAAAATTAATCAACTAAAATTAAATTGATTAAAATCAAATTTGCTTAATTTTAGCATAGGTCAAAGGGCTCACTTTGGCCCACTTGGCTCATTTAAAATTTAGACAATACCAACTTGTGGATTTGGAACCCATCATGTACCTCTATGAAGACTATTTCATATAGTTTGGATTTTTGGAGCCCATTTGGCACTTGCAATATGGCTTTCGCCCCTTTTGAGCCCAACGAACACTTACAAAGGGTGCAAGCTTTTACCACTTCGTGGACATGCCTAACACAACACACTTGGCCTTGATGTACATAACCAAAACAATGATCACACATGCAAAGAAGCAATTAGTAATGCAAAAGCAAGGCAAGACTCAACTAGACTGCAACAAGCGAGTCCATATTCTCAAAACAAAAGAGGTACCTTGATTTCAACGAAATGAGGGTGTTTTGTGCAAGCAACAACACTTGTCTTAAACTTATTTAGAGCCTCTAAAACTCTCACCAATCAAATCATCGAACCCAAAAACTCATAAATAAACTATTTATATTCTTTGTTACGACTCTAGAGGCTCCTAAAACACCATTTTTAGCCATTTGTGGACATTTGGCACCTTGACCCAAAATCCTGCTAATAACTCTGGGGCCTTCAACAAAACATGTAGAAGAGTTATGGTGCCTTGACCCAGAATACCAGTAGAGCTTTCATGGCTTGACCAAAAAACCTAGTAGAGTTTTGGCACCTTTACCAAAAGTGCTAATGGAGCTTCAGTGCCTTGACTCAAAGCACATTTTCAGCTTTGATGTTTTTTAAAGTGCCAATGGCACCTTGACATCTATTCCGGTAGTTTCACTACCCCCTGTCCAAAACCTATTTTTTACTGCCTACATCAATTTTCAAGGTGGTTATTTTTTTTACATGTTTCCTAATTTGGAGGACATTTTTGAATGTCCCTAATCCTCCTTGAACCAACTCCATTGCATGGGGCTTCTTGAGAGCTTTCTGACGGTATGTGAAACTTGGGAAACAAAACTCGTTTGCTCCAGACATGGTTGGTCAAAGTTAGTCAACTAGTGGTCAACTGATGATGTGTCAAGTTTTGGGCACATGGCAAAAAATGGGTTTGCGCACCTCTGGTCTTCGATGGTCATAAAAGGGCCAGCTGTGGGGACCATAGCCAGTGGAGCCCATTTTTGTGACAGAAGGGGACTCTATCGTCGTGGTATATTAGTGTAATTTTTATATTTCCAATTACATTGTTTATATACTATATTATTTTTGGTGCTTCTGGTTGTGAAAAGTGGTAGGATGAGTGTTATAGTGGCATTATTTGAGAGGCCCATGTGGCAGGACCTCAGGCCACCATGTGGCCTACCACTACTCTCCACCTCTATTTTTCCAAGTCACAATGTTCGAGTTACTTGCCAACCCAACTCGACATGACAACCCAACTCAGAGTCCAACCCGACCCAACTCAACATGGCAGCTTAGCTCAGAGTCCAACCCAACCCAACTAAGCATGGCAGCTCAGCTCGAAGTCCAACCCGACCCAACTCAACATCGCAGCCCAACTCGAAGTCTAACCCGACCCGATTCCAACGCAAGACCCAGTTCACATCTATTCAAAGGTTCCTAGCAACCAAAGCCCGAGTGTTGGGCGTAGTAAAAGGTGAAAGAGATGTGGCCAAAGCCACATCAACAATGGTGGTTTAAGGCTATAAAAAGCCTTGTCTAGTGTTATCCCCATGAATGTGGGATTTAAAACCATGCATTATCGATAAAAGGTAAGACGGTTGGGGAGGATTGAACCCCCAACCTTAATCTGTTATTTCAAGCCCTTTGTCGTTCCACCAAAGGTGGATGGTTGGAACGTAAACAGGAGGATCTTATATTTAAAGAGGATTTGGCACGATTTTTGGAGATAAAGAGGGATTCGACCTCGTAACCTCCTTGTAAAAAGATAAGCATCCTTGTCGCTACGCCCGGAGGTGAATCGTGTATATAAAGGCACAAATTTGGTTTTGTTTAACACACAACACAACTTCAAGTCCTCTTAACATTGTAAGGTTTTTTAAGCCAAGATTTTTAGTGTTGATTTTGTAAGCTTATGGATATTTTGTAAAGGGCTTATAAAACACTCTTGGAGGCTGTATTGGAGGATTATTTCAGAGATGTAGTTATTTTATTCTGAATTATAAAAGAGTCATTCTGTTGTAAAGGTAAAATGCCTACAGGAGACTTCATTTGATATTTTATTTTAAAGTTTTTATAATCCAACTATAAATGAGGTTATTTTATGTTGTAAAGGCAAACGCCTACGAAACCCATATGCTATTTTGTTGGAGTATCGCGTCACTATTACGGAGTTGAGTAGTATTCCTTAGTGATGAGATATTGACCCGTTTTGGAGAGTTGTTTTACTCTTGCATGAATAATTATGCCCAAATTCTAGAGATGATGCGTAGGTGCTGCGGACAAACGAGAGATGAGTACTTGATCAAATCAAGTCTTCATACAGTCTAATTTTAGTATTATTGTAGATTATTGATCCATGGATGTAAATTTCATAAAATTGTACTTTCATCTATAATGAATGGATCGGTTCATAGTTATTGTGAATCTAGAGACATAACCCTAAAAAGGTGAACTCCATTATCACTTTGGTGTTAATGTATCACTATTTTACATTCTGCTTTCAATTTTATTTGCAGTATTGAAAAGTGAGTGTTTACAATGTGGAATCAATTTAAATAGGGTTTTCTATTCACTCTATATTGATTTTAGAAGCCAATTATCTATTTAAGTATGGAAGGATAATTGAGATTGATATCCATTTAAAAACTATGTGATTAAGGGTGGGGGTCCTTGTCGGTTTACGGATCAAATTTTGGTATCAAAGCAGGTTGATTGCGGTCATTTTTCTATTTTTATGCTTCGTGTTATTCTAGTTAATTTGACCATGTAGGATTGGCTAGTGCAATGGAGAATTGAAAGACGTTCCAATCTACTGAAAGAAGACAAGCTTCTAACAGCCAAGAGTCCTAAAACCACTAGTCATGTAGAGATCGATCCGTAAGAGGAGAAAACACACCATTGCTAGAGGATGATGAGAGTGTGTGCCAGATGATGTTGTGAAGAAATCAGTCCTTTCTTGGGAATCATCCAAATAAAATGCCACGCATTTCTAGTGGTGTACATCTGGGAACAAGTTTGATCTTGTTATTATACTAGCACGGTTTGAGGTAAATATGGTTTTCTATTTTAAGCAGACTTTTTGGATTTGTATATTGTTCTACAATTGTGTGTAGGGAAGTACAAGTTGTTTGTAGGGTAACCATAGGTAAAGCCTCAGAATCTATGCCAATGAAATATTAGTAGATTGCTCTCATGGAACTTGCTTATAGAGTGATGAAGGTATGGAGACGGATCCAGTTAGTATTGGTATTTAACATAATGTTTTGATGATCTTGTTGTGTAGCCTTTCTTTTTGGTGAAGTGACTATATTTTTTAAAACCTATGTCCTTAGAAATAGTAAGCAAGTGAAAAGACCACTTTCCATGGTAAGATATGGAGAATGGCAATATGGTATTGTTCACAAAGTTGAACAAATTTTACACTTCAGTTTACTGGGTATTAATTGGTTGTTTAAAATTCAACCTTTGCTTAGAGAAAGTGTGTAGTTCACAGTTTTGAATGAAGGTAAAACTATTCCAATGATTCTTGTCTATGAGAAAATGGCTATTACATAGTATATTGGTTGATATCCATGTTTGTTTGGATAACCTTGTGTGGCTTGTTGGAAATAGAATGTACCTTGTTTCGGAATTGTTTTAGAACTTATTGAAAAACAAGAGGTTTCATCATTACTTTGTACTAAATGAGGTTTGAGAGCCTTCTATTCAAGTTGTGGAAACCATGAAAAGGGATAACCCTTGATTTGGTTAAAATGATTTCTTGGATAGTTTTATTTTGCATTGCTACAAGTTTGATAAGCATGCTATTTTTCGTCAACACTTTTTAGGATTCTTTATTTATCATATGGAGGAATTTTTAACCAATGTTGAAGGCACAAATATACCACTTGTTACAGTCGATATGGAGCAATCAATCAGTGGGAAGAACTTTGAGATAGGTTTATCATTCTTAGTTTGTCTTCTCATATTTATGATATTTGCTTACTGATTACTTGCAACATATGGAGAGTTTGGTAAAGAAGCTTTATTCAAAAAAATTCTAAGTTAATTCTTGGAGTTTAAAAGGGATTTCATTTTCCTCTTCACAAAAGTTTATAGAATCCAGTTGGTGATAGCCTTTAGGAGAGAAACTGGTATAGGTAAACTTGTGTTGTTTTGCCTCATTATTGAGAGATTACCCCTGTTTGTGGAGAAACTATACCTCATTGTTAGAAAGACGATGACATTGCAGAACTGGGGTTACCTATAGTAGTCCTACATTTTTGGTTTTCAAACTCTATCGTGAAATTCTCCAAGATGGATTTGGAGTTTTGGCAACAATTTACGACAGTTTTTTATACTTGGAGTTTCATAGCATATTGACTTCAAGTTCCTTCTATTATATTTTCTCATGCATATGTGTGTGTGTGTGTGTGTGTGTGTACATGAAGATAGCTTTTGCAGTAAAGAGAGTTCATGGAGGAGGTGTACCTTCATTTTCAGATAATTCAGAGATTGTGCCTTTTGGAGGCCAAAAGAACTTTGTGAGGAGGTTTGATCTGGAAGACGTTTTTGAATGTCCTTAATCCTCCCTGAACTAGCACCATTGCATGGGGCTCGTCGAGAGCTTTCCAACAGTATACGAAACTCGAAAAACAAAGTTTGTTTGCTCCACATATGGTTGGTCAAAGTTAGTCAACTCATGATGTGGCAAGTTTTGGGCACATGGTGAAAAATGAGTTTGCATGCCTCCGGTCTTCGATAGTCGTAAAAGCGCCGTTTATGGGGACCGTAGCCGATGGAACCCGCTTTTGTGATAGAAGGGGACTCTGTCGTCATGGTATATTAGTGTAACTTTTAAATTTTTAATTACACTGTTTATATACTATATTATTTTCGGTGATTCTGGTTGTGACAAGTGGTAGGATGAGGAGGGTTATAGTGGCGTTATTTGAGAGGCCCATGTGGTGGGACCTCAGGGCACCACGTGGCTTGCCTTTACTCTCCACCTCTATTTTTCCAAGTCACAATGTTCGAGTTACTTACCAACCCAACTCGGCATGGCAACCCAGCTCGGAGTCCAACCCGACCCAACTCGATGTTGCAGCCCAGCTCAAAGTCCACCCCACCCAACTCAACATGGCAGCGCAACTCGGAGTCCAACCCAACCCAACTCGGCATGGCAACCCAAATCGAAATCTACCCGACTCAAGTCCAACACAAGTGCCAATGCACATCCGTTTGAAGGTTCCCAACAACCTAATCCCGAGTGTTGGACGTAGCAAAAGGCAAAAGGGATGTGGTCAAAGCCACGTCAATAATGGTGATTTAAGGCTTTAAAAAGCCTTGCCCAGCATTATCCCCATGAATGTGGGATTTAAAACCATGCACTACCGATAAAAGGTAAGACGGTTGTGGAGGATCGATCCCCAAGCCTTAATCTGCTATTTCAAGCCCTTTGTCGTTCCACCAAAGGTGGACAGTTGGAACGTAAATGGGAGGATCTTCTATTTAAAGAGGATTGGCACGATTTTTAGAGATAAGGAGGGATTCAACCCCGTAACCTTCATGTAAAAAGATTAGTGTCCTTACTGCTACGCCCGAAGGTGAATCATGTATATAAAGGCACGAATTTGGTTTTGTTTAACACACAACACAACGTTGGATCCTCTTAGCATTGTAAGGCTTTTTAAGCCAAGATTTTTAGTGTTGATTTTATAAGCCTATGAATATTTTGTAAAGGGCTTATAAGACACTCTTGGAGGCCGTATTGGAGGATTATTTCGGAGATGTTATTTTATTCCGAATTATAAAGGAGTCATTCCATTGTAAAGGCAAAATGCATACAGGGGACATCATTTGATATTTTGTTTCAGAGTTTTTATAATCCGACTGTAAATGAGGTTATTTTTCATTGTAAGGGCAAACGCCTACATAACCCTCATATGCTATTTTGTCGGAGTAACTCATCACTATTACGAAGTTGACTAGTATTCCTTGGTGATGGGATATTGACCCGTTTTGGAGAGTTGTTTTACTCTTGCACGGAGAATTATGCCTAGATTCTAGAAATGATGGTCGGTGTTGCGGACGAACGAGAGATGAATACCTAATCAGATCAAGTCTTCATACAGTTCAATTTCAGTAGTATTGCAGATGACTAATCCATGGATATAAGTTTCATAAAATTGTATTTTCATCTATTATGAATGGATCAGTGCATGATTGTAGTGAACACAAAGACGTAGCCCTAAAAAGGTGAACTCCATTATCACTTTGGTGTCAATGTGTCAATATTTTCCAACCTGCTTTCAGTTTTACTTGCAATATTGAAAAGTGAATGTTTACAATGCGGAATCAATTTAAATAGGGTTTTCTATTCACTCTATATTGATTTCAAAAGCCGAATATCTATTTAAGTATGGAAAGATAATTGAGATTGATATCAGTTTAAAAACTATGTGATTAAGTAGGGGTGGGGGTCCTTATTGGTTTACGGATCATTTCCAAACTATAAATGCCTTCAAATTCAATCATTATAGTCCTCCTTTGAATCTTTGACTAGTCATTTTCTTGGTCTTGTGATCTTTATCCTCAATCAATCTCAGACCTTGTCAATTTTGAATGTGTGCAACATTCACGTTTCTATGTCCTACATTCTTCTACTCATTCAAATTATTTCTTTTACAAATTCTCCTCCAATTCCCTCTCTTCTCCATTTCTCTCCGACATCCTTAATAATTCAAGTGGTAGAAGTACACAACAAGGCAACATGAGGAATCAATTTGCAATATTTCTGAGAAAATTCAAAGCAAAAACTCATTCAGTTCATGGTCGTTGATTTCTAATTCAATTTAATTATTCATTCATACATTGTTAATCTTTCAGATTTTAAATTGTGTTGAATTTTCATCATGATCATTATCCATGTGATCGAGGATTATCAATTTCAACACCAAAAATCCATTGATTGCATCTCTATAATAGCCCGGATCACCTAAGAGTCTTCTTTTGATTTCATTTATTTCAATCACCAATGTTGTGAATGGTCTACAACTCTGCAATTAGTAGTTTCATATGCACATATACATGTTAGGTTCAAAAGATATTTATTAAATAATAATTCACTAGAGCGGACGATATCATATTTCTAATTCCCTTCCAGATTAACTTTCTTGTACCTTGTGAGATAGTTGCATTTACTAGCACAACTTTAATTTATAGCTTGCATTTTATGTAACAGGATGTGTTATGCATAGAGCCCAACCAAGAATGTCATAGGTTCTATTCTGTGTGGTGCACTCTAGCTTAGACGCACTTAAGTCACAACTACACGCGATTAATTTCATTTCATAAGCCCAAATTTTATGTTTCTTTCACAACTACATGTGTTTAATTGCTCTAGGTTCTATTGAGTGTTTAAATCACTTTAGTTGCCTCTACACCAGTCGCATTTCATGTTGAGCACTAGAGACATATACAAAACACGCAAATTATCTTATATATGCTTCATTCTCTGAAAATTGTTAATCATTTCTGAAATTATTGTTTGATATTTGCTTTTGTGCACTCACATAACACATCTAGATTTCATTTAAGAGTGTTGTAAAATTAATAGTTCCTCCGGTGCAGATTACTTATCTTTGTCGATTTGACTTGTATCGATTTAATTGACAAAGCACATAGATAGCAATGAAGTTTAGCTGCAGATCATGTTTGCCAGACTTGGGATAGCCTGAAAACACTATGGACAATCAAACCTTCAGAAGAGATAAGGGGCCTTAATTATTTAGTACCAACCAACGACCACAAAACTACTAGCTAGCTAAGGGCAATACTAATATTTTAAGAACAATGTCACATTAATCCTACAGCTGGCATTTAGCTCTGTTGTGCATGTCTTCAACATTCCTAATAAAGTAAAGTATTATTTTATAATTTGAAAACAGAAAAAATGTTCGAAATTATTTTTATCATTTAACGACAGAAAAGGAACATTGAATGGCATTACAGCACTAACATTGCTGAATTACAAGAATCAGAAATTATAGCCAGCAAAAGTCTAGAAAAAAATGATATATATTCTTTAGTTCTATGATTGATAAGGGTCATACATAGCTCAATGTTAACAAATGATAATTCCTTTTCAGGAGCCTAGCAAAAAACCATATATATTCTTTAGGTCTATGATTGATATGGCAGATGCCATGTCAGTGTAGAAAAATGCTTAGAAAGTGATATTTCCTTTCAGGTCCTTTCAGGACTTGGTACATTTGACCTCTGAACTCCTCGTTGTAGACAAGTATGCTTGCATCCATGGGGAGGCTCCCCTTACATCATAAAGGCAGTTGACGCCTTTAACAAAAAATTACTGTGTAGCCAAATAGGAGCTACACATTGAACCTTTAGAGTAAATAAACTAATTTACGATTGAAAATTTATTTTTCCCTGAAATAAAACAATGTACAAGAAGTCTGATTGAATGTAACTTATACCTCCTTGCGAACAAAGTTGATCACAGGACACCTGGTGGGACTTATGTTTCTGCCTACAAAATATTGCTCAAATTTGTACTTTTGACTAAAAAAATTACAATCTGAAAATTGGATCATGTTTGATACAATGGCATATGCCATAACAAATATAGAATCAAATATAGGTTAAAGAAACAACCCCTTCAATTGGATTCACTGTACACGACATCCTTGTTCAGCTCTCAAGTAGATAAGACCCCGGGAGATCCTCTGTTTGGTCCAAAATAATTTGATACATTGATGAATTAGTATATAGAAAATTAAGAAAAAATACAATGAATATAAACAATGCTGACTTGATTCTGTAGAATTGTGGGGTTCAATTAATTCCTAATCATGTCAATACAGTAATCAAAGGCTTCAGTGTAAACTGAAGCACAAGTGTTTACCTCTCGAGTATCAGTTAACCGCAGCAGTTCTAGTCTCTCAGCAGGCCTCATATTTAAAAGGTTGGCAAACTACAGGAAAACCAATAAAAGCATAAAGAGAGACGAGCCAATGAACCAAAGAATATTGTAATTTCCTCACATTAAGCAGAGAAATCTTTGAGCGTTTTGTATGTACCCAAAAGCTAAAACCCTCCGCATTGTGTGGGCTCGGCATTCCTTCAGCCTGGCTTAAAATCTCAGCAGCACGCCTTGCTCGCCGATCTAAGATAGACAATAAAGACATCATTTAGAAAAGAAAACGGAAATCATCAGACCTGAACTCTCATTTTAATATTGCAAAACATCAATAGAATGAGTGCATGAATAGAATAATTAATCATACCATTACTCACTTCATCCTAGCATTATAGTAAGAACAAATAATAGAAGAGTTCAAGAAAACCTACGGCATTTGGACGATAAAAGCAGGACAAAGGACCATATAACAAGAAAATATATTCAATATTATTTGTATTATATTCATAGGACTAAAAGTATAACACAAGGAGACTAAATACCAGCTAAAATAAACAGAATATAAATTTCAAAAGGCCAAGAAAATGATAAGACTATCTCCCCAGCAGATTTTGACAAGAAATGAAAAAAAGGTGTCCAGATCCTCTATGGTAGGTGCCACGGGACACTCATCAACAGAGAAAACTAAAGCACATTACAAGTAGATGAAGAGATTTACCATCTGAATAGGAAAACAATATTTTTAAATGATCATCTTCCCATACAAGGTGCATCTAGAACATATTCAAGGAAAAATTTAACTCCTATTGTCCACCCTTGTGTCCGTATATCATCTCAAATAAATGCAGAATAAATGAGACGTCATACAAGGTCTTTTGGCCCTGCCAGCTCCTCACACTGCCCACTCGACAGCAAGTATGGATGTTATTCACTGAATGGCTCAACTAAGGGTTCACCCCCTTCATCTAGCAATGGGATGAAGTATTGTGCTTATCACAAGCGACACTAGATAACCTACCAACGAATGTCTTCAAATCAAAGAGGGCAAAGACCCTTCTTGCTCTGCAGATTTGACATCTTCAACATACAAAGATTCAAGTGTACACTTCCAACACTTCTAATCCTCAGCTCATTGTCATGGTAAATGACTGTTCTGCCAACAATAGGAGGCTCTGTTAACTTGTAACTATGAAATCAAGAATAAATCGGTAGAGCATATCCTGAACAATGGCAACCAGAATAACCTAATTTAACCGAAGTTGGTAGACAACTTCAGTTGGCAAGTACAAGGCATTCACACCCGTACCAGTTGTGATGGATCAAGGAGGTACTCTCCATACTTGTTTCTTGGAGGTGCATCTTATAATTTCTATTGAGCCACTCCATGCCACAGTTGATTATGATGCCAGTCCACTTGACTGCTGCAATTTGCTACACAGGGCACCTTATTAGTATGGCCACAAGACTCTCTTTGATGGCTTTTCCACAAGACCTATCGGTTACATAATGATGGTAACACTTACCAACTCACTTCTTAGTCCTTTGCTCTTCAAAAGGCTGGTAGTTAAACAAGTCAATTTGCATAAGTTTATTATCTTCGTATCATTTGGGAATTAAAGGCAAATAATGTTGACAAGCTCCCCCCTAAATCAAATCTCTTGTTGCATATTTTGATGTTTTTTATGAGCCTAAATGACGTCGTCTTTTGAAGTCCGATTGAGCACTCTATTGAGTTTGGGCAAGGTTCTCACTTGCTCAATCAGAAACCTTACAGCACCAGTCCCGTTGAGCGTGCTCCAATTATGAGCCAAATCAAGTAGTTGCTTGGAGAGGGAAAGATACAACACAATGCCTCTCCTTGGAGTTATCCTGCTCTTGTAGTGTCAAAGATGGAACATAAGGAGTGGCAGTTAGTCACAGAATATCGAACTCTCAACAAAACGACTATGAAGAATCAATGATTTTCAAGAACAGCTTTATGGTTTGAAATTCTTCACTAAGCTCAACTTGACTTTTGGATATCACCAAATCTACATGGACCTTCATGATGTTTGGAGGACAAATTTCAAAACCAAGTTTGAACTCTACATGCTTGGTCAGCCTTTTGGACTCATGAATGCACCTACACATCATCAAATGATGCTTTTGACCCCATCTTGACAAATTTGTATATATGAAAACTTCATTTACAACAAGACCTAAAACAAGCACTTGATCCATGTGCAATCAATCTTGAATCTTCTTCGTTAACATCATCTCTAGGACAAAAAGAAAAAAGTCATTCTTTAGACAAACCTGAATCAAGACCTCAGGATTCCTCATTGATGAGTATTGAAAACATGTGGATCCAATTAAAGTCAAGGCCCTTCATGAGTAGGACCAATCGATCCAACATTTCAAATATGAAGAGTTTTCTGGAGGAATGAACTTTAATTGAAAGTTCATTTTGTAAGTACTCACACGTTGCCCACCCTCTTCATCAACTCACTAGTAAGAAGGTGCTTAAATCAATTCCAAAGGCCGCTCAAGAATTTAGTCATTTAAAAGTGGCTTTTGCTCTGCTGTAATGCTCGCTCAACTTTCCTTGCAACAGCTACTTGAGCTTCAGACCTTTGTATTAAAACCCGTGGGTAACTGCCGGGTAACCATGGGTAATTGAATTACTTTGCTAAACGGTTTTCTGGCCAACTTAACGCAGGCCAGGTCGATGCCTGTAACCCACAATATTCAGTAAATAAATAACTGCAGTTACTAGCCGAAAACCACAGGTAGCAGGGATTGACTCGGCCCCAACCCAGAAAGTAACAGAACATAACAATAAGGGTAAAAAAAATGTCATTATGCTATTTTTTCTATCACGATTTTTTGCTCTGCAACTTTCCTCTAGAGATTTTATCATTGCCTTCTAATCACGTGAAGATCACAGCCTGAATCCATCTATTTGGTCATGATTTAGTCCTACAGGTTTGGCGCAAAGGATGCCCATGGATTTTGATGCAAAGGGCCAGGCCAAAAGATATAAACCCACGGACCATGGCCAATCATTTGTACATTCATTTCATTTTTTTTTGTGTTTTAAATGTTATTTCGGTTTATTCTATGAGTTCATATATTTTTTAAAACAGCTATAAAGTTGCCAAGTCCCGAGTATGGGTCAAATTTTGGGCTGCCGAGTACGAGTTTGAAGACTATGCTTGAGACTCACGCTTCCCGATATGCCATAGATGCAGTTTTTAAGCAGGAGGGCATCTAGTTAGAACACTTACAACAACAAATTCTATGCCTTGGTCCAAGCGCTGTACGATAGTCACATTATCTTCCCAATAAGGTGGTCATTTTGCATATAAATCATTGACCACTTCGATTCTTGAGCTCTTAGTCTAAGCTTCAGGAACATCGGCAATTAAAGTGGGCATATTACATTTTGCAAGTTCATTTGGTGATAGTTCACGAAGGTTGTCACCAACAAAGTGGAAGTTCATCTTAGTCATCCTCCTTGTCAAAAATTATTTTGGATAATCAGTGTGCAACGTATCATGAGTGGAAAGGTCTCTCTTCCATAGATCCTCAATTTGGTCCAACTGTTGATGCTTTGCAACAACATAAAGTGGTGAAAGAAACACCTTTCCTTGACTACCATTTACAAGATGGGTTGTAAAGGTTTACTCAGCCTTGCATACTAACGGGGCCTTCTTTGCCAACTTCCACTAAAATAGGCTCACTCGTCCACCTCTGATAGACATGTGTGCATACAAAAGACCTTGTATCACCTTCAACATTACATTAAATGACCTATCAGAATCAGGTTGAGGCTTCCATCGGACCCGTGCCCTCTTTGTAGTTAATTTAAGCCTTTCAATCAAAAGCTTGGATTATGTCAACCATTACCATTACCTTTTCAACCATAGGAATTTGTTTCTATGGGTTTCATTAGTGGTCTGCCCAGCAACCAGCGCAAATGCAAATGCATTTTTGTTGTTGTGTCAGCTCTCCAAAATTGAAATATCTATGTCATGCAACAAAACATTTAACGCTTCAGGATAAAAACTTATTTTTCAAGCATGTTTGGAACACTTCTACATTTTCCTTATCATTTTAGATCACAACTCACATTTCCTAAGTCACTTTTGGTGGTGGAAGTTTCTTGGATTTCAATAGTATTTCTCCAATTCATTTCATCTGCAAACTGATAGCCAGATTAAGTTTGTTAACTGCACCTTATTTTATGTTCTCCACATTTATCAACCACAGAGTCAGCAATGAGACTTCTACATTCCTGTCATTCAACATAGCTACAGTTGGGCTACCCTTGTTTCTACAAACAATTCGTATTTTGAAATCTGTAATGGCTTCTAACCTTTAGCGACTTATGAGATTCCCGTTGCTATTCCAACTACATTTAAGTCCCACAAGAGAAAGGAACAAGAAAAAGCTTTTTCGTTTGTGCATAATTTGGCCAAGATTTATACCAAAATTAAGGACATTCTCTGCCAAACTCAAGCCACATTCAAGGCACTTCATGACTGGTATCGAGTATGATCTACGCACACCACGCAAACACATGCTATTTATTACCTTGAGTGCCTTGGGTTCTTGTTCGCCTCCATGCAACTCCATGCTTCGAGCACCCCCACATTGCTCTCGCATCATGTGCCTTCCGCAAAGCACCAAGAAACATGACACATAGCTTCGAAGACCAAAATGTGCACTTCATCCAATAGGCATAGAGCATTAAGTGTCAAGGGCTTAGCGCTTATGGGGTTCAACAGAAGCGCCCCCTTTCGTGGGGCAGTTTTGATGATCAAGCTCAATGCCCTTTGATGCAACTCTACGTTCCACGCAAGTCAACCTCTGCACACTATGCATAGCCTACACATCATTGCACCACTTGGCACCATTTGTGCAACCTTTGCACAACATCAACCATTAGCACAACACCTTTAGATATGCACACAGCTCAATCTCTGTGCAAAACCTCCAAATTGCATATCGGCCATGTGGACACTTTGCACCGCATTACACCATGCCAAGTGGAACTACCAGGCCTGGAGTTATGACAGATCATTTGTCTGCATACATGTCCCTTGCAATCAAGCCACATAACCATCAAACGTTGATGAGTCATAAATGGAAGCCCAAACAATTCAACTTCCATAACAGTTTTAAAGCCTTCACAGCATTGTAATCTATGTATACATATTTTTAGCATTAGATAGCAAGAAAATAATATAAGATAGCCAGCCATACATCTTTCTCAAGAGTATGCCATGTACAAAACACATAGATTAATATAGTTTTTTGCTCTGGATCTGTTTCTTTATTCTCCATCTTATTCATTATTATTTCTAAATACGCATATAGCACATCTAGATCCTCATTTAGAGTTTTGTCCCCCAGACCTCCTAGGATCCAAATTATTGGTGTTAGAAAGGTTCATTTTGCATAACCCATCAAACAAGGTTGGAGCATCTGAAGCTCAGAGTCAATCCACGAGATCCCTAAAACAACCCGTCATGTTGTTCCATTAAAGTTCAGATGGTGAGAGATAATGCAACACAAGATGAAGTCCATGCAATGATCAAGAATTAGATTGCAAAGGCTCTTCAAGAACAAATAACAATTTTGTCCAATGAATTCATTGTAGTCCTCGAACGGGTGGTTATGTCGCCTACAAAATCAGGTAAAGCTTTTGGTGGTCAACCCCCCATAGGTTTCAAGTTTTAACTAAATTTAGACATTCCTATGTTTGAAGGAAAAATAAATGCAGATGTACTAGATAATTTTAGATCAATTAGCGTTATATTTTTATATGAATGACTTTTATGATAAATAGAAGATCAAGATTTCACTTCTGAAAGTTACTCCACCCATCAAAAGTGGTGGCAAGCCCATACTTTGTGGGAGAAATACCAAACAAATGATGACTCTAAGTCAACATAGGAAAATTTACTGGAACCCTTCAAGGATGAATATTACCCTAAAGATGTCTATGATGATCAGTACATTAGTGGCAACAATTGTGGCAAGGACATGCCTAATCAGTCCAAATAGATTCCTCAAGTACTGCAGCAGACTACAACCATTCATTCTATCCAAACTAAAGTTGGCTAAGGTCAAGACAAAGGGAGAAGCCTTTCACTGCATGACAATCATTGAAGAGTCCAAGATGAAGCGCAAGCGGGACATATCTTTTGCACCAAAGAAGACACATGCTTTAGACAAGTTCAAACTAGGTAAATAGTGCAACAAACAAAAAACCAGCAGTCACTCCAACTCAGAGTGCCATGCGTACAAAGCTAGATTGCGCACACAAAAGCATAGGTTCCAGAATTCAATTCATTTCCAGAAGTGATAGACACATACCCAGAAGCTACTAGTCTAAGCACAACCACCACACCAACAACCCCATATGCTTAAGCAAAAAGCTTATTCCAATCGCGGATGTGGGTGGAAGGGCAGCCACTGAATTTTATGATCAATGGCAATAGCAGGAATAATCTCATCTCTAAAGCAACCTTCAAGTCGTTGAATCTTCCGACAATGCCTCATCCCCATCCTTACAATTTGGGAAGGATCGGTACCTACTACACCAAAGGTGATACATATCGCTCGCCAATGTCATTTTTCATATGCTATCCATTCTTTCAAAGAGGAGCTAGTTTCTGATGTAGCACCAATTGATGTTTGTGATATGATCCTTGGACATAATGCAATGAGGACGATTGCTTCTCAAGAATGGACAAATGATCTGCACACAGGACTGCTATTACCTTGAGTGCCTTGGTTGCTTGTTCACCTCTGTGCAACGCCGAGCCTCAAGCACCTCTACGAAGCTCCCAACATCATGTACCTTGTGCACAGTGCTAGGAAACAAGCCACATAGCTTAGAAGACCACATTGTGCACTTCCCTTGATAGATGCAGAGTGCATAAGTGTCAATGGCTTAGCCCTTGCAAAGTTGAGTGATGATGCCCCCTTTGCCCACGCCAAAGTTTTGATGACCAAGCTCAACGCCCTTAGATGCAACACTAAGTTCTACACAGAACATGCTTTGTGCACTCTGTGCAACCTACATAGCATTGCACCACCATGCACCATGCGTGCAACCTTTGCACAACATCGTCCATCAGCACAACACCTTCAAACATACCACACAGCTCAATCTCTACATAGAACCACCAGATTGCATATCAGCCATGTGGACACTTTGTGCCATGCCAAGTGGCACTTCCAAGGTTCACGTCATGCCAAAGCATCTGTCATCATACCACACACCTAGCAGTCAAGCAACATAACCATTCAAAGCTGAAGAATCACACATAGAAGCCCAAACAGTTCAACTTCCACAATGGTTTTGAAGCCTTGGCTGCATTGTAATCTATGTATATATATTTGTAGCATAAGATAGCAGAAAAATAGTGGAAGGTAGAAAACCATACATCTTTCTCAAGTGCAGGCCATGTATAGAACACACAAATTAATAAAGTTTTAGGTTCCAATTCTATTAATTTCTCTATTCTCCATCTTGTTCAATATTGCTTTCGTATACGCATATAACACATCCAGATCATCATTTAGAGTGTTGTCCCTCAGACCTCCTAGTATCTAGATCAGAGTACCTCATTCTTTCAGAGTTGATGATCATGTTTGATTTACTCAATCAAAAAGAGATTTCACAACACACAACATCAAAAACAAGCCTGACACTATTCTCCAAGCAATTAGGCCCGATGCCTTTTGCTCTTCTACCTTAGCATGGCATCCATATTGTTTTCAATGTGATCCAACTCAAGTTGTAAGAGCCATCTCACTTGGCAGCAGCTTTCTATCAATCATCCCAGGGTTATCATTCCAAACTTCAAAAATCATTGGCTGAAGATACTTTGCTTAATATCCGGACTTGCACTATATTCATGGGGATAACTATTGTTTACCCTCTCAGTTGCCAAGGACTTCTACCAATGCAAGCCAAGTGATTCTTTGAAGCATCTTTTGTAGAGAAGTTCCCAAATCTCATGCGAAAATTGAGGACGGTTTCTTCTAAACAGGGAGAAAATGATGAGACATTGTGCATCTATTGGGCCCTACCCAGCCATGATGAGATTGTCTCTTAGCTGTATATATATATTTTTTTTCTCCACTTCAGTCAAAGTCCTAGGTGCCGTAAGTACGATAAGTTGGCAGCAAGGCCCATGTATAAAGTCAAGGGTAAATAGAAATAAAGGAGCTAGAAAGTGCTTGGATGCTGGGAGTTCGAAATAATAAACCATTTTGAAAATATTTTGATATGCAATATACCATCCAAAAGAAAATCGGATTTTTTCTGTCTTCTATTGGTTTTTCTTTGCCTTCTTGGTACTTCATCAAGGGAAGTCCATATCAAGAATTTGAGAAACAATGATGGAGAATGCATTGAAAGAGTTAAAAATGGAAAAAACTGCAACATATGTTAGTTAAGTGTTATAGCTAGATTGACCAGCAATTCTGTGTGTTGAAACTAGAAGGATCCAAAAATGCCTATTAGCTTTAAAATTGCAAAAAACAGCATTAATATATACAACCTGCTCAAGTTAATACTCTATCTAGGGGATTTGCATTGATTAAGAGAAAAGATACAGAAAGGGTAAAGTAGTCTTCTCGTCATGTTCCCTTCTTGATGGATGTTCCTATCTTACCAATCAAAACATATCTCGCTAGTTCAAGGGCAAATGCAACCATGGTGGCATCATATTGCCCAAAGTGCACATATGTCTATGTGAAAGAATAAGTAAGCACCTTATTACATATTATAATTTTACAAATAAGACTAGAAAGGACTAGTATAAAACAGCAGTCCAACATCAATACTTTGAGACATGAGATATGTATTTATCAAGTGTAACAGACAATACGAAGATAAATAAATACATGGACCTGTAAGAAAAATCTCTGAAACTGATACAGTAAAACCTTAACTATTTCTTTACCTTTCCTATTTTCATAGTGCATAATCGTCGGCATACAAGCACAGGTGATGAGATAGTTTTACAGGAAGCCAGCAGTGCCCCAGTTTTGAACCCTTGGAATATCAATAAATGGACCAAAGAAACAATAAATAAGTTAAGGACACTTGCCAAGCATGTGATACATTTCACTTGCAACGAAACCCATTTAAAAAGAAATTATGCCTTCCTCGTGAGGCAGGTAGTTCAACATTCAAATTGTTCAATTGATGTTTTGATGTTGATTCACGATGAAAGTCTCACTCTTGGGGTTGTCTAATATTTTAGGGTCTGGGGGATAAAAAAGACAAGAATGGTGCTATCAAACAGTCTTACTATCCAGCTGGAGAGGAGTCGATTTTTTGGAAAGGTTCTAACTTCTGGTTAAAGCTTAATAATTTGTGATCAATCTCTCTGGTTATGATATTCTGAGGCTTCCAATCATACCAACTAAGGCTATTGGCAGCCGACTCTATGGCCAGTGAGGGCAAGAGAGACTTAAAGGGCCCTAGCATTGGCCAAGGTATTATGCCAAGATGAGGGACAGTTAGGTCAATGCATGCCTGAAAAATTCAATGAGAGAGAGAGAGAGGTATCATGTTGAGCCTTCTGTAATGGTCATGATCTCAGCACAGGGACGGGGGTTCTGTGAGGAAACTCCAGTTGGGTAGAGAACCATGCAAAGGGTCAATGGTTTTCCCTTATTTCCACATTCTTGATGTCAAACACATTTTCTCTATTGGATGTCAAACACAAACTATAAATGAACAATAAATCTCATTGCTCAAAAAAATACAGAGTAGCTTTCCATTACTCAATGCCCAGTAAATGGTTGTTACGCTTTTGAAATGTTATTGTATAATGAAGGAATTCTCTGAATGATGGATGCCTTAATGTTATGACACATTTAAGAATTTGATTTTAGTTTACTTAAGTCTTAAAGGATGCCATGCGGTGGACATCATGAGTCGGTCATGAAGCTGACTACTATTTAAAGGAAAGAGAATATACGTCCCACAGGAATTGGAGAGAAAGGGGCAGTGCAATATAAAAGTAAGATTATCCCACTTTGAAACAGAATGCCAGTCATGTAGGCACCCTGTAAAGGGAGGTTTTCAGATTCAATCTAGATCTGGGTCTTCCAAGCGACCCAGGATTTGGTCGAGTCAATACACACCTGAAATTCAAAAGATTCAAGAGACTAATGACAGAAAGAAGAAATAAAGAAAGAAAGAAATTATATCAATGTCCACAAATGACCAAAAGTAGGTCAATGAGAATCAATAATACCACCAATAACAATAGAAAGTGCTAGGGTAAAAGGACCCTAGGAACAAAGATTAACTAAATAAAAGAACAAAAGCGCTAAAAATAAACAAAGGGTAAACCCAAAGAAATAAAGCCCCCAACCCATGTGGTTAGGGTACCAATAAAAATAGCCATGCAGGGGGAGCAATAACCCCCGAAGAGCATGGGTTGATGAACTCAAAGAGACTGGATGGTGGTCTCATCAAACATCTTTGACCGTACCTGGAACAAAGGAATCATTTTTGTCGTCATCTATCATTGTTGAAGGGCCAATGTAGGATTTGATACTGCTCATCAGGGAGTGTCTAGCACTGAGGGCGCTAGGTTGGGTAGTCCTAGGAGGAAGCAAAGCACTCCCTCTAGAATTCCTCCTAACATCCAAGGCCAAAGAAACTCCCATGTGTGCTTGTCCCCACAGACCAAGAAGTGGTCAGGAAGGAGCAGATTCATGACATCAAGGAGCAAATCCATAATGTTGGACAGGGGCCAATCCCCATCACTGAGAGCTAGTGTGCTAGAGTACCTTAGTAGTAGTGTTGTGCAAAGATGAGTGCCAACTCACTGACCTACCCCCTTAGTGTGTAAAATAACAATATCCAAAGGGCGCTTAATGCCTCCAACGTATGTGAGGGCTGAAAGAAAGACTGAGGGCAAACAATATAACCCCAAAGGGAGTTGTCAAGAACTTGGTTTCAACACACGCTTAGCAAAGACTTGACAATACATCAAAATACATGGATCGACCAAGCAATCCAAAGAGTTGGCAAGAAGTTAGAATACCAACGCCTCCAAGAAAGTATCATAGTAGTGCCAAGTGCATTAGAGCAGAGCAAAGGGATTGATGTAGGCAACGAGGCCCAAGGAGTGCACAAGTTTAGAGGGCTCAGTCCCAATACACATTGAGTACCAGTGGTATATATACCTATTTGGAAGTGTGAATAGCATTTGGGCAGCCGAACTACGTAGGCTTACCTCAATAAGCATCAAGAACCACCAAAGATCCAAAGTGTTGAGGCTGAACTGAGTGCTGAGTAAGACAAATATGGCTAAGAATGTAAGAGACTCAATACATGGGAGGGAGGTCAAATCAAAGATTTACTGCTTAGCTATGCAGATTACCAAGCTGCTGAGTTACCTGGATTGCCAAGCAAATCAATCTAAAGATTTGGAGTTGCTAGGGACCAAAGGTGGTCAAGGATACATTCAATTACCAGGCAGAGACCACCAAAACCCTTTTCGGTGTTTTAGAGTAAGTAGCTGACCAAGTCCAACTTAAGCGATAAGCATGACACAAATACAATTAATAGAAGGTTTATATGTATTCAAAACAATGAACTAAGAGATGTCCAAAAGACTTGGCCTGGTGGTAGGAAGGTGAATTACCGCAGTGATGCCAATGTTTAAATCTTTTGCATAGGGCCCTTGACTTATAAAAAGGAGTTGTGACTTGCAAAAAGTAGTTGGACTTGTAAAAAAGGACTTATGTATACTCCCAGACTCAAAAGGGGTTATATATACAAATATAAAAAATGGAAAAAAAAAGGCTTTAATCGGAAATGTTTTCAGTCCTGGATCAAAGTAAAACCTCTTAATTACAATGTATGTCAAAATGTTGTTTTGAGAGAGACATTGATCAAACTATACAAAGGACTTATGTAACCTCCTGGATTCAAAACGGATTATATAGAATTTCAAAAAAATGAACAAATAGGTTTTAATCAGAAATGTTTTCAGACCCTCAAAGAAAAAACTCTTAATTACAATTTATGCCAAATGGCAAAACCTTCTCTTGGGTGACATTGACTTTTAAAACATAGTTGTCACTTGTAAAATGCAGTTGGACTTGTGTACCCACGATTTATGCCAAATGGCAGAATCTTCTCTTGGGTGACCTTGACTTGTAAAACGTATCTGTGACTTGTAAAAAGCAGTTGGACTTATAAAAAAGGACTTGTGTACCCTCCCGGACTCAAAAGGGGTTATATACAATTAAAAAAACAATAAACAAATAGGTTTAATCAGAAATGTTTTCAGACCTGGATCAAAGAAAATTATTTTAATTACAATGTATGCCAGAATCTTCTTTTGAGAGGGACATGGATCAGACCACAAAGATCACTACAAGAAAGGGGAATCTCCTCTACCAAACAAATAGAAGCACATTAAAGCCGGAAAAAATCTGGAAAATATTTTTCAATTACAAATTCAATGGCATAAAAGCTCTACTAATTCAGGAAAAGGTTATTTTGCAATGACATATGCATGCACAGAACAAAGCCTGTAAAGATGATAGATTTCATTCCAGCACATTAATGCTTGAGAAAAATAGAAAGTTTTGCAATCACATTAGAAAGTGGAAAACAAAGCTCATAAATTTGGTATGGTATGCACAACGGAGTGCTAAGAAAATGAAATGGAAGTGTTAAAATAGCTAAAGCAAAGTTTTTCACAAATATTCCATTAGCTATATTTTGCATTCTTCAAATTCAGCATCTTGCAATGCAAGATTTGCGTATTTGATAATACGCTCAAATTTGTTTCTTAAGCTAATTCTCATTTTTTTTCCTTTACATGTCCAATATTCTACATAGAGGGAATCTCGAGCATATCACAAAAGCTTTGGATCACAAACAGAATGCTAAGAGTTTAAAGTCTGGAAGCCATATATCAAAGCTTTCTTCTTTCCATATAGCCCTCATTTATTCTAACTTGGGAAAGCTATCTATTAGGCCAAAGGAGACAGTTGTCTATCTTGAATATCTTCTATTCTTGTCCATCTCAAAAAAAAATCCAGTTGAGTTTAATCATAAAGTTTAATGTAATTCAAAAAAAATAGTCTACATCTTGATGGGCATATGTAGAATTGATTAGAGATATTTAACTCTGCATTTGTTGGCATCATAACTAGGTAGCCTTATGAACCTCGTCTTCCAATTTAGATAAGAAAAAAAATTATCTTTGCCTTTCACTAATTCCAGGTCTGTAGTTGGTTTTGCCACCCTATTTCTAAACTTTAAATTGTTCAGTAGCAGTGATTGATATGAAGTTGTTCTCCAGGCTCTGAAACTGCTATGTTCAAAGGAATGCTCAATCTCTTAAATTTGCGGAGATTGTCCTCTTC
The DNA here is from genome assembly GCA_037957365.1 of Torreya grandis. Classification (NCBI taxonomy): domain Eukaryota; kingdom Viridiplantae; phylum Streptophyta; class Pinopsida; order Cupressales; family Taxaceae; genus Torreya; species Torreya grandis. Next base: position 1,311,770 of record JARHVA010001646.1, read on the forward strand.
TACAATCTCCTGAACTCTTAAAGAGTTGGTCTTGTTGACTGAAAAACAACATATACACCAGCCATTCCATAGAGTTTTATTAGAGGAAGAAATCAGTAGTGCCAATTATTTCTATTCACATTTTGACAGTTGCCAGGAAGGCATTTTACTTGCATCAACAAAATATTTATAGAAGATAGTACACTGAGTATGTGGCAGATAACCTCAAAACTGACATTAGAGCAGACAATATTTTTTGGTAAGACAACAGTATAAGTGACTACAATATGCAACACCTTATAAAAACAAAACATATGAGATATTTAAAATTAAGAAAGAAGCTTATAAGAATAAATACTAATTCAGTACCTGCCCTTGCTGCATCTCCCGCACGCCTGATCCAAGACCGTGCTAAGTCTGCTGCTCCTCTTGCCATTTCTTGTAGCTACAAGTCATGGCATCAGGAAGACATTTTTAGGTCAAGAAAGGCACTGTGTGGAAAAATCCAAGCCCAAGCCCAATAAGTTGGTTCTTAGATATCTCAAAACAAATTTCATTGCCAGATATGCTGGATAATTTAGTTTGAAATTAATCGTGTACACTCAAAATAATTTTGAACTACAAAACACTGCAAACTCTGTCTAATAATTATTAAAAGTGGCATAAGTTTGTGAGAATCGTCAAGTCTTAACCAAATTCAATCAAGTTCCACCCAACAGCATAAGAGAATAAAATATGCTATCCAGTTGGAGTAATCCAATAAATCGTGTAGGAAAATTTTCAGTGTTTTATTCAGAAAAGCAACCTAGAGTTCCTAAGTTACATTTGCTAAATTGGTCTTGCATATTGTGCATGTAAACCTCTTCCCTCTCTATCTTTTCCCAACCATAATCAACAGTTGAATAGAAGAAAATATGAGGAAAGTAATTTATACAATACTAAAAGCAACAAAAAACATTAAAAATAGAAAATTTAGAGTTTTTAAGTTTCCATGAGGTAAATTGTTTAGAGACAGGATTTCTGGTTCCTCCATGTTCTGATTTAATGATTCCGTCGTTTCGGATACAGTAGGTGTATCCATCTTCAAGGATGAGGGTGAAAGAAACTGCTTCAATGAATAAAACAACTCAAACAACCAACCTTAAATAGTGTGAACACATCTGCACACAGGTTGGTGAGGTCCAAAGGAAAAGGAATAACAAAAAATAAAAGCCAACAAGCTTGAAAAAGATTACTAATTTCCGCTCCTTTTTAGAACATTCATAATAGGTCTCCATGTGCTTCCCATGTCCAATCCACCATCCCTATTTAAATTGGAAGGTCTTTTATCAATTTCAATAGCTTCCCTAACTTTCCTTTTTAAATAATTTTCTTCCCTTGCAATTATTTTAGCCTCCTCCATGCTAATATGATGCTTTGTGATGTGAGGGTGTTCTGCGAGGGCGGAAGTATTAATACGAGAATGAAGAATGTCCCAGGAGTGTTCTTTTAGCCTTGTTTCGAGTGATCTTCCTGTTTCTCCCACATATGGCTTGCCACACGAACATGGAACAAGGTGAACTCCTTTATGACTTTTAGGATCCATAGAATCTTTGGCTGAATCTAGACTCGTGCACAGAACATTAAGAGGTTTGAATAGAAAAATAATCCAAAATATGTCATAACAATTTAACAAAGCAAAGAACATTAACCGTAATGATTCCCAATCAGGAGCAAGATTCATCTATATAATCATGTAGTTGTAGTGGATCTTCTAGCTTGTTGGAGTAACTACCTCTTATCATTAACAGGGTGAAGATTCAGCCCTATACTGTATGCTAGAAAGGAACTTACCATGTACGGTATGGAACAGGAATAATCTAAAAGAAAAATAATGGAAGCATGAGATACTTGAAGGTGGATAAGGCATGCTTGTAGTAAAGAGTGTTAGTTTTGGAGTGGATATGAGAGGCTGAAAAACACCTTGCAAAAAAAATTCAACTTGTCCGAAATGAGGAACTAGAGGAGGTAATTATACTATGCTGTGATTGATCATGCACAGGGCAAGTTTGCACGTACATGGTTTTCTATTGTGTGATATGTATGTCCACTAGTACATTCAAACAACTAGTACAGGTATCTTAAATACATCTATCTGAAAACGCTGAGATGTGAATCTCAAGCACCTATCTTGGATTTGTCACATACCACATTGGTTAATGACTCCATTACCTTCTCCAAAAGTTTCCCACTGACTGGTGCCAGATGGCCTCAATATAGCTGCACCACTATGTTGGGCTCAAAAATATATTTTCAGGAAAAAAATGGGCTCCAAACTCAATTGTATGCCCAAAATATTATGATTTTTCGGTCGACTTCTCCAAGCAAGAAGAAAAAGCATCTGTATGACAGTCAAATTGACGTCAAATTTAAGGTTGAAACTGCCCTATAATGGTCAAATGAACATCAAATTTAAGGTCATCCATTAAATGTTAACATCTCTCAAAAATTACAGTCCACCACCATCCTTGGATGCCATTGTAGGTTACGCCTATCAAAGTAATAACTCCATTACCTTCTCCACATATTTCCCATTGACTGGTGATAGATGGACACAATCTAGCTACACCACTATGTTGGGCTCAAAAATATATTTTCAGGAAAAAAAAGGGCTCCAAACTCAATTGTATGCCCAAAATATTATGATTTTTCGGTCGACTTCTCCAAGCAAGAAGAAAAAGCATCTGTATGACGGTCAAATTGACGTCAAATTTAAGGTTGAAACTGCCCTATAATGGTCAAATGAACATCAAATTTAAGGTCATCCATTAAATGTTAACATCTCTCAAAAATTACAGTCCACCACCATCCTTGGATGCCATTGTAGGTTACGCCTATAAAAGTAATAACTCCATTACCTTCTCCACATATTTCCCATTGACTGGTGATAGATGGACACAATCTAGCTGCAACACTGTCAGCCTCGACATAATATTTTTCAGATAAAAAGGGCTCCAAACTCCATTGTATGCTCATGATATTACAATTTTTTGATCGACTTCTCCAAGCAAGAAGAGAAAGCTTCCATATGATGGTCGAATGGATGTCAAATTTAAGGTTGAAACTTCTCTATGACAGTCAAATGAACATTAAATTTAAGCTCGTCCATTCATTTTTAACATCTTATAAACATTACATTCTACCATCACCCCCAGCTGCCATTGTCAGATACACCTATTGGCATAAATATTGACTTGTAAGATAGATGCACGATCTCACATTGCAACATGAATATGTGCAAAAAAAATATTATTTAATGTACCATCAACAGAAATGGCAGTGTCCATTATAATGCAAATTTGGTTGACTGTATATTTTAAGCCCTGATTTAATCTTTTTGGGATTTTTTTTTAAACATTAATATAGATCCCGGGCTTTACCACGAGATTGAAACCAGAAAGGGTACAAAATTAAAACAATATATGTATAAAGTGAAGAAGCACATGTGTTAAAGCAAGGAGGGTCTCATTTACCATACTCGGTATGCTGGTTAGGCTGGGACCTAGAAAACCTCCTCTAAGTTTTTACCTTTAATTAAAATATCCTCCAATGTTTATTGTTGTTGAATTTGTTATAATTTTTTTGACCTTACAAGTCAAAGAAATTATTTCGTAGCATTCCTATAGAAATTTAGGGATATTAGATGGGGAATTTTGGATTTTAAAGAATATATTATAACACATTTATCAATTAACCATAAAACAACGAATTGGTTCACATGAGATTCAGGTCCCAGATATACCTGCAGGCAAAGACACATAATTCAGACTTGGCAATGACTCAAAGAAGTTGAAGAGTAAGAGTACAAGTAGGACTAGACAAATAGATAGATACAAATTTATTCAAATCTTCACATTAAAAAAAAATCTTGCCTCCATGAAAAATCCACTCAATGGACACTAAAACAATCATAAAAATATGTATGAAATAGGAAAAGATCATTTTAACACAATATGGATCATCAATGTCAAGGTCTTTGTATTTTATGCACAATATCATGTTTATTTTGATTTATATAAAGAATAGTTATGCAACTCAGACTCGAGAACAAGTTGGCTAGCTGAAGAGCAATATTAAACTTTGCACTTCAAAAAAAAACTTGAAAATTTCTCGGCAAAAAATGGACTGTAATTTTCTCCTGAGAGTAAATCAAACTCGAGCATTGTGGATATGCCTGTAGACCATAGTGTTGAGACTATGTGAGTTTACGAAAAACTCTCAATCTCGAGCCGAGTACAGAACCACAAATTTTAGGGCCTCGACTCAGCTAACTCGTAACTTTTATTTTTCACAATGGTAATTGTTATTACATCATAAATACATCACTTTAGAAAAAAATATTATTATCGTAGCCCATTAATACATTTGAATCTTTTTAACTATTGATCATTTTCTAAATTTTAGATTGAAAAGAAGGTATTGAGTAGATGGCCTCTATATTTATATTTTGTGGCTTGATATTTACTTTTAGGTTGAATAAATTTGATATGTTAAATTAATTTAAATAATAACATTTTTATTAATTGTTTATATATTAATGATATTATTTTTATGTAGAATTCATAAGAAAATATTTTGTTTTAAAATTTACAATTTTTTATTTTACTGAGTCGTACCGAGTTTTTGCAGATTTGTTTTGCCAATTATGAGTCCAAGTCTAAAATGTGCTTACCAAGTCTCATCCAAGTCCAAGTCTCAATACTATGTTGTAGACCTTGTAACACATTAATACAAGAGATTGTTGAATGAAACCCAAAACCCTACAGATCATACAACGATGTTAAAAACAAATAAAAAAATCATTTGCAATCCTCCCAAGATGGAAGTTTTTTTTTTTTTTTTTCCTCTTCTATTTTATATTAGTGATAAGATCTGGTACATTTATCTCCTTCCTCAAAAAAAACTTGGCTTGGATTTCCTTGTTACTTTTCTTCCAACGCTCCCATGATTTCGTCTTGATTGTTTCCTATATTACCCTTGTTGAGTGCTGCGTAGGATCTGCTGTGCCATCCCATGAGCTTGCTTTTCCTTCTATCTAGATTTGTGCCAAGTTAAATTTTCTCAAGCTCCTTTTCCCAACCATTGTCGACTTCAAATTTTCAGTCATCATCTTTACTTCTCTCCTTGTCTTCTTTGTTGTCTTCCTCTAATTTTGAAACCAAGGGCCCTTTTTATTGTTTGTTAACGTCATTTGGGTCTGAAGAGTTTTCAGAATTTGAAGAATTATAATGTGCTTTTATACTTGTATTTTTCTCTCCAGGATAATCCTCTTCTTTTTCTCCTCCATTTTTATCTTGTATCCCTCTGTTTCGAAACAGGAGAGATTTTAAGTAGGGTACAATTAGAAGCTACATGCATATATCCAGTACAATGCTTGCAATTAAATCACATTTTTATAATTTAATTGCTATTTCCATTTAAAATTGTCAACCATAAGCTCTTCTAGAATTCCATTAAACTTCAAAAAATGATGGTGCAAGTGACCACACTTCCAGTGGTAAGCTAACATCCAAAACTCTGCCTAGATGGTTCCTATTATTTTCCAAAACTTCAAAATCTTAGAAATAAATAATAATAGTTGTAAGTTCTACTCAGATCAGAATATAATAGAATATCTCTGTGGTAAGGCTGAGACCCAAGTGCCGGAGGATAGGAACAGGAGATGGGCAGATCTATCAATCAACCAATCTTTGTGTGGTCTCCACCTTCGGTGGGAAACAAGTATGATCTCTAGTTATAACATAGCATAGCTAAGTCTGTATTCCAAAGCCTAGCTGTGGATAGAGGGCCATCTATCTATCTATCTATCTATCTAGGGTGGTTGGGCAGTCAATAGAGCCCTATACCTATTCTGTCCAGTATTGGGGTGAGAAGCAGGGCCGAGCCTAGGATTGCCATATAGATAGGGGCAAGGTCCATATATCTATATACAGGGTGCAGTCACTAGATAATACCATATGGGGTTGGGCACCTATTCTTAAATTCCCGAATTCACTGCCCGAATTCCCATATGTGGTTTGGTTCCTTTCTGGTTCCCCAAGCCCCAAAACCAGGCACTGTTCTCAAGGACACCAAGTTTATCTGCTTCAAGAGCAAAGTTCAAAGGGAAGAATTGTCTAGTAAAGAATGGAAAGCCAAAGGGCCAACCTCCAAAGCATCTCATGTCTTGTGTATCCAACTACCAAGCAGATCCAGTTTTTGGGTAGGGAATGTAAGCCTCTCCTAAATTGTGGCAGTTTTAACAAGATATCTCAAGTTTGCAACAGAGAAGACCATTGATATTTTGAGACCAATATTATGATGCAAGTTGATATATCCATTGCTGAACTGTGGTGTCTTTCAGAGAGTGCTTAAAATTCCGGAAATATAAATCATATTCAATACAGCAATTGAAAGCTCAAAACTAATATATTGCAAAAGAGAAAAGTCTCAAATTTAGAGTTACATAGTTCGTCTAAAATGACAATCTGATCCAAAAGAAACTTAACAATCAAGATCCCAAAGTATCACTTAACGTGAACTACATGCGACAGATATCTCAAGTTTGCAACAGAGAAGACCATTGATATTTGAGACCAGTATTATGGCCCAATTTGATATATCCATTTCTGAATGTGATGTCTTTCAGAGAGTGCTTAAAATTATGGAAATATAAATCATATTCAACATAGTAATTGAAAGTTCAAGACTAATATATTGCAAAAGAGAAGATTCTCAAATTTAGAGTTACATAATTCATTGAAAATGACAATCTGATACAAAAGAAACTTAACCCTCAAGATCCCAAATTACAACTTGATCTACAGTCACATGAGAGAGAGAGAGAGAGAGAGAGTTCGGTTATAGGTTAAGGTTTTGTTAAGAAACAATCTCATAATATCTAGTCTTAACACAAGTCCGAGTCTCTCCCTTAAGTTAAATGACAAGAATATCTTACATCTTGTCTTTCTCTAGTTCCATCTGGAGGGCAGATGTCACTGAACCAATCAACTTCTGCAACTCGATACCTGCAGTTATATATGAAATAGAAATAATGGACAATTTATTTTTATTTTATTTTTAATTTTCCAAAACAAAAGCAATGGTAAAACTGTCATACAATATACAAGTAGCCACCAGATACTGAAGTATGAAAAAATGATTTCCTGAGAGATTTTAAAAACTGGTACGAAAATTGTCATTCCCTTTGCCGGTACGAAAATTGTCATTCCCTTTGCCGGATGGCTATGTTATATTTTTTTGACCATAACGCAACAGCATTCATCAGTTACAACTAACAAGTAATTACTTTACATTGAAACGAGAATGGATAGAAAATAAAGGTCAAGCAGGATATATTCAATGAAAATGGTGGGAATTTGGCCCCAGTACACTTTGTTCCCCAGTTACCATAATTTCTACATTAGACATCCTGTATAATTTATCCAAAATTGAGCTTAACAATTTTGGAAATTTGTCTTCAACATTTTGATTTAATGTTTGATCACCTCTCGCTTTGAAATCATAAGCATTAAGAGAAAACCCTATCTTTTCAAAATATCCCTAAGAAATTCTGCCTTTCTTATTTTCTTGCTGGCTAAAAACTGTGAGCTTGTGCATCTTGTTTTCTTTGGCATCTCCTGCTTGATGAAATTTACCACCATGCAATTAAATTCTTAACAATGTCTCTATTACATATATGGAAACTAAAATAGTGAACTAAATTTTATAGCCTCGCTTGCTCAGACATGTTAAACACAAGATCCAGCAATCTGTTATTGGCCATCAGCATCAACCTTTCATGATACGGAATACAACTTTCTGAAAGAAACTAAGAAAACATGTTTACATATCAGAATGAAATGCCTCAATCTGTACTCCTTTCTCACTGCAAATCTAATTCATACAAACCATGTCTACAGGTGCCAATTCTCTATTTGAAGTTCTAAAATCACTAGATGGACCACAAATATCATAGAACCAGTGGCAGAACATGCCTGTCACACCTTAGCCAATGATTGAAGGGAAAATTTGGTTATAAACTGGGGAGCAAGGTCGTAGACATGGCAGAAATGGTTAATAATATCCACCATTTTGTTCTTATATACACGAAACTTTAAGGGCTGAAAGACCTAGTCTGTGAACTTTGAAACCATAAAAAGTGCCAGGCCCATACATGATGAGCAAAAGACTAGAATGTACCAATCTGTTCTCAGGCTCAGTCTCTCAAATACCCTCCCTTCGATTTATATCATCACCAAGTCTTTGTACACAGAAGCATATACAGGCTACGGATTAGTAAGCCCATGCTCTTTGGGCTTTCTTGCTCCCCTTACGTGACTAATTGTATTGGTACCCTAGCCACATGGCTTGGGGGCTTTACTGCATTGGGTTTACCCCTTATTTATTTTCAATGCTTTTGTTCTTCTTTTATTTGGTTGGTCTTTGATCCTAGGGTCCTTTACCCTAGCACTTTCTATTGTAATTGGTTGTATTCTCAACTCCCATTGACCTAATTTTAGTTTCGTGGACATTAATATAATTTAATTTCTAACATGGTAGCATAAAGCACTCGAACCCAAGTGATTACTTCCACTGACCGGTTTACTGGTAAGATCCACAGATTTTATATTACAATAGAAAATCACATTTTTCCCCAAGCAAAAAAGAAAAGGTACAATTCACAAGAGCTCTGATTATTTTTTCTGTCCTAGTTTGCCAAAGTCTATACCATTTTTTATTTAGTTGTCATGTACACATGGGCTAATTACTCCGTATACTTTATTTTGCATGAAGAGAGAAAACATTTCCTGTGATAAATTATTTGCCTTTAGTTTACAAAAAAAAATGAAAGCCTTCAGAGATTACTGCTAAACTGATATTACTATACACTCTGAATATATGGAAAGGATTCAATCAGAAGGTTTCCATAAAGAGAGAAGAGAAAAGAAACAATTAGCATAAAATGTGTTCAATAGAGATGATTAATTACATATTGGAACCTCTTTTGATCCCGTCATCAAGATCCTCAATTCTAGACTTACATTTTTCAGATTCAAATATAAGGAATTGGGTAACAAACATTCAGCATGTATCAAAGTTTTCAAGGAAGATTCAACCTAAATATTTATAAACTGCATCTAGAATGTTAAACTTACCCATCCTGATCCCAGGACCTAATAATATGAAAACGACGACGGCCTTCAACCTGTTGCAGATTACCCAGTTATAATTGTCAAAAGACGGAAACAGGTGGAAAAACATTCCCTTACTTCTATGATTTTTATAAGGCAAAACAGGCACACACATAAAACAGGTATAAGCCATAACAAACAACTATCTTAATAAAGAGATATTGCACCCATTCCGTGATTGGATACCAACAAAACCAAAGGGATAATAACAAATCATTATATACAAAGACCATTCAATAAATAAAATAACCTACATGGTTTGCATAAAGCACATCTGCGACACACAATCAAAACAGTTATACCTCTTAAAAGAGTAAAGAGAGTTACTGACTTATTTTAGTTTTAAAAGAAAAATCAGAAATAAATCTGAGCCTTCTCAAGATTCAAGTTCATGGGCTAGCAATAATTGTCTTTCTATGCAATTAATTATCTGGAATGTAAGTGATCTTAACTCTTTTTATAGAAATGCCGCCAAAAGATGGTTTAAGTCTTCAAGAAAAACTTCAGATGTTTCAAGTTGGCAGAATCTTAAAATAATTGCAAGGAACCCCTAATTTTCACTTCTAAGCATCAAGATGCAAAAAGAGGAATCGCTTTCTTTTCTGTAAGGGTATCAATATCAGATACCGAATCTCCTCCTGTCCAAGATGTTTGTATTGCATATTTTAAGGAAACCCAAATTTAGGATCTAGCTAATATTTGTGCCTCACATTCTTATAAATATAAAAGTGGAATTGAATTGCTGATTCCTTTAAATATATTTCTCCTATTATTGCAGATGGCTTTAATATCGAAATGGGCCTCAGTGATTCTCTAGCCAAATGACATTTTCATGAAATGCTGAGGAAAATTAGTTTCAAGCTAAAATGAAAATAAATAAATATAAAATAAAGGACCTTGGATTCTCTTTGGAAATTAGAAGATAAGAATGGGAAATACATTTGTGTGTTTTGGCACAGACAGAAAATGCCAAAAAGGAAATAATTTATTCTAGGATTCACATATTTTCAGTTAATTTGGGGCATTTTGATTTGGCTGATTCTATTAATTGATTATCTGGTCACTGTGATTCCCTCCACACTTTCTAATCACAACCCTATTTTTTAATTGGTATTTTGAAAGAAGAGAACCAGTTAAAACTCAAAATTATATTTTCAAGTTAAATGTTGTTCATTAGAAAGAAAGAAATTATATTAATGTCTACGAAAAACCAAAAGTAGATCAATGGGACTCGAGAAAACATCCAATTATAATAGAAAGTGCTAGGGTAAAAGGACACAAGGATCAAAGACTAACTAAATAAAAGAAGAGAACGGAAGCACTGAAAATAAACAGAGTGGTAAACCCAACGCATTAAAGCCTCAACCATGTGGTTAGGGTACCAATACAAATAGCCATGTGGGTGGAACAAGAACCCTCAAAGAGCATGGGTTGATGAAAGCCGGAAAGATTGGATGGTAGTCCCATCAAATATCTCCGACCTTGCTCGGGACAAAGGAATCATCTATGTCATCGTCTATCACTATGAAACCAATGCAAGATGTGATATAATGCTCACCAAGGAATGTCTAGGGCTTAGTGGGGCTGGTTGGGTAATCCTAGAAAAAAGCGAAGCACTCCCCCTAGAATCCCTCCTAACATCCAAGGTCGAATAAATACTCGAGGCAGCGAAGAAACTCGTAATGTGTGCTTGTCCCCGCAACCCGAGAAACAGTTGCAAAGGAGCAAATCCATGACGCCAAGAAGTAGATCCATGACACTGAGCAAAGGGCAGATCCCTATTGTTGAGAGCTAGTGTCTTGGGGAGCTAGTGTCTCAGGGCACTTCAAATGATAGGGTTGTGCAGAGATAAGCACTGCCTCGCTGACCTACCCTTCTCAGTGCGTGAAGCAATATGATCCAAATGGCACTTAGTGTCACCAACCTCCATGATGAGCTGAAAGAAAGAGGTGATCAGCCTAGGGGCTCCTTGCAAGACCTGTGTCAAAGGGTGACAACTTGTCCAAGAAAAAGAGGCACGCACCATTGGTCCGAGTACTAAAATAAAGTGGATATAGAATTTCCCGAGTCTTTCGAAAGACAGTGGTATCTTCCCAGATCTCATAATAAATAGAGCATCAAAAAATGGAGTGTTCCTCAATCTCCACCTCCTAGAGGGAGCAAAGACGATAGATTTGGGCCCCACCTAGAATATGATGATCAATCTATACCCACAATTAGATATAGTCAAGGTGAAAAATGACACCATCCACCACCCGCAAGAAATTCTCAACATAAAAGGCAAGCTTGGCGCTGAGCCATCGAGGAGGAGAGGTCCAAGTGACCTAGATGTACTACATGTAGGTATCCTCTGACAGCGCTAATGATGGCCTCCTTTAAGGGAATAATCCAATGAGAGTCATCCAAGGAGTACCTAAAAGGATGTAATCTATCAATAGAGATGTCTATAGATTGGAGGAGAAAACTAGTATTAGAATACCAACAACAATAACGTCTATTGGGGCCCAGTAATGCAATCCTCATTGAAAAACATAAGACTAAGTATGAATACCTCCTATGACTTGAAGTTGAATCCCCCATTGTTCTAAGTCTATGAATGTATAAAGTACACCTAAAGATAGTCTCAAGGCACAAACACTGAGTGGCAAACTCTGCTTGGATGATGTGTTGGGGACCAATCTGTTTGCAACGGATCTTCTGCTAAGTCATGAGAGTCTAGGCCCTCTCAATTCAAGCCCAATCAATGGACCCCATACTAGGTCCCCAAACCTTGGACCAATACAAAACCCTAGGCTTGATGATTGTACAAAAAGGCACACCTACAAAGGGTTATCCTAGAAGTGGACCTGAAAACATTGGTGCTCCATGACGGAAAGGGAAGCATATCCCTTGGAAAGGCATGACCGAGGTGTAGAGTTCAACCTAAAATATGGTCTAGAAAATTGGATCCCCAAATAAGTGTAGGTCGATGCGATCTCCAAAGGTTCCCCTTGTAGAGGAATTGTAAGTGGGGAAGAGAATGTTTGGAGGTGTTGAATATCATGACCTTAGTTTAACTAAGGTTGACCATCAATTGACGCAGTTCACAAACACAAGAAAGGACATCAAGTTATCTCTATAAAGCATCAACAGAGTGAGAGAGGAAAATGTCATCGACAAAAAAGAAGTATGGCTATCACCACATCATGTAAAGTGTAACTATCATCTACATGGGAAAATTGTTAAAACATATCCTCTAGATCATCGATGTAAATGCTAAAGAGGGTTAGTGAGAGTGGGCATCCCTGCTTGAACCCAATGGTACTGTTCACAAAGCTAGAAAGACCCCAAGAAGTACCCAACTACCCCAAAATTATCTTATAGAGCCTCCGAGCACCAATATGAAAGAATTTGGAATGTTATTATCACACAAATTCTAGAAAAACAAATGTCTCAAAACCAAGTCAAAGGCCTTCTAGGAGTCTACAAAACAACAAAAGACTTTGGAGGATCGATGACAAGCCTCCTCAATGATAGCTTGGAGAGTAAAGATGTGGTCAATAGTCTAGTAATCTCTCCTAAAGTTGGCTTGCCCCCTCCTTTAAGATTACCTCTCTCCAAGTGCTTTGAAAGTTGCATGTCTAACACTGTGGCATAAAGTTTGGAAAACATACGCCCAATCATAATGGTCTTGTAGTTGCTAGAGTTGGAGCTATCCGTCGACTTATAAATGGGATGGATTATGGTTGGGAGTAGAACAAGGAAAACTCAAGCAAACAACCTCATTAAAAAACTTTGCCAATGTGAACGCAAGGGAATCCATACCATATATGAGGTACTCAACCTAAAAGCTTTCCCAACCCATCACATTGTTGGTATATAACTTATCAATAGCCCTCCTGACTGTGATGGTAGAGAAAATAGTAAAATATGGTGGAGTGGAGACAATGACAATAGGTTATTCTAGGATGTCATAAAGAGAGCTAGCATAGGAAACCCAAAAGAGAGCTAGCATAGGAAACCCATGCCTGGGGGTGGATGTTTGTCGCTAGGGTTTTCCTCACAAGGAGAGTGGCCAAGGTCTTGGGGAATGGTGTGTAGAGCAGCAAGGAGAGCAAGTCATCTAGACATAAGATACGTTTCTTTCATTGCATAAGACATCAATAATCTCTAGGAGTGGAGGGTAAGGAAGGAGGGTCATGGGCTAGGGAAAAACAAAGTCTCCAACGCAAGGATTTGCACTCATCATTGTGCCAATATTCATAGGGCAGAACCCATGGGGACCAGGTGAGCTAGAGTAGTGCACAATGTGGGAGTAGGAGTTAAGGTCTATGTCCTAGATGGCATGACGTAAAAACTAAGTTACCGATTCATGGTATAAAGCAGAGGTACCCAGTCTGGGTACATATCGGATCCAAGTACGGGTTTGGTATGTCCCAAATTCACCCCAAGTTCTTAGCCCTAAAAATCATGAAATACAGACGTCAAGCTTGTGTTGCAAGAACCCCTAAAAGCGCGAATAGAACACAAGTAACCCCAGGGCAGTCTTGTCCCTACAAAAATTTGCAAATGGACAATGCAACGAACTCAACAAGAATGATAGAAAAAGAACAAAAATGGATGGGCATGAACAAAACGAGGAAGAAAATGACCAAACAGGTCAGGAATCAAATGGGGTTAACCAAACGAGATTTTTGACCAAAAAGCATTCTTGTATTCAGTTTCAGTACCTTTTGATTCATTGATGCAAGTACTTTCCTATTCTGTTTATAAGCTTAATTGTCTAAAATGTGTGGATTGATAGCCCCTAAAGAAGCTCTCGCTTCCAGGATCTAGCTGTCGCTAGGCAATCCACTCAACTATTTGTCTAACAAACAAGTTTGTTTTAGTGCTTTCTTATCTGCAGGTCATCCTCCCAAGTCAAAGAGGAGCTCTTCACAATCTTCTAATCTCAACGTGTGCACAATCAATTAGGTTTTTCAACCATACCTGTATTGAGTTTCTTTTCTCTCTTTAGAACTTAAGCAAAAATTCATTGAAACATTTTGGCACACGATCAAGCAAAAACCCAAAGAAACTAAAGACGAGACTATATTTGTCCTTGTAGGAATTGGCAAAGGGAAAACATGACTTGCAGAGGGAAAACGCCACCTAGAGAACGACGCAAAGGGAAAATGTGACCTACTAAGGGAAAACGCAAGCGCCTATTATAGGAGTCATAGTCAGTTGCAATAGACAGCAAAGGCTCCCTAAAATTAATGAATGGATAGAATTTTTAAGGGAGAATCTACTATGGATATTTCAGTTTGACGTAATTAATTATTATTATTTAGTATATTGAATATTTAAGCGGTGTAATTAATGTGTTTTGACTACAAATGTGCTTTAGTTATTATTGATATTTATGATTAGTGCTTATCATGACATTTGACATTGGTTATTTTTTGTGATTATTTTCATATTTAGTTTTTAATATCAATATGCATACTATGTGGTTAATGACAATGTCACTAATGTTAAAAAATATAAAGACTTAACTACATATTAGTTAAGGTCTAACTGATAACTTTTGTAACTACTGTAACCATTTTTGGATTGCATAAATAAGATTGATGCACTAATCAAATCATCAAGTGCTTTCACAAACATTTCTTTATTTGATAGCAAAGGTATCAGAGCAATGAAAATGGAGTGGTCATGTTGCCAGAATTCTACACCCAAACAATAGTGTAGGAGGCTTAAATCAGTCATATCAAAAGCAATGCACAAATTCAGTCCCAGTTGTGAAACAAATTGGCTACGTCGGATTGTTGTTGATTTGCAGCTTCCTTCATATACACCTACTCCACTATTTTGTGATAATCAAAGTGTATTGAAGTTAGTAAAGAATCATGTTTTTCATGCTCGCACCAAACACATCGAGATACATCATCACTACATTCGACAGTTGGTTGATTCTAGTGATGTTTCTCTTCACTTTTGTGCTTCTACAGAGCAGCCCGCAGATCTAATGACTAAACCTCTTGGTTCTATTCTTTTGTAAAGTTTCGAGACAAACTTGGAGTTGTCTCTAGTTTAGTCATTAAGAGGGAGTGTTAAATAATGTAAAGACTCAACTGCATATTAGTTAAGAACTAACTGATAACTTGTCACTGCTATAACCATAACTGATGTAACCATTTTTGGATTGCATAAATTAGATTGATGCACTGATCAAATCATCAAGTGCTTTCACAAACATCTCTTCATTTGCTAACAACTAATTTCCTATTTATCAAGGTAGAATTTTTATATTTTATCATTTTTTATATATTTTTTGTATGGACGAGCCCAAGACATACCCAATGCAAAATCAAGATTGTCGTGTCGACAAACCCAATTCTTCGAAGCCGAACTCGAAACGAATCGGTAACTTAGCATAAAAAATCATACATGAACTATGCAATGGAAAAAGGAAGTGAATGGTATCTGGACATTAGTTGCGAGAGTCGGGTCGAATAGTCAATGGTGTATTTGGCATCAAAGTGGATCGTGGTGTGGCAAGTGTTGGGGAATGTAATGGAAGGTGGTGGGGGATAGGAGTGAGATGCAACATGTAGCGTGAAATTCAAGGCAACATGGTCGACAAGGGGGAGTTGACGGAAAATAAGGAAATCCCGTATGTGGGATCTATAAGTGAGAATATAATCCACTACGCTTGTTCCCCCCTCCCATGGGGGAAACAAATGAATCTACTAGAAACAAGGAAACAAGTTAGTTGAGAACGTGGAGACTTTGTGATTCGCCCCCCCCCCCATTTGAAGGTGGTGCCTCCCATACACTATGACCGAAGTATTCTCATCCACTAATTTGCTCTGTAAACCAAATCCTTCAAGATCCAGCCCCTGATGACATAACTCATCATGTGCAAGATCAGGAATAGGTGTCTGGTGGGTTCTCATACGTAAGAGGAAATAACCGATAAACCAATACAAAAGAACCAACACACACAATATTAGACAATCCTATGAAACCCTTACAAAGAAAACCCAGCACAGTTACCTCCTTTATTATGGTATTAACTTAACTGTCTTGCAATAAAATAATGTACTTCTCAGTTCTATTGTTCCCCTACTGCATGTACAAGTATATATAGGCACATTAATAGGTAACTACCTAAGCAATCTTACAATACCATCGGTACCAACATAGTTCGCATACCCATACTCGGCAAGTACTCGCCAAGGGGGGATTTTAACCGGCAACTAATCGACAGATGCTTGTGATTAATCAAGCATAATCAACAAATTAAAAAAACTTAAATTCATCAAAAGAACAAAAAATTTATAAAAATTATAGTTTCAAAATATACCAAATGAGCCTATAAAACGTTGGGGAAATGTTTTCCATTAGATTTGAAGCACCAAGATCAGTGTTTTCTATTGCATTTATAAGACAAAAATAAGTGTTTTTAGGACGTCCAAGACGCGTTTGCAAGGTCTAAACGTGTACAGGCCCTACAACAATACCTGACAAGTATTATGCCAGTACTCATTGAGTATTGATTAAAAAAACTAAGATTTTGAATGACCAATACTCATTTTCCATGAAAACCCATGATTAATCAACAAACTGATGATTATGCCATCTATGGGTACCAAAACAATGGGCCAAGAATACAACCCATAATGGTTCCCCATAATAACACCTCCCATATTATTACCATAGGTAAAAACACCTACAAGATCACCAAAGTGTGAATTTGTTCCCAAAAAGAAATCTTAAGGGGGGAAACCCCCAATTGTTGTTCTGGTTATACAGTACCTAAGAGGTGTAACACATGCAAAGTATATAACAAATATTCAACATTCTCCTACTTTTTGAACACTCTGCATAGGGGTTCACAGTTGCATAATTTCAGCAGCTAAGAGCAGCGATGCCCATCGATCTTATACACCAAGAAAACTTCTCAATACTCAGCCTTTGTAGGTGAATCAACAACATTCTTATCTGTGTCCACCTTCTCCAATAGTATCTTCTTTTCCTCCACCGTTTCCCCAAAAAAATGATATTGGACATCAATGTATTTTGTTCAAGAGTGATACTCAAGATTCTTTGCAAGACAAATTGCACTCTGATTGTCACAATCTATCCTTACAGCGTTTCGAATGAAGCCAACAGTGGAACACAACCTTTTAATCCAAACTATTTCCTTGGTTGCATAAATAGCAATTGTGTACTCAACATCTATGGTGGATATAGAAACACTTGATTGTCATTTGTTCATCCAACTTACATCTCCATTTTACAAGTCAAACACACATGCACTAGTAGATCTATGACAGTCAATATTTCCAATGCAATCAGAATCCACAAAACCATGTAGATTCAATGTCTTGTTTTCACCAAGATTACTCGACTAGCTTATTGCATATTTAAACATTCCATGTAAATACCTGAAGATCCTCTTCACCGCAATCCAATGTTCCTTGCCCGAATTTGACATAAATTTGCTCACTACTCCCACTGCATGGGAATTATCAAGTCTAGTATACACCATTGCATACATCAAACCTCCGATAGCACTAGCATGGGACTCGAGACAAGTCCTCAATTTCTTGTTGTGTCTTGGGACACTGTTCAGTGGATATTTTTTGACCAACCGGAAAAGGAATACTCACAAGTTTACATCCCTGCATCCTAAACCTTTGCATAATCATCTCAATATATTTTCTTTGATTTAACCATAGTTTTTTGTTTATACTATGTCTTTAATTTCCATGCCCAAAATAATTTTTGCGGCACCTAGATCCTTCATATCAAACTGAGATGATAAATGAGACTTAAATTGATTGATCATTTCCTTATTGTTACCAATTAACAGTATGTCATCTACATACAACACTATAATAACAAAATTTTCATCTTCTTGTTTAAAATATACACAGGGATCAGCTTTGCTTTGTTCAAGCAAATCCCAACACATGCCTATCAACTTTTTGATTCCACATCATTGGTGGTTGCTTTAAGCTATAGAGATTTTTTTAGTCTGCAATACAAATCCTCTTTTCCCTTTACCTTAAAATTGTCTAGTTGCATCATGAAGATTTCTTCCTCAAGCTGACTATGTAAAAAAGCTATCTTTACATCCATCTATTCTATTTCAAAATTGAAAGCAACAACAATAGCTAAAAGAAATATAATTGAATTTAGCTTAGCAACAGGTGAAAATGTCTCACCAAAATCAATTCTCTCTCCCTGAGAGAATTATTTTGCTCCTAGACGAGCTTTATACTTCTCTAATGTTCCTTCTGCATTATACTTCTTGAATACGCATTTGCAGCCAACATGTTTTCTACCTGTAGGTAATTTCACCAAGTCCCATGTATTGTTTTTATCTAACAACTCCATTTCTTCCTCCATAGCTTGCTTCCAAGACTTATTTTCATTTGAGCCAAGTCTCCTTTGTAGTCTTGGGGTCTTCATCAATAACTAATTAAAATAATAAAAAAAATGCAGAATAAAAAATCAGGACTATACCTTTATGGTATTCTTCTCACGCAATCTGATCTTCTCAAAATTGGAGTTTTTGGTTTTGCATCTTCATGTTCCTCCTCTACTTCATCTAAATATTCCTCTTACAACTCCCTTTCTAGCTCATCTTCTGTAGTTGCTTTGAATTCAAACGTAAATTCTCCCTCTTCTAGTTTAACATGAAACCATTCAAGTTCATTTGGTTGTCCTCCCTGTTTTTGAACCTCCTTTATCTCTCTAACGATCATATTTTGCCTATAAACAATCTTTTTCATTTTGGGGTTCTATAGCTTATATCCTTTTATACCAATACTATATCCAATAAATATACACTTTGTTGATTTGTTGTCCAACTTAGTTCTTTTTTCTTTTGAAATATACATATAGGCATCACAAACAAGAACACTAAGATGTTTGAGAGGGGGTTTCTTACCAATCCATGCTTCTTGTAGAGTTTTATCAACCAACATTGATGTGGAAGATATATTGATCACGTAACAAGCAGTCGTAACTGCATCTCCCCAAAATTATCTTACTAAGCCTACAACACTTAGCATACTTCTCACTTTATCCATCAAAGTCTTATTTCTATTTGCAACTCCATTCTATTGTCGTGTATATGGAGTCATTTTTTGTCTTTCTATTCCACAGTCCTTATAGAACTGCTTGAAAGCATTGGAGCAATATTCTCTACCATTATCACTTCTCAATGCCTTAATCTTCTTTTCTGTTTGGTTTTCAACAAAAGCCGTAAACTCTTTGAACTTATTGAAAACCTTGAATTTATGTTTGATACAATAAACCATGTTTTTCTTGAGTAATCATAAATGAAAGATACATAATACACTTAATTTCCTAGAGATGGAACTTTCATAAGTCCAAACACATTTGTATGTATTAAATGCAAAATATCATTTGCTCTAGTAGCACTACTGTGAAACTTTACTCAAGTTTGTTTCCCATATACACAATGTTCACATAAATCAAAATCTAAATGACAATTAAAAAAAACCTTTTACCATACCTCTAGTTTTTAGTGCTTGAAAGCGTCTCTCCAACATGACCCATCCTCTAATGCTAGTGCATTGTCTTTTTTGTAGGTAGCATAAGAGTTTGATCTAATCCATTTCTATCTTCAGAAACAACCAAGCTATTACACCTATCGCTGATAGTGTTTGCCTCAAGCTTGAACAATGTTCTAGCACGAACTTCTCTTGCCAATACCATGGCTCCACGAACCATCTTGCAGCTTTTTTTATTAAATATCACCTGCACACCCACATCATTCATCTTGCTTATAGAAAGTAGATTTCTAGCCAAACCCGGAATGTGCTAAACATTGGGGAGGATTTTAACCCTTCCATCTTTGAACATCATCTCGACTCTCCCTCGACCAACAATCTTGTAGGTAGAGTTATCTCCCAAGAAAACATCACCTCCATTTATCTTTTCATATTCACAAAACCGAGTTATATGGAAAGAGACACTTGAGTCAATTAGCCATGCATCATGGCATCCATGCGAGTTTGATGCTGTCAAGAATAGATCCCTCGAGTCTTCACAGGGTGTCTTTGTTTCTATAGACTAGGAATCATTAGATGACTTACCCTTTTCAACCTTTTTACATCTGTAGTCTTTTTTAAAACACCCTATTTTACCATAGTTCTAGCGTTTTCTCTTATCTTTTGTTATAGTCTTAGATTTACCTCTAGACTTTGACTATTCGAACCTCTTTTTATTTCTCTTGTGAGCGACCTCTCACAATCAAGGCATGCTTTGTTTGATAATCCTCAATGGATTTCTATCTCATTTGTTCCTATAATAAGGCTCCTACTATGTCTTCAATTTTTAATGTCAATGTAATAGAAGTTATTTCCATTACTAAATTAAACAAGAGTCAAACAAAGAACAATGCAAAGTAATACACTTTTCTTCTTCATCCATTTTTATTTCGACAAAAAATAATTGACTTACCACAATATTGAAAGTATTCAAATGTTCAACTATAGTCACTATCATTCATTTTTAATGAATATGTCTTTCAAATAAACAGCTTGTTCACTAGAGACTTTGGCTGATACAAAGTTCCCATCTTTTCCCATAGTTCATTCGAAGTTTTCTCCATTCACACATTCAACAAAATGGAATCTAACAAACACACTGTGATTAAAATTCACCTTTCTATTGATCTTTTCCCAATCTTCTACTTCATACCGTAGGTTGCACTCCTGATACAAAAACCCACTGATATCTATCCACAAGAATATCTTCTCAAAATTTTGACCATTGAATTTGTCAATTTCTATCCTAGTGCTTCCCATCATTCTCCTTCACACAAAGATTCCCATGTACAGAGCTCCCACTTGCATAATAGTTTATCACAAGTAATGCAACGCTCACTTTTCACAAGAAAGCTAAAACCTAGCTCTGATACCAAATGAAGAGAAAATGATCAATAAACCAATACAAGAGAAGCAATACTAACAGCATCTCTATGATAAAACTTAACAGGAGAAATTGCACACATACAAGATTTCCCTTGGGAAACCCAGCACAGTAAACTCCTTTACTATTCTATTAACTTAATTGTCTTGCAATACAATAATGTACTTCCCAGTTATGTTTTTCCCCTTCCGTATGTGCATGTATAATAGGCACATCAATAAGTAACTGACACAATACACAAGATTTTACCTGAAAAACCCTTGCGTGAAAAACCTAGCACAATAAACTCCTTTACTATTGTATTAACTTAATTGTCTTGCAATACAATAGTGTACTTCCAGTTCTGTTTTTCCCCTATCATATGTGCGAGTATATATAGGCACATCAATAAGAAACTGCTTAAGCAATCTTACAATATTGTGGGTACCACAACCATGGACCGAGAATACAACCCATTGCACCTCCCCATAAAACTATGGATCATAACACCACCCATATTATTACTATAGGTAAAACTACCTCTAGATCACCAAATTGTGAATTCGTTCCCCAAGAAAATTCTTGGGGCTCCCACCCCTAAACGCCCAATTGGTGTGCCTGGCTATACAATACCTAAGGAGTGTAACACATGTAAAGTATACAACATATATCCAACAATACAGGGATTGAAGTTGCCTGGAAGAATAACATTGCCCACTAAGGAATATTGGAAGATATTTAAATAAAGGTTAACGTACACGCCCCCATCAACATGAACAATGAAGGGCGACGAGGTAGGGGCAAGTAGCATATTGCGATGAACACGTCACAGATAGGAGGTGGGCCCCTCGAAACTTGTAACCAAATGTTACTGGAATGGACATCAAAAACTGCCAATAATACTCTGGACCTAAGGCTATCATGAATGAGGCAAACCACTCCACCTAAACCATGAACACCACTAGATCTACAAGTCTCATGTGGATACGCTGAGACCCAAGCATAACATATGACTAGAGGGAGGGCCTTCTAAGAGCTCTCATGTGTCAATTCGAAAGATGATACCTCGTGATGCAATAACATCCTAGAAAGTACTAGAGAAGACCATAAGGTACCATTGCAATTCCAACAAGCAATAGAGATGGCACCATCACCAACTCAAACCCAAGGTCACCATCATGCTAACGGTCTAGAGCATGACCAAATAGGAGGGGGAGAATCACAAATGATAGCCCTATAATCTCAGATAACAGCCCACTTGTTTTCTTTTCTGGCAGCTACACCTTGAATTTCAGCTTTCAGAAGCTCCTCCACTTGGAGTCATGTGAGATATGCATCTACATATTTTTTTGAGGGTGGGAGGAGAGTTTCTACTTTGCCTTAAGAGCTTGCAAATACTCCTCTGCAGTTCAGAATTGGATAACTAGGGTGTTTTCCAACAATGTCTAATTTATATTAAGGGAAATATTCTTTAAAGATTCACACAAGCATGTGTGACTTGAATATAAGGGATTAGCTGGCATAGGGAGGCCATGAACACGAAAGTTGGGTGCCTTGTTTTGTCATGCCTTTTCTTATTCAAACTTCGCTTGGAAGGCCATCTCATCAACTAGAGGTGCCTTCTTCCCTTTAAGTCTTAGCCAATTGCACCCACAAATTTTGTTCCTCAACCTGTTTTTTAATAGATTGTTGCCGGGCCATGGTTTCTTTTTTACGGTGTTCATGCTAAATGATTGTCTCTAATTGCTTGTTCTTATTTTCTGAAACCAATTCATTAAACTGCTGAACGCATGAGGAATCAGCGGGGGTGGCTTGGATCTGCTCAAGTTTAGCAATTTTTGCCTGCAAATCGGCAACAATACCATATTTCTCCTGAACAGTTTTGGGAACAGCGACAAAAGGTCTTGAAGTTAGGATCCTAATGTCTCAATTCCGGATATCCAGCTGCAAATAGTATTGTATTTATTTTTTGGTGACAAAACTCTGTGAAGATGAGGCGTTTTACACTGTTAGAGGGAGCTCTTTGTGGAATGCAGCCTCTGTTTTATGTAGAAACCTGCAGGTCTCGATACCAAGAAATTCTGCCCTAAACTGAAAACTGTTCACGCATAAGGTTCCAAAGACAATGGTGGAAGTGTAACTTCTTATTGAAGAAATGCTTAGGAGATGAGGTCTGTAAATCGGGTATAAATATTTCCTAAAATTGAGGAGAATAGAGAATAATTATAATCTAAGGTGTTTTTTTCATATAAATTGTTTATGATTTTAGAGCCTTTCCATGTGGCTAAGAAAAATAAACTCGAAATAAGGAATGCAAATGAACTGAAATATCTTTTCTCAAGTGGTGGGAAAACCTCAGACAGATGCCTTTAATATTGGTTTATCACTTCATCTAGATAGCTAAATGCATTGAACTAGATAGCTAAAATCATTAAAGTTTGATATAAGACAGAAAGCTTACATTATTCAAAAGATGAGTTCAAGCCAGTCTTAACTGGATCAAAATAGTAATATGGGCTCCAAATTATTTTTCCTGTGTCGAAATTAGAGCATGAAAAAGAACAATTAAAAGCAATAAATTATAACAGAATGAGAAAAACTACTTCGAGTAACATTATGATCTTTTTGCCCCAAGCTATAATAGCAAAGAGATTTGCTTTGGTTCCCACTGACTCTAAGAATTATGTAGTGAGTGACGAAGTTTAATAAGCTATGAAATTACAATTATGACTCTTTTGTGAGTGATTTCTCCAATGTGTGTCATATTAGTACACAAGGACCTCTGTTTCTATGTGGAGGTCTCCACACTTAAATTTTGTTTCTATGATCAGAGGCTGTTAACGAGTGAATCGTCCTAGAGAGATTGCCCTCACTTCAATGATTTTATGTATGATGTACTTCCATTGCTTATAATAACAAATTATCGTCACAAAATTCACTCACTTGCGTGATCAAGTTCATGTTGTGTGCCTATACTCCTCACATGATATAATTGTGTTTTTTCACATCAACAACCTTAGACATGGCCCTGCTAAGGTAACAATTATAGAGTAATAAAATAATAGATTTTGTGAATGGATCTCACACCAACCTTCTACAAATAAGAAAGAAAGAAAGCTGATATTAATCTCCACAAATAACCAAAGTCAGTCGATAAAACTGCAAAGTGAACATTTTTGCCCCAGTCTACAATAGAACAT
Source organism: Torreya grandis (assembly GCA_037957365.1). Lineage (NCBI taxonomy): Eukaryota > Viridiplantae > Streptophyta > Pinopsida > Cupressales > Taxaceae > Torreya > Torreya grandis. Next base: position 1,336,077 of record JARHVA010001646.1, read on the forward strand.
CGAATTCCTTAGGTTCCCCCTGACTCTGAGCATTATGTAGTGAGTGACGGATTTTAATAAGCTATATAATTACAATTATGACTCCTTAGTGAGTGATTGCTCCCAAGTGTGTTGAATTAGTTATAAAAAACAACTCAGTCTATGTGGAAGTCTCCTCATTTAAATAATATTTCTATGATCGAAGGTTGTTAATGATGAATCATCCTAGAGGCATTGCTCTCGCTTCAATGATTTTTTGTATAATGTGCTTCCATTACATATAATATGTCATGTCCCTCTTTCGATGGGGACATGATGGAAGACCCTTAAGCCTTTAAACCCTTTTCGGAGGCTAAGGGACAAATATAAAGGGAAGTAAGGATTGAAATGGTTTTAAGTGAATGTGTAAAGTACTTCTTTAAAAGTACTTTATGTTTTCAAATTCACTTCGAAGGGGGACCTTTAAGGGTTTTGGATGACTTAGGTGATTTTATAAAAATAAAAGAAAAAAAAGGGAAAAAGGAAAAGATCATAAGATAGGATCTATTAAGATCCTTAAAATTACCCTCCCTTCCCAATTTTGGGCGCTACACTTGGGAGGACTACATAAAGCAAAGAAAGGGTTGATTGATTCATTCATGACCTTTTTGGATAACCATTTTATTGGAGTCTAAGCACGAAAAGTTGGGCTTGTACTTTAAGGACAAAAACCCTTCAAGGGCTCTGAATTAAGGACAAAACCTAGAAATTCAGACCTATGGCAACTTCATCTAGGAGTTGCATTGAGCAGAATTGAGTTCGAAGAGTGTTTTCAACACCAAGGGGCACTTGCAGGTAAGCGAACCATTGGAGGAGTGGAGCGTGGACTTGGGAGGGCTGTTTGAGGGCAGCGAAGTCTTTTTCTGAGGGTTGCACACACTTCCAGGGGCAGCAAATGTCTGGGGGAGATTGGCGACCCACCTTAGGGTCTTGTCAAGGGCAATTTGATAGTGTGGACCAGCCACACTTGTTTTTCTGAATTTTATAATATTTTCAGGCTCAAATACTTCACCAAAAATCAAGTTCTTGCCTAGTTATTTGACAAATTTATTATTATATTTTCTGCTAATTTTTGGAGAATTAAAAATAATAGTTGGCGCTGATTTCAAGGATTATCTATAGCTGTATTTGCAAAAATCAGATTGATAAGGTTTTGAAATAAATCTGAAAATTTATATTTTATTAATTGAATTGTTAGAATATATCCTTGTTTAAATCTAATAACCCTAAAGGGAACATTATACTGGTTTCAGAGCCAATTTATTGGCTAGCTGTGGGAAACAAGGGTTACATGTCAATCAGTGACATGGACACGGCTAGGCTCGAAAGGTTAGCTCGGGCACAAGAACAGATGAGAGAAGTGATGGGCGAATTTCTTCAAACAGTGAAGGGTATGAAAGGAAGAAAAGAGAAGGGTTTGGCAAGCAACACCACGGGTGTGCGTATGGAATCCATACCTAAGCCTAGGGTTCTTCCAAAAGAAGCCACTTCAAAAAAAGAGAAGGAATAGCCTTCATACAAAGCTGAATTGTTAGCATCATATGGTAAGTATATGACTTATCCACCTCCTTTTCGAAAAGAGATGATCTTTAATGGATATGTCACTTGGAAAAGAGGCAAATAAGGTTCCAACAAAGGGCAGAACAGCCTTGAAGAGTGGAACGAAGAGATAGGGAAGATCCCCTTGCCTACTTTTGATGGGGTTACAAGTAATTTAGCTAGGGCTTGGATCAATAAAGTAGATGCATATTTTTCATTACATAAATTTAAGAAGAAGGATGCCTTGTCATTAATTATTTTACAATTAAAAGGAACTGCCCATGAATGGTGGCACCAAGGGTTGATAACCCTAGGACACAACACCATCAAGACCTATGAGGAATTCCAAAATAAAGTCATTGATAAATTTGAAAAGGCAGATTTGAACTTGCATATCCATGATTTGGCCCACTTGCAACAAGGACAATCTTTGGGAAATTACATTGAGGAGTTTCAAAGGATATCCACCTTGGTTAAAGATGTTTTGGAGAAAAGACTTACAACATCGTTCGTTGAAGGACTATCTCCATCTCTCAAGGGTTTGGTTAAGGCCTTTAACCCCCCTTCATTACCAATGGCCATTAAAAGAGCTCTAGATTGTGAAATTGCAGCCCCTTTTATGCAAAATCTGCCCTCCTTGAAGTCTAAAAACAGAGATGAAGTTCATAGGGAGCATGAGGGAGAAAGGAAGGCAAGGCAGCCTGGTGAGTTGATCCAAAAAGTGACAAAATCAGACATCAACGTACAGGAAAAAAGAGGTTTCCAGCAAGAGGAAAAACATCCAAGGAAGCTGCAAATGCGTTCGAAAACCTTCCTACACAAAAGAATGAATTTCCAGCCCAGAAAAGGGCTATTGGAAGGACTGCCAACCAGTGACAGCAGTATGGAAGGGTCTGAAACAGTCTTCAATGCAGTAGAGCAAGATGCAAGGGTTGATGAAAGCAAGGTGGGCACCCTTGCAACCATAACAAGGATTCCTAAGCGCCACCCATTCAAGGTTAGAGGAGTTTTACAAGGCAAAGGAGTCACCATTCTCATTGATAATGGGGCTACACATAATTTTGTGGACAAAAGATTGGCTCCAAGATGTGGGATGAACACAATTTCATTTGAGGGTTTCAAGGTAACTCTTGGAGATGGAATTTCTATTCCTTGCCATAATAAAATTCTAGATTTTAAACTCACCTTGGGTAAGCAAAAGGTTGAAGGGGAATTCCACATGATTGACAATGGAGAGGTGGATGTAATTTTGGGGGTTCAATGGTTGCACTCCCTCGAAAAATACACACAAAACCATCAAACCATGAAGCTGAAATACAAAGTGGAAGGTAAGGAAGTGAAAATTCAAGGCTTGAACAATGGGGCACCTTTAGTTGTGACCTCAAAAAGAATGGAAAGCATGATAAATGAAGGAATTCAGATTGGGGCAGCTAGGTAAATGGGATTTTCTGAGTTGGGACAGCCAACTTTCATGAAAGAAAAAGATTTCACTGATGACACATGGAGTGAAGGAATGATGGGAAAGAGTTCCCAATGTGAAAAATGCAATATGAGGAGTCTAAGGCATGAAAATAGTTTTCAAAATTCTATTTACATCAGCTGGTTTTTTAAGCACACTATAGTATGTATCCTAATACATGGTAATGTGAGAGGTTTGTTGGAAAAAACTAATGATATTAGGTTTCCAAGGTATGGAATGATTCATTCAACTACCCCCTTCCTTACCAATATTGGGAAATTATGCTTAATTTGGATGTTTGGGAAGCTTAAAAATCCATGTTTGGGGAAAATCAAGGAATCTGAAAATGAACTGGGAAAGGATTTTCGAATGCATTCAGAAAATTCTACGAATTTTGGGCCATTCCAGCCTATCATACGATTTGAAAACATGTTGCATAAAGTGTCAATCCAGTTGGGAGAACATGCTCAAAAATCTGAAATCAAAGGGGCACTTGGTAAGGACATGAAGAAGGGAATGAATAATCCACTTCAGTTGGGTGTGTATGTTTGGAAAAAGGTTGAAAGGGGCAATACACAGCCCACTACAAGGTCTGGTTATGCAAAACAAGGTAAGTTTTTCTTAAAAGACAAAGGACCAAATACTACTCCACCTTGTCAAGGCAAGCAACATCCACACTTAGGGAAACCAATTTGTGTTTCCAAAACCCCCAAGGTACATATGAAAGGCAGCTATTTGATATCTTGCAAATCTGATTTCTATTTTATGATCGTAATGTCTCTTGAATGTGGCATAAGCACTAAGAAGTTGAATGGTTTTACTCTAACCAAGAATTGCAAGGTTGTAAGGAAACAAGGTAGTTGTGTGACAAAGGAGTTGGTTCACTCCAAGGCCAAGGTACAAGATAAATGGTGGGGTTAAAAACGATTTAACATTCCTGCACATAAAATTTCAGTTCGTGGGGTGCATCATGAGAAGAATTTGAAGAGTTTTTTCAGCTGTCATGGGTTGCATAAAGCAGAGTACACTTAGGGCAGCAGGATGGAAAAGAGAAAAACCAATTAATGTATACTTGATGACATTCAAAAATTGGCAGCCATGTTTCACAAGACAATCTTGGTCAACAACCCTCAAGAGGAAGGAAAGAGTATTGTTTTGACTATCATATTTGTTTCATGTGCAGATAAGGAGACAAAGGCAAACAAAGCCCTCACAAACAAAGACTACATAGCTGGAATACCAATTTCCATCCACCCATATGATGACAAATTCTAGGATTCTCTTGCTTCTCACATCTTAGAAGCATCTTTTGAATATATGGGGTCAAGAAGGAGAAGTGGCAACATGAGGTACTGCTGGTTTTGCATTTTCAGTTTGCTTAAGTCACAAAAGCTTCATATGCAGCTGTAGCAAACATCACCAAGAGAGGTCTCTTCCTTGCAAAGGGCCTAGATTCGAATTTGGCATAAGGCCAACTATGGAGATAGCTTTTTGGATGCTTCTATTGCTTGAGGACAAGCAATTTTGGACAGGGAGGATTGTCATGTCCCTCTTTTGATGGGGGCATGATGGAAGACCCTTAGCCATTAAACCCTTCTCGGAAGCTAAGGAACAAATATAAAGGGAAGTAAAGATTGAAATGATTTTAAGTGAATATGTGGAAAAGTACTTTATGTTTTCAAATTCACTTAAAAGGAAGACCTTTAAGGGTTTTGAATGACTTAAGTGATTTTATAAAAATAAAAATAAAAATAAAAAAAGGGAAAAAAGAAAAGATCATAAGAAAGAATCTATTAAGATCTTTAAAGTTACCCTCCCTTCCCAATTTTGGGCTACACTAGGAAGACCACATAAAGCAAAAAAAATGTTAATTGATTCATTCATGACTTTTTTGGATAACCATTTTCTTGGAGTCTTAAGCACGAAAAGTTGGGCTTGTACTTGGAGGACGAAAACTCAAAATTCAAACCCAAGGCAGCTTCATCTAAGTGTTGCATTGAGCAAAATTGAGTTCAAAGGGTGTTTTCAACACCAAGGGAGCACTTGCAAGTAAGCGAACCATTGAAGGAATGGAGCGTGGACTTGGGAGGGCTGTTTGAGGGCAGCTAAGTCTTTTTCTGAGGGCTGCACACACTTCCAGGGGCAGTGAACAGCTGGGGGAGATTGGCGACCCACCTTGGGGTCTTGTTGAGGGCAGTGAGATAGTGTGGATGAGCCACACTTGTTTTTGTGAATTTTAAAATATTTTCCTGCTCAAATACTTCACAAAAAATCAGGTTCTTGGCTGGTTATTTGGCAAATTTATTATTATATTTTCTGCTAATTTTTGGAGAATTAAAAATAATATTTGGAGCTGATTTCAAGGCATATCTACCGCTGTATTTGCAAAAATCAGATTGCTAGGGTTTTGAAATAAATCTGAAAATTTATATTTTATTGATTGGATTGTTGGAATATATCCTTGTTTAAATCTAATAACCCTAAAGGGGACATTACATAATAAGTTATAACAGACTATAATCACCTAATTCACTCCATGTGTGATCAAGCTCATTTGTGTGTCTTTACTCTTCACATGTTATATTAGTGTCTGTTCACATGAATGAACCATTGTGATTGTCTATATTCTCTTCACTACAAATGCAACCTTCGACATGGACCTGCTAAGGTAACAGTTATATAGTAAAATAATAGATTTTGTGAATCGATCTCATACCAATCTTTTACAAATAAGAAAGAAAGAAAGATGATGTTAATGTCCAGAATAACCAAAGTCAGTCGATGGGACTGCAAAGTGAAGTTTTTAAGATACCACAAGTAAAAGAGTGTCTAAAAGCCACTCCCAAATGAAGAAAATAGACTGTTGTTCAATACAAAATAAACAGAAAGTTACCAAAAACTTAGGTGTACCCTAAAATTATAAAATCTTCATTTTTTCTCTCTGTTCTACTGTCCTTTGTCTACCATGAAAATAAGCATATTCAAAGGACTAACCTGCAAAAGGAATCGTCCATCTGGAAGTGGCTCGCACCTCTCAGGAAAAAGAAAAAATTATTAGGGGATATAAATACTTAAACACATCTTATACCATCTTATACTAATTACAGTATTACATTACTTGAGAGGAAATATAGAAATATAAAAAACTTGTATAAAGCGTGATACAAAATAAGTGAAATCAATTAGAAATATCATTTGGAAATGAGTCAATGACTATTTCGAAGAATCAAAACAAATAGGAGATAAAGACAGTTAGCATCTCTTCAATTAGTCACCTGAAAGAGAAAAGAGAGACAAATAGGACAAATTCACACTGGAAAGATGTGTGAAATAAGAAATATACAAGAAGGAAAAGTAACATGAAAATACATAGAATTTGACGCCCTGGCTACATTTTAAGGAGTGTGCTTACTTCTGAATTAATCATGATTTACACTTCTTTAAATACAAGTACTAGAGTAACAATAATTACAAGTCCATGTTTACCTATCACAATATTATTTTTATGGTCAATAATGTGGTTTTGTAGTTATAAAAAAAAAACATTTTTAGGTTGAATTTTCTCACTATACTTCATCTTATTCCATTACTATCCTTTCTAAACGTATGTGAAACTGATATATTTTCTATTTGCGAGGAAGATTTACAGCTTTGGTAGTACTCACTCGCTTATTTCAACTTCACAAGCAACATCTGCGATAGAACTTGTCATTGCATCCATTCCAACCTATATACACAATATCATCCAAAATGTAATAAAAATATAAGTAGAGTAGAAAACCAAAAGACTCGAATATCAACTCCAACAATATCTCCACCAATCAGGTGAGAATTGGTGCCTTACCATCCCCATTCGGCGACTACCTTCCATTATCCTTCTTATCTGCTCATGCATAAAACCAATGATGAGTTCAATGTCATTGATATACCATTCACAGTTTCAGAATACGGTCTTAATCATGCACAACTTCTTAAGCCAGGGAAATGGAAAACAATCAGATTAGCATTCCTACACTGAAGCATACATCTGACATTTGTGCAATTTCAACAGGATATACAAAGCTGTTTAGAGTCATAAAAGGAGGAAGAATGCAGGAGTAAAACAGATTTAGCGTCAACAGCATGAGAAGCAAAGGCATGAAGAGAAATCAGGTAAAAGCTAAAAGTTAAAAGAAAATAAGCATTGAAACGTTTTCTCATACTCTTCAAAAAAGATGCAATCATCTACCATGCAGAGGAAGAGAATGATTAAATGTAAATATGACATATATAGAATATATTTTCATCCTAAGTGCGCTGACAAGTTCCCAAGGGACTAAATACACACACACGCACCCGTCCATACATAAATACATGCATGTATGGCTTTCCAATTTTCGGATATAGCTATTGCTATCCTTTGTGACCCTCCATTTGGATCGAAGTTACCATAAATAAATGATTGTAGGCTTGATTCATAATAAAATGAAGACCTATTTGAAACATTTCACCTATGAAGTATTTAACAATTAATAACTATAAAGATACGAGTCTATGAAGACAAACTAAGATGTAGCAGCCAAAACACAACAAAGTTTAAAAAGGAAGACATGAATAACTCTAAAGAATGATATAAAAATATATTTTAACAAAATGGAAGAAAACATTGAATAAGATAAACATGGGATAGAAATCACAACTATTAGTCAAAATGAAAAAAAAAAAAAAAGGAACAGTAACATAGTAGATTATCTATGAACCGTTTGACTTAAGAAACTGCACTTTTAATAAGGAACAAAGATTCATAAGCCTATTTAAGGACGTTGACAGGAAAATGAAGTGAAATAAATTGAGGCAACGATATAGCTTGTAATATGAAAGAAGATAAACAAAAAATGATGGAAAGGGAAGTCAAGGATTCTAGACAGAGCTGCATAAAAATTCCCTGAAATACATTGCTGTATCTCTATGTGCTGACAGTGTTCAAGAGCAAGTCAAAAATAGATTCTTAAAAACAAAGGAAACTGATTCCCAGCTCAAGAATACACTCAGTGATGAAAAATCCATTATAAAGCATTTCATTTACAATTAGCACCATTCTACTCAAGATAGCACTTCACAATGTAATAGGGAATAAGAAATAGCTCACCATAAGTCGATATCGAGGCTCAAATATATTGAGTGATAATTTCTGGTATGGAAGCACAAAGTCCATAACAAAGAGAGGCAACATATTAATTCCTAAATGTGTCAAAGTCTCCTGCTCGGCTTTCCGCTCAGCATACTCCTCAGGAAAAAATTTCTGTATAATATTGTTCAGAGTCACACTGAGAAAAGCCAATTAATACAATAAAAGAGAATTCATTCTCAGAATGTCAAAATCAAAGGGGAAAAAAGAACATGAAAAACATAAGTTGATTATCTAAATAAACCTGGATGAGATTTATGCTGTCTCTTTAATCTTGAAGGTTGTAGTTATAAAAAGTAAACTCAGGTTATCAAACTCATTTACCGGTGGCAGCAGCAAAATACATGGGCATATAACTTCAGTTAAATTAAAATGAGTTGGACAGCAGCCACATAGTACATAATTGAAAAAGAAACAAGAATCCAGAAAAGTTACAAAGCACAAAAGAGTAACTTCATATTTACCTTAAAGGGTATGTCTTAGGACTTAAAAGTAGAACTGTTCTGCACATCGGGCACTTATTACCTACATTCGACAGGGTATTTATTAGTTGAGACAAATAAAACAATATAACCAGAACTAGCACAATGTGATTTCTCATAAGCTAAATCTTACCATGGTCCATGGATTGAAAGAGACATGCACGGCAGAATGAATGTCCACACGGAGTAGTCACAGGATCATAAAGCATCTTGAGACAAAGGGTGCAGTCAAAATCATCAGTTCTCTGCACTCTGGCTCGTCTAGTTCTATCACTCGTATTCTCCAGCCCCAACACCATTTGTTTATTGAATTCAGAAAGTGCAGCCTGCACAGGAATACTGTAGTAAAGCCCAGAGAGGTTAAATGACAGCAATTGTCAAGTGTAAGGTTATTCCAAAAATAAAACAGCTGAAAAATCGAAGACTCAAACATCATTCAGTTTACTGAATACTTGCAAGAAGAGGTAGATAAAACCTTTATGAAAAGTGATTTCTCTGGTCTATTGTAAAAGAAATTGAAATACCTGGAAGGATCGACCTGAAGCCCAGATAAAAGTGTTTCCCTGGCATCGCCATATCGTTCTAGCTGCAGGAAACCCAAATTTACATACATGAATTTATTCTTCTATTGGATAGAGATTGGAGAAATAGAAATGAAAATAGGTTGCATAGATAATGTCAGTCACAATTTGACAACATTGTGACTACAATCATTCCATTTTCATCCGTTGTTTTCAAAATCCTAAACTAAATCATTCAAACGTGTTATCACTGGAAGTTTGCAGCATGTGCATTTTATTAAGCAAAGCAGGCTAAGAAATTTAAAGAAATCATTCATACGAGGCTATTCTTAATGATAATCAGAAGCACAATATCTAGAAGTATGTTATCATTTCATGTTTGCGGTGGCTAATGCATACAACAGATGATGAAAATCCATATAGATGCTTGAAATTAATCATTCTCTTCATAAGAAACTATGAGTGAAGAAGATAAGAGGCATAATGTGTTAATTTGTTAATTCATATCTACGTTATAGGATACGCACCCCCCTCCCGGTCTGATATGGATACAGACTGGATACATGGGGGATACGGGCAGGATACGTCCTGCCCCCTGCGGATACACCCGGGCACGTTTTGGAAACGTATCCAGACGTATCTGCAGGGGGCAGGACATATCTTGCCCGTATCCCCCGCGTATCCAGCAGAAAAAATGTATTTTTTAATTTTTTTTCAATTTCGCTTAATAAAAAGTCAGACACGGACTTCAAAAAACAAATAAAAACAAAATAAAGTATGAAAACCTCTCTGCAGTTTCAATGGCTGGCTGTGTTTTCAAAACACGAGCCTCGGTCGATTCATTTGTATCTTCTTTATTAGGGCTGTATACAACAGCTATGAAGGTTGCCAGAGCAAGTCAGCAAGTCTTCCAGCTATTGGATCGTGTTTCAGCCTTGCCAAACTAAAGGAAATAAATGTCTGTAACATGATCAAGATGAGGGAGAGGTTGAAATCAATAATGTCTTTTTTTGCTTATCCTTTATGTCCCAAAAATATGGTTCTCCAGGACTCTTTTTCTGCAGTACATATGGGAAGATCATTTGCACAGGAATAATACAAAAGCTCAACTCGTAAATAAGCTCAAAGAAGAGAACAGACCGTCGTCTTAAGTTGATGCAACACCAGGTCATCTCATTGCAATCTTCACCAAACTGCAGACAGTGCTTTTTCTTTTGTCTTTATTTTTGTCCATACATTGTAACATTTGCACTATGTACTTGTTATAAGACTAATCTAAGTTCAACCATTGAATATTATGATATTTGACATTGAATTATTAGTATGTTTTGCGGTTATTTAACTTATTATGTTTCCTCTACAGAGACTCATGAGAGCCCGGTATGGCCTCTCCCAGACATTACATGATACCGTTGGTTTTCAGCTTGTCATCAGTGGACTAGGAGTTCTGGTGGGGTTAGAGGTTCTGGTGGGGTGGCTTGTTTATTTAGAGACTCACTCTAGAGCAAAATTTCTATGGAGGTGTCTAATGAATTTGCTAGATTCATGTGGGTCCGGATTAATGGGACTGCCCCACTTTCTAGAGATATTTACATTGCAGTTTGTTACTTTCCTCCAGCGTCTTCATCATATGCCATTCATAGTGGCCCTGAGGGGGAGCCTTTTATAGATTTGTATACTGGGATTTCTCAATTCTCAGTTGTTGGAGAAGTTGTCCTTCTTGGTGACTTCAATGCCCATACCAGAGACTTTCAAATACCTCTCCACGATTGCTCCGTTGATACATTCTGCACACAGAAGATTGATTCAGAGTCAGTGGGGTTGCATAGGAGGTCAGATGATGCTTCTAGTCCCTACACAACATACAAAAGACACCTCTTACAGTTGGGGGAATCTCATGATTTGTTGATTCTTAATGGGCTGCCTTGCTTTCCAAATTCACACTTTTTCACATGTACACCTCATGGGGGAGGTAAGAGTGTGGTGGATTATGACTTATCTAGTCAAAACCTTTTGCCCTTCACCATCACTTTTCTATTTTCTCCATTGCCCTTGCAGACCATGCTCTTCTCTCTTTCTCCATCCCGGCTGATTTCTCCCCTCCTATTACAACCCCCTCTTTCAATATACCACGTGCCATTTTCCAGTTTGAGGATGGGGACCTTGGCATTTCCCTTTCTCACATCTGTCAGCTTCTACCTCCAGAACCCCAGTTCTTCTCGTGTTAATTCCAAGTACAAATGTCTTTCCTCAATCATTTGGGAAACTACCCTCAAATCTTTTCCTAACTACACCAGATCTACGTCTACTTCCCATCAATCTAAAAGATCTTGCCCCATGAATACATGGTATGATGATGATTGCGGGACTCTCCACCGTCAACTTCAGTACACCTTCCTCCATTCTCATCCCTCTTACCCAACCTTAAAATCATCCTATCATTGCCTTCTTCGACGTAAGAAACACCATTTTATTTCTCAAATGAGACGAATCTTACGAGCTTCCTAGATTCACTCTCCCAAACTCTTTTGGCGTACCATCCTGCCACGACATTCTCCCCTCCCCACTGAGCTTAATCCCACATCCATGATTTCCCATACCTCCACTCTTTATGATATACCTGTACAAATGCAAACCCATGTTGCTTCTCCACCATCTTCTTCTCACTTTTACAAGAATGTTAGAGAGGCGGTAAAGGTGATGAATAGCAAGGCAACCGATGAAGAAGGTTTCCAAGCCGAGTTCTTCAAACACAGTTTTAAAGCTTTTGGAAGCTATTTGGTTGATCTTTTCAACCACGTGATTTGTTCGGGTTTCCCACCCTCTTGGTCACATCACATTATCCACCCGATACACAAATCAGGCTCCTATTCAGATCCTAATAATTACAGGTCGATCATGGTTGGACACACATTCTTCAAGTTGTATGCTACTGTATTACACATGCAGCTTTTGAAAGAGCTAGAGCAGAGACACCTCAGAGCTAGGGGACAAGCAAGGTTTAGACTAGCCCATCAAACCAGTGATCATATTTTCACACTCCGGGCCATTATTGAGGAGGCACATCATCGCTCATCCAAAGTCTATTGTTGTTTTGTAGACTTTAGGAAAGTGTTTGATTTTGTTCCGAGAAAATCACTTTTTTGGAGACTTAGGAATATTGGCATTTATGAGATCCTCTTGGCAGCCATTATGAGATTATATGAGAATGTTCTTGGTCGTCTCCGCATGGTTCATGGGATTTCAGACTTTATTAGGAGTACCATTGGGGTCAAGCAGGGATGCCCTTTGTCCCCAACCTTATTTGGGATATACATTGATGAGTTAGAGACCTTTCTTCATGAACCTATTCAGGGTAGTGATGGGTGTCTTCTTCACCAAGTTCTGATTTCTATCCTCTTGTTTGCGGACGATGTGGTTCTCCTAGCCTCTTCTCCTAAGGGCTTACAATGGCAGTTGGATGCTTTGGCTCTCTTTTGCGATTTGTGGCATTTGACCATTAATTTGGGAAAAACCAAGGTCATGGTATTAAATGGCTTGAAGAACTCCCACCTCCATTTCTTTTTCAAAGGAAAGGAGGTTGAGATTACCACTTCCTATATTTTTCTGGGAGTGCAATTTTCTGGTCCATGTTTCAGCTTCAAGCAGGCACTCCAACCTAGAATAAACAAAGGTTATGGTTCTTTAGCTCTCCTTGAACGGCAATGTTTTCAGCATCACTTTCAGGATATCTTTTCCAAGATGTCACTCATAGATACACTTATGAGACCCACAGTTCTCTATGGATCTGTAGTTTGGGAGCCCTCTCTACATGAGGATGATCGGGCTACTGTTGAGAGGGTCCAAACACTTCTCCTTCGCCGCATGATCAGATGTAAGCAGACAGTTCCCCAACACATTATTCTTGTAGAGTTTGGAGCTCGACCCTTCCGACTAGAGACTATATTTGATTTGATCACTTTCATACATCGCATACAGAGGTTTGTTGATTCTGTGAGTGGACGTGACAGATACCCATACTTAGCATACTGTTCTTCAGAGAATCTTGCTCTCTCAGCTCCTTCGACCCGTGGACGTTGTTGGTATACAAGAGTTTCTAATCTACTAAAGTCTGTGGGAATCAAGATGGACTAACTTCCCCTATTTATGTACTCCTTGGATGCACCAGCGCATCTTCTACCCACTAGACAGGAGTGAACCGGATTATTAGGGGTGATATTTATAGACAGTTTATCCATACTACTTGGGTAAACCCTCCTGGAGGGTTACGCCCTAAGATGGCATTTTATGCAACGCACTTCCTGGAGTTGAGTGACGGACTTATCATTCCTCCACAGTATACATCTTGCCACTGGATGCACTCTCTTCGCATCCCATTGGGACAGTTTCGAGTGGGGTCTCACAAGGTTAGGATTGAGACAAATCACCAAATAGATAGAACAGATAGGATTTGTTAGTTATGCAGCATCTAGGAGATGGAGTCTGAAAAACACTTTATCTTTCATTGTCCCATCTACTATGAGATCAGAGAGAGGTTGTACTACCTATTTAGGAGGACACAGAGTCAGATATGAAGACCAGAGATGTTTGGCTTTATATATAAAAGAAGCTCTTAAGCTTCATGATCATTTTATTTAGAGACCCACTAGACTAGTCTCCACTCAACGGATCACTTCCTTTTTCATGGTGCTACCATCGAGGAGAGGCACTAAGCCACAGATTGACATCAGTACAGCCCCACATCTCAAATCAGTGAGGCCCAGAGACACTATTCACAGTTCCCCGAGTTTTCATCAGCATATTCACCTCAGACACGGCATCGAGAGACAAACTAGATCCACCAGACCTTCACAGAGGACTTTTCCTTCTAGGCAAAGGATTGGAGGATAGACGAAGCAGCATACCTCCCCTTCTTCGAGTCAGACTTCTATTCGGAGCTTCTTCTCGTCAACCTTGGATGCTAGGAATGTTGGATCGAACTCTTGATGGATTCCCTCCTAGTTCTTCTTTCTTAGGGATCATCCTCGTGCTCTCGATGTTTATAGATTCTTGGAGATTGCTCATTTCTTTTGCCCTTCTTTGGACCTGCGCGTGGTTGGGTCCTTTGGTGGTTTGGTTCGGGGCGTGGTCACTCTTGGCCATGTTTTTCTACTATTTCTTTCAGCATTGTTTTTCTTGTTTTCGGAGACCTTTTTGGTTTCCCGCTTTTTCTTGACACATTTCTGTAATCTGCAGCCCCTTTGACCTACTTTTGTGGTCATTAGTTGGACATTAATATATTTATCTTATCTATGCATATCATGTGGTTAATTTTGCTTATATGGCTATATTTTATATATTTTATATATATTTTTGTACGGCCGTATCCAAATCCAAGCCCCCCAAAAAAATACCCATATCCATGTATCTGATCCTCGTACCCGTATCCATATCAGCAACGTAGATTGATGTGTAATGGGTATAAGTCATTACATATCAATTGTATCAAATTTCCATCCAAAAGGAAGGGAACAATAGTAACCCAGATTGAGCACATCCCATGATAAGAAACAGAACTCATGTAGTTTTGAATGCCAAATTGGGCGATTTCTGAGTAAATAGTAACTGCCACCCAGAAATACCACATCGGCTTCAGATCATTGTATGATGCTCAGAAATTATTTTCTCCATGTAGAGAGGCATATCAATTATTTCAGGAGACAGTAGTTGACAAAAAACCATGCTTCGAAGAGATAAATGAGAAACTAAAGAAATTAATATGCAGTTAAAGTATGAATATGGGAAGAGAATCATTTACTATACACAAGCCATCATGTGATCTCGGATTCTGCACATTAAACTCAGAAATAATAACATTTTATGGAAACATTACTATACATAATGATTAAATGATGATATTGCACACAAAATAGGAAATAATGATTCTTCGATGGAAATTCAAGTAAATGCAATATTGGTGTGCTCAATTCCTTATGTGAGCAATAAGCATTATTTTGGCCTTACACAGTTGTTCTTATATTGTGGAAACTAGAAACATATGTTGTTTATAAGCGTGCATGTTCAAACAGCCACATTTCATGATAGAGCTTGTACTTGGCTATAAAAATGGAATTTCAGATCTTTTGCTCAATAAGATATCCTGAGAATTTTCCACTTGAAATTTTACTCCAGTTAATTACCTGACACTAGTTTAAAATTATTATTGACATTTTCTGAAGCTTTCTTATTGATAGCCATGGTTTAAAACTAAAATGTTAGTTATGATAATTTATCTACATTTTCAGATACATATCAGCAAAGTTGTGGCGCTGTGGAAAACTGAATGTGTAATAATATTCTAAGATAACCAGGGCCTTGTTATGACCATTTACACGTAGCACTTAACGGATGTTAATAAAATAAAACTATTATGTCCAGCCTGAAGTATTGTGTAATGCCGTAAACTGTTGGGCCAAATGTGTTTGTAGAAAGAGCTGATGACAGCTTATGGCCTTTCATTCTTTACCATTTCCTTTGACTTAAATTTCCTCTATAAAGTTTGAAGCAGTCAAGATACCGTATAGCTATCACCCATAGGCATGCCATATTGTTAATTTTCTACTCATCCCCATTCTCTATTTTCTGTCTTGACTCTTAATGAATGGGTTTAAGTTTCCCAAGTTTACTAACTTCTCAAACATTTGCGCACCTTTTTGTTTATAACACTGAGATAAAAAACAATTCCGTCAGACTATTTGTTGTCCATTGTATACTGCATTATGAGCTCAAACATTAACAATTGGACTCTATACAGCGATCTGGCCAATTATGACCTAAAAGAGATATTTAAATTGGTTCTTGACGAATAGGACAACCTGACCAAATGCTGAACAAACACAAGAACTGGCACATCTCAGAATTATTATGGATATCAGAGGGATCCTCTTAATAATTCCAAGAGATAATCAGGCTATCTCAGAGTATCCCCTTAATATTTCCTAGACATTTTCAGGTTATTCTGGAGAGGTTTTAGCAAACTGTCCCCTATTAATCCTTACAGCATGTGTGCTTAATCTTCTAACTATAGATGGATTTGTATATATTGCTCTTAGTTCCAGTCATAGTGCTTATAATCCCTTCTGGTTCTGATAGGAAATTTCAACCATTTCTCAATTACCTTCTTTGATGCATTGGAACCACAGAGAAGTTAATACGTTTTTCTTTTCCCTACATTGATGCAAGCCTGATAAACCTTCAATACTGATGTTTTACACATCCTAGTACAATTTCAAAATTTACAAAAACTACTAAGTAACACAAGTCAGATACTTATGATGTCCATAGTCATGCTCTAGAGGTTTCAAAATTATACACTAGGAAGCATAGACAGGAAAAGCAAGAATCGCCACCTTTCATTGTGTAGTAATAGGCAATCAGTGCAGTCATTTAGAGACTTAAGAAAACATCGCAACAGAAAAATTGGCTACAATCAAATTCAATCATTGACAACTTTGTAAGGGATTGTAACATGAACATGTCATACATTTACAAAATTCATCGGGTTCACTATTACCAGTATAAGTGCCATTGCTTTCCGATAATATAATTTTGGCCAAGCACTTTGGTTCTTCAATGCCCTCTCTGCATCTTTCAAGGCAAGCTAAACCAAAAAAAAAGGATAAGAATTTAGATAAGCCCTCGGCGAAAGTATAAATAAATCAATCTATCAAAGTTGAAGATTAACCTAATGCAATACCTCTGCATGTACTGTAGGGTCCATTCCGGACAATGCTTGAACCTCAGACAATTCTGAAGGACGGTTCCTCAGTTGTTGACTATAACTGTAATAGCAACCACACCCATTTCAACATTTCTAATTGAATGTCTAACTAATATCATCTCATCTTCCTCTAACAATTAGAGTGTTGCACTTGCAGATTGTAGTAAGAGAAATCACCAGGGAACTTTTAGCTTTCTCCTTACCAATAAAAAGCTGCACTGCGATTGTTGAGAATTATAGGATCATTGGGTTGCAATCTGAGAGCTTTTGAATATAGACTAATAGCCTGCATAAGAAAACAGTTGCAAGAAAGAGTATGCTTAATGACATAAGCAAAAAATGATGGCTATTGAGGATTAGAGGATCGTTGGGTTGCAATCTGAGAGCTTTTGAATATAGACTAATAGCCTGCATAAGAAAACAGCTGCAAAAAAGAGTATGCTTAATGACATGAGCAAAAAAACAATGTAAATTTAACCAGCTACTAAGGTTCAAAAGTTATTGAGCCTTCATAATATGCCAAGAATTTCCCTTTCTTTACAATTAGAATTTATAAATAATATTTGGGTTAACTCAAGTGCTATTCTGTTTGGCATACCAATAATTATACTCAGAAATCATAAACAACAATGTGCTTTGGCCTGGTGTTACTGTAATAACATATAAAAGAGAGAAAGAAATGTATCTTTATACATGCACAAAGACTATCCACATTTTCAAGAGCGTTATATGCTTTTTAATTAGCAAGTTTAACATGTATACTCTGCACTATAGTACTCATGTTGGCCACAAATATTCAAGCTATAAATATCTACAACTGTGTAAAGAACCGAGGACATTTATACATTTATGTATTGGATATGTAAAATCTAGTTGGATCATTGATAAGCCATGTCTAAACCTGAATTGTAAAGAGAATCATAAAACATAGTCAAGATTATGCTCGATCACAATACTGAATATATTAACATATAAATTTTATGGAAAGACAATGAAGTTAAATCATACACTGTTATCATGAAAATGTTTTGTTTCAATAAATACTATGGCATATGCCATAAACACTCCTTGTAATGCTCCAAACTTTGACATTTCGAAAACATAAAGTTAGAAGCAAACATAAATTGCGAGTACCCAAGGAAAAAAGGAAGACGATTATTTCAATGTCTGTGAATGACCAAACGTAGATCAATGGGACTCAAGAATACATCCAATTACAATAGAAAGTGTTAGTGTAAAAGGGGACCCTTGGATCAAAGACCATCTAAATAAAAAAATAACTAAAGCACTGAAAATAAACATGGGGAGGGTAAACCCAAAGCAATAAAGCCCCAACCCATGTGGTTAAGGTACCAATACAAATAGCCATGTGGGTAATGCAAGAACCCCCAAAGAATGCAAGCTGATGAAATTCGTAAAGAAAGGATGCTAGTCCCTTAATACATCTTTGACCATGCCCGAGACAAAGGAATTATTTGTGTCATCGTCTATCATTGTGAAAGGACCAATGCAAGATCCAACAATGCTTATTAGGGAGTGTCTGGGCTGAGGGGGTAAAGGTTGGGTAATCCTAGGAGGAAGCAAAGCCCTCACCCAAGAATCCCTTCTAACATCCAATGCCGAATAAACTCTCGTGGCAGCAAATAAATCCATAATGTGTGCATGTCCCCGCAACTCAGGAACCAATCAAGGAGGCGCAGACCCACGATGTTAAGGAGCAGATCCACATCAACGAGAGTGTGCTAGGGTGCCCTAGTAGCAATGGTGTGCAAAGATAAATGCCACCTCACTGACCAACCCTCCTCAATGTGTGAAGCAACGATATCCAAAGGGCGCTTAATACCGCCAACCTCCATGATAGGCTCTAGAGGCTCTATGTCGAAGGGTGATAGCCTCCCAAAGAAATAGGGCCAAGCACTTGGTCTAGGTACTAAAAGAAGGTGAATAGAGAATCACCTAAGACTATAAAAACAATGGTATCTACCCTAGATTTCAAAATAAATGGGACATCTAAAAATGAAGTGCTCCTGAGTCTCCAACTCCAGAAGGGAACAAAGACGATAAATTCAGTCCCTGTGTGGAATATGATAATCAATCTCAACCCGAAACTCGTGCATGCACACCCTCAACTAGTTGAGAGGAAACCTCAAACCATGAGAACAATGACGTTGGCGATAGTCAGGATGACAAATGACACCATCCACCACCTACAAGAAATGCTCAACATGAAAGGCAAGCTTGGGGTTGAGCAGCTGAGGAGACGTCCAAGTGACCAAGATGTACTACCTATAGATATCCTCTCTAACAACTCTAATGATGACCTCCTTTAACAGAAGAAGTCGATGAGGGGCATCCAAGGAGTACCTAAAAGGAGGTAACCTATCAATAGAGATACCAAGACTGGAGGAGCAAACTAGTCACAATATACCAACAATGTCAACGTCTATTGGGGCCCAATGATGCAATCCTATTTAAGGAACAAAGGACTAAGTATGGATACTTCTCATGCCCTGAAGCTGAATCCCATGGTTCTGAGCCTGTGAGTGTAGAAAGTAAGCCTAACGAGAGTCTCAAGTTGGTAAGGTTGGGCAAAAACTCAGCTTGTGCAATGCACTAAGGAATATTCCATTTGCAACGAATCATATGTTCAATCATGTGAGTCTGGACCCTCTCAATATGAGCCCAATCAACAAACCCAAAACTAGGTCCCTAAACCTCAAACCCATACAAAATTGTATGCTTGATGATTATATCAAAGAGGCGCATCTTCAAGTGAATATCATGGAAGTGTATTTGAAAACATTGGCGCTCCAAGGCAAAAATGGGAGGCATATCCCTTGCAAAGGGATGATCAAGAGGCATGTTTCATACTAGAAGATGGTACAAAAAATTAAAAAATCCTTTTTGTAAAATAAGGCCTCAAATAAAATGCCCTAATGAATGTGAGATGCCCAAGAGAGAGTCATATAAATACCTTAATGATGTTTTGATATTATTTGTAATGGTTTTTGAGCCAACAAACCTATGTAATTGCTTAGAAGTTCACAAAATAAGAAACCAATTGCTAATGTACTATCAAGACACATATAGGCATTGAAAACACAATAAAAACTCACCATGCAATATGAATCACTGGCCATGAATAATGGTTAAAACCATAACCTTTGGTGAAACCCCACTCTTATTTAAAATTTGTGCTAAAGAATGACACCCGCTCCAATCTTGATGAAAAGCATAGGTATCATTGTCTACACCTCATAATTAGAGTCAACCATTTGTTAAAAATTGTGGATTTTCCATGCCACACATGAAGAAAAGTGCTTTTGTTACAAAGTTAGCAAGAATGCATGCCCACCCAATCAACTAAAGGAATGTGATCATCGAGTATTGCATTGCCTATGCAAAGATCGGTCCTCATGCCTCTTATATGTTGAGCCAAACCTCCCTCTTTTCCAATGGTTAGCAATAAATTTGATAATTCAAAGGCGTAACCGAAAGCCAAACTTCATACTAAAAGACGGTCCAGAAAACCAAAAAATTCATTTTGTAAAATGAGAATTCAAATAAAATGCTTTAATACATGTGAGATGCCCAAGACAGAGTCATAAATATCTTAATGATGTTTTGATATTATTTGTGATGGATTTTGAGTCAATGAACCACGTAATTACTTAGAAGTTCACAGAATAAAGAAAAGTCGCCCAGTTACCACTAAACTATTAAGACACATATAGGCATTGAAAACCCACAAAAAACTCATCATTTAATATGAACCAATGGCCATGATTAATGATTAAAACCATAACCTTTGGTGAAAAACCACCCTCATTTAAACTCTCTGCTACAAAATGACACCCATTATTGATGAAAAGCATAGGTATCAGTGTCTACACAGAGTCGTAACCATTTGTAAAATATTGTGGATTTGCCTCGCCAAACATAAAGACAAGTGTTTGTGTTATAGTGTTAGCAAGAATGTATGCCCACCCAATCAACTAAAGGAATGCAATCATCAAGAATTTCATTGCCCATGCAAAGATCAATCCTTGCTAATGTTCCATGAGGACATGTCCCCCCCAAAAAACCACACGTTTCTGGGACGGGGACATCCCTAGGATGCGGTGACGTCAGGGGGACGTCCCACAACCGTTCTGCGACCTCCGCCATGCTCCTCCGTTGTCCCCGAGACGTTTCCCTCTGAGATGGGACGTCTCTGGGACGTCCCTTCAAAAGGGGGACGTCTTGGGGACTCTGGGACATCCCTGGGACACCCAGGGGATGTCCAAAAGTAACCCATCCCCTCAGGAAACGTCCAGGCGTCCCCCGCGTAAGTGGATACCATAAAGTGCAATGTTTTTTTAAATTTAAAAAAAAAATGGATTTTTGTGCTTTCTACCCTAACCCTAATTGCCAGTGGGACCCACGCCCACTCCCCAAGGCCTCCCAAAAACTTATAAAAGCCTTGTCCCTCTCATTCCAAATCACACAAAAACTTCATTGAGTGAAGTAGAGAGTTGAAAGTAGAGGTAGCAAGCTAAGAAGGAGAAGTTTGCAAGAGTGAGAGAGCACTAGGATAAGGAAAGTGGGATCAAGAAGAGGATAGAGAAGCCATTGCCAAGAAGACTCAAGACTCTTCAATTCATCATTTCACCCACAACGTAGGCCCTATGACTCTTTCAATTTCTGATTTTTAATTTTTAAATTTTTGTTTCATTGAATCATTATTCATTTGTAAATTGTTTTGTTCTTTCATTCATGTCATTAAATCATTTGAATTTCTACATTGAAAATTATTATATTTATTTGTGATTCTCATTCATTCAAATGCTTAAAAATTAATTTTTAATTTTTAAATTTTCAATGTTCATTCAAATGATAAATCAAATGCTTAATTTTTAATTTTAAATCTTAAGAACAAGGATTCTTATTTGTGTATCTGCTTCCGCGCTTCAAGCGAACTGAAGTAAGAAAAACAAAAACAAAATCCTTGTGTCTTAAATTTTAATTTTAAATTTAAAATTTTTTAAATCTTCATTCAAATCAAACGCTTAAATTTTAATTTTTAAATCTTAAGAACAAGGATTCCTATTTGTGTATCCTCTGCTTCCGTGTTTTGAGCAAACTGAAGTACGAAAAACAAAAAGAAAATCCTTGTGTCTTAATTTTAAATTTAAAATTTTAATTCCTTACATTATGCATGATTTGAATTTGAATTTTTTAAATTATAAACTTACAAAATGAAAAAAATAATCATTTCTTGCAGTGTCATTATGAGTTCTCATACCATGAGTGAGGATGACGTTCAACTTCAAGGGGTTGAAGTTAAAGTTGAAAGTGACAATGATTCAGATTATGCACATGATGATCCTAGTTTAGAAGGAGGGAGGAGTGACCGTGAAAAGCCAACTAGTTCTGTTGGGAGTCCCAATTATAGTTGCCTTTCACAAGCCCTTCAAGAATATGCTAAGGGTCCCTTTGATCCAAAGAAACCTTTACAACAATTTGCAAGCAAAGTACAATCAAATCCTGGGACATCTGGGGGCACTAGGAGATGGAAGTGCAACCTATGTGACCTTGAATGGTTTGGCACCATGACTATAACAAATGCTCACCTCCTTCTTATCCAAGGCAAAGGCGTAGATGTATGTGAAAAGATGGAAACAAATCTGAAATTGAGGGCTGAAATATGTAAATTATGGGGTGCCAATGAAGAAGATGCACCTTCATCTGCTACTTTGCCACCAAAGGGGAGGGATCATCAAAGACAAAGTTCTACCTCTATTACTTTGGAGAGGCCAATGGCGATGAATCCATCTAGTTCGGGGGCAGCAAGGCCTAGGGGGAAACGCAGGATGACTAGTGATGCTTCAAATCCACTAGCAGATTTATTCAATGTGCAAGCAAAGGATGAGGCAGATGATGCCATCGGCAAATTATTCTTTGCCAATGGCATTCCATTCCATGTGGCTCGCTCTCCTTATTATAAGGAGGCCGTGGCAAAAATAGCAAGAGCAGGACAATCATATGTGCCACCAGGAGAGACTAAATTGAGGACAACAATCTTGGATAACAACTAGTACAAGATTAGTATTTTAATGGAGAAAATGAAGCATGCCTGGGTCTCAAGTGGATGCAGCATCGTCATGGATGGGTGGACGGACATTAGGCATCATCCACTCATCAATATCATGGTTACAAGTACAGCTGGCCCTTATTTTCTTAGGGCCATTGATTGTTCGGGGCATTGCAAGGATGTTGATTTTCAATTCCCGATCCTCAAAGATGCTATAGAGGAGGTTGGGCCACAGAATGTGGTGCAAGTAGTGACAGATGCAGCCCATGTGTGCAAAGCAACATGGAAGTTAATTGAGGCAGCCTATAGACATATTTGGTGGACTCCTTGTGTACATGCCATGAATAATGCACTTAAGGACATGGGAAAAATCAGCTGGATCAAAGCAGTTGTTAATGATGCTAGAGATGTGCAGATGTTTATCTGCAACCACCACACTTCACATGCACTCTTCAAGACCTTCTCCAAGAAGGAATTCTTGAAACCTGTAGAGACTAGGTATGCATCATACTTTATTCCCTTGGAGAGGATGCTTGAGTTGCAAGAGGCATTGCAATTAATGGTTATGACAACGGAATGGAATCGGTGGCCTAAGTCGAAGATAGAGCAGGGGAAGAGGGTGAAAGAGGTGGTGAAGAGTGATGTTTTTTGGGCTGTTGTCAAATATAGTCTCCATCATTACTCCAGTCTTCACAGTGATTAGATATGGGGATGCTAATGCACCTACCCTTGGATAGGTGTATGAGTGCATTGATACTATGCTTGATCAAATGAAGGCTATTGTACGAGAAGACCCCACATTGCAATTCTACACAAAGCATATTCAGCCGATCATTCACAGTAGATGGGAGAAGCTCAACACTCCCTTGCACATGGTTGCCTATGCATTGAACCCAAAGCGGTATGAGCAAAGGCTGGTAGACTTACACCTATACAAGATGCTGAGGTGAAGGCAGGGTTCATGAAGGCCATTCACAAAATGTACGATTCTACAGAGGCCAACATCATTCGTACTGAGTGGACAAAATTTGCCACTCTTAGGGGATATTCACAGGAGGCCGAAATAGATAGGGAGACAATGGCACAGGAGGAACCAATTTTGTGGTGGACTTTGCATGGGCCTCGTTCTTTAACTACCGATCTAGCCATTCGTTTGTTGTCCCAGGTTTCTAGTTCTTCTATTGCTGAGAGGAACTGGTCTACTTATAGCTGGATCCACTCTATGAAGAGGAACAGGCTTACCTTTAAGAAAGCAGAGAAACTTGTGGTTGTACATAGTGCTTTGCATCTCATTGACCGCAACACACTTGCGTACAAGGAGAGTCCAGCAGCCAGATGGGATGTAGAGCCAGAGGAGCTAGCACAGATTGGTGATAATGCTACATAGACAGGGCTGGTTGGTATTAGTTTGGAGGAGCTTGAGCGTGTGGAGTCCAGCAGTTCTAGCAATGAGGAGTTCGACTTTGGGGATGATTAGCCATTGACTCATTGAGTCATTTGTATTTAGTATTTAGTATTTCACTATTTTAGTATTTTGACATTTTGTTTTTGAACATTGTTGATACTTGATTGTAATCATGAATCATCATTATGAAATTTTGAAAATTCAATGTTCAATGTTTATTGTTTATTGTTTATTGTTTACTGTTCAATGTTCATTGGTTCAATGGATCAAACTTGAAACTTAAATGATTAAATCACAATGTTAAATTGTTGATGTTCAATGCAATATACTTATTCCTTATACATCTTTTTATAACTAATTTTTCAAGTACTATATGTATTTGCACCGCTCACCTGCCATCCCGCCCCCAAACTTAGGCCCCCCGTCCCCCGTCCCAGAAACCCGTCCCCCTGTCAGGAAAATCCGTGGAACTATGGTCCTCACCCATCTTATATGGCCAGCCAACCTCCCTTGGAAACCCTTTTCCAAATGTTAGCTCTAGATTTACATCAACATAACCATACACATGGAAAAATGCTCTTATATGACTCCACTCAGTAACCATATAGCAGCCACAAAATGACTATCCTTACTATTCCAAGCCTATCAACATACAAAGGCAAGAAATGTAGGGTTCATGAACACATGGCATAGCTCCTACCTCCCTTACCCTAGCTATAATCTCATTACCCATAAATGTATCAGGATAGAGCAATATTAGAAGAACAATAACTCTTGCTTACCACTAAAGCTTTTTCTAAACATCAAAACCTTGCAAGGATCTGTTGTGTAATAAGGTATGTCCCTTCCTGTACATGTATGACAAAATTACATATATTTTCAATTCAGATAGATATAGTATCTCGAAATAAATTAAAAACAAAATACACTGATTATTAATTAGAAATGTTCCAAATAAAAAAAAATCTCAAATAGTGCCCAGTAGCTAACAGTCTTTATCATTGTCTCTAACAGGCAGCTGGAATTTTAGTAGTATTAAAATATATAAATTAAATTAAAAATAAACAAAAACACGCATGGTATTCTTATTTCAAACCTCAGAAATTCCCTGCATGTGTGTCCTATGAACTGTTTTTATTTTATAAGCAAAATAAAATTATATTCAATGGAGGGTATAAAGTACAAAACCTGCAGGACTCAACAATCCGCTACTTTTGGAAGGTAGTATATATACTTATGAGATCATAATTATATCAAAAGCAAATGCAACCAAAGAGATTTGGCCACTTCAACCAGCTAAGTTTCCACCATGATCATTTAATGTCCAAAATGCATTTGGCTTAATACATCGCCCTAGGGCATTCTTCATCTCAGCTTATTACATACATGCAGTTATCATAATCACCACGTGTAAGAGGCTTGTGAAAAATATTTTTTGTTAGATGTTGAATTGTAATACACAAAGGGATGAATTCTTCTTTATAATGAATTCATTTCGCTGGAGACTAGCTTTTCTGATTATGATTTGTTAGCGGGTGTGAGGAAATGTGAAACATGATAAGGATTGACAGATGCTAATGTTATTTCCTTGTCAATGGTATTTTCTTAAAAGCAGTTGCATGATGATGAGGAGCTTGTTTAAAGTACAACTGTTTTTTTAAGTTACTGAATTATTACAGTATCAGCTTAATATTATTAATTTCTGTTGTTCAAAAAGAATTTCTTTTGAAGAATCTGAGAAATCACAAGTATCTGAATCTCTGAGCTAGCTCTTTTAACATCCTTGAAAGCAGTTTCAGCATTCTCTCAAGAAGAAACATCTCAATTTGTAAACCAAATATTTGTTTCTTAACTTGCAATATTACTTATATAAAGGAATTGCAATACCGTTCAATCCTTTTTCTATGTGCGCTAAATAAATGTAGATTACCGACTACATGGAGAATAAGTTTAATTCTGTGTGTTCAATACATCGAGAATACCATTCATTCTCTTTGATTTGCCAATTAATTATTGATTTTCTATGTAATGAGCGATCTATGTTTTGTACCAGCTGATCAATTATTATTTGTTTTGCACAGAGGTAACCTTAAGCTTTATAACGATTATGCAACATTAATTTCAAAATAAGATCATTACAAAAGGCTGTGTTAGTACATACAGATGCCACCATCTTAATAATGCATTTTCCTTTTCATTTGAGAATGCTTTGGTAATTAAAAAAAAATGCCCATAAACTTACAGAGCTGCACTTGGTGCATGAAAGACCTTGAGGCATGTTCCCCTTAAAGCATCGGACTTCTTTGCCACCAAATGTCTCGT
Source organism: Torreya grandis (assembly GCA_037957365.1). Taxonomy (NCBI): domain Eukaryota; kingdom Viridiplantae; phylum Streptophyta; class Pinopsida; order Cupressales; family Taxaceae; genus Torreya; species Torreya grandis. The sequence goes on from JARHVA010001646.1 coordinate 1,362,822, forward strand.
AGGATCTTCAGCATTAATACTCGCTAATAAGAAATGTAATTATTTACAGGTAATCCATGTAAGTTTCTTTGTTCTACGAGGCATAACCATTTAAGGACAAGATTTGCAAATTTGATAAAATTGCAGGAATAGTCTTCTCATACTTATAGACTCCTTACTTACAGCAATCACAAAAAGATTATCCTTTTCACTTTCCCTTCATTGCTACCATGGGCATCTTTATGAGAACTGTCAAATGAGTTGGCTAAATTTGACTTGCCTGTCTCTACTCAACCTTGGAACTTGAAAGGATAAACCCCTGCTTATATTTAGAGTCTACTGCAGAGAGCTTAAGTAAGAAGAAATTTATCTAATGGTCCCATAAAAAACAGACTATTCAACAGATCTAGTAAGATCAATCAAAAATAACCAGCTGTAACAATAAAAAAATCACTTGGTATGTCTGAGAAAATTTTGAAGGTCTTTGGTTTTACTCAACAGATATACAGTTACACAGAAAAATTATACGAATCATCTGTTAATGTTTTAGCCTTTTAGGTAAATCCAATCAACCACAAATTCTTAATATTTGTTTGCAGACATGTTTCTTCTACTTTGTTTTTTGGATACTACTTCTCATGAAATATAATTTTTGTATGCGTTCAAAAGTCAAACAAAGAGCATAGGTGTAAAAAGGACACTTAAGCATTTCATTGATCAACAAGAATAAGCATTCCTATTACAGAAGGAAAACTACATAGCAGCATGCAGTTCTTCATAGCTTTGTGAATTGCCACAATGCCATGCTCTATGTCCAAAGTGTCCTGACTGAAGATACATAGCGTTTCCATGTCAGGTAAGAGAAAAAATTATACACTAAATGTCTAACCATTACCTTTACTAATTAGTAATTAGCCATTTCTATATAAAATAATAAGTTGCTTTTTGCATCGAAATTGCCTAATCTCACCGTATATGATTAAATTTAATCAGAATAACATGAAATATGTCCTTTGGAAGTAGATTTTGTTGGTCTCCATCGATTTCTCTGCCAATATGTGTTGGAAAACATTCAGGCACAATTTGGACCCCATACTTCTCATCTTTCACTACTGTAAATATTTTGAAAATTTGATACAGTATTTTTCTATCTTTGTCAAAATTTAAAGAAAACATGAATCATGTACCTTCTCTTTAATAATTAGCCATCGTCACTACTAAAGATCCATAGAACGCGTCATTCCTTTAAATTTTCCTGTTTAGATTCCAAAATTTTACAACTCTTCTTTCAACGTTACATATTTCTATTTCTTGTTTTAGCAGGAGAAAGCTAAATACACATCTCAATTGAAACTATGTCTTCGCAAGCAGAGCCAGCTAAAGTAGGCTAACTTATGCCAAAATCTGCGCATCTATCCTCTAGAATAATAAGATGCTTTCAAAATAATTGAAGGTTCACCCCCTCTACTTATGTTTTACATTGCTTTGGTGCTAATGTGTTTTACCTAGGGTTTTCTGTACCCTAGTATGTTTTCAGAATCTAAAGTCCTCTGTACCCTAATGCCTCTCTAAAGCAAATGAATGTATTTTTTAATCCAATTGACCTATTTTAGCGATTTGTGGGCATTAATATAATTTATTTCAACTTATGCATATCATTAATCCCTGGTGCTATTGTATTTGCTTCAATTTCCTTAGAACAACATGAATTGCTTACTTTTTCTTTAACTTTTAACCAGTATGTATGTTATGTAGATTAATTTGACAACTATATTAAAGATGCATAATCTTTGCTGTCTTACATTTGGCTGTCTAGAATCCCAAATTTTACAATTCCACATTCAACAATGTGTATTGTTGTTTCTCATTCAGTGGAAGGATGCTATGTAAACATCTGTATCAAAAACATATGTTTAAAAACAAAAAAGAAAAATTAGGCTAGCTTAGGCCCTGAATTCATGCATGTCATACTTTTGTTCATTGTAATCAAGAAGACATTATATATTTTACTTGAAAAACAAGTGTGATTACACAATAATTGAACCTGGGAGCACACATTGTTGGATAAAATTTAAAAACAATCTCCTTCCAAATTCATGTATTTCATACAGTAATAAGGAAGGCATAATATTTTGCTTGAGAAACCAATGCAATAGCATGAGAATTGAACCTATGACCACATGCTGTAAAAAAGCAACCACCTCAAATTGCTCATTTCATGCAGCTCGTACAGCATTTAAGAAGGAATAATAGTTTGCTTGAAAAATTCAGTATGGTTGCATGAGAATTGAACCTATGCCTGCACATTGTTAAATCAAAACAACTTCGAATTGCCAAATTCATACATCTCATGCAACAATTTTGAAGGCATGGTAGTTGGCTTAAAAACTCAGTGTGATTGCAGAAAAAAACAACCTCAAATTGCCAAAGTCATGCATATCATAAGCCATTATGATGGTATTTTATTTTGCTTGAAAATCTTCAGTGTTATTGCATAAGAATTGAACCCATGATCGCCTATGGGGAACAAGACAACCTTAAATTGTCAAATTCATGCCTCTCATGAAGCATTTGAGAAGTATAATTTATTTCATACAAAATGAGTGTAACTGCATGACACCTGAAACTATGCCTGCCTGCCGGCAAAAAACCAACATAGAATTCATGCATATCATACTACATTCATATTTTTCTTGAAAATATCAGCGCGATTGTATGAGAATTGAAACTATGACCACACACCTGCAAAAAAAAAAACCTCGAATTTCCAATTTCATGAACTTCATATGGCTTTTAAAACGGGTATAATGTCTTGCTTCAAAAAATCAGTGTGATTGTACGAGAAATGAACCTATGACCACATACAATCAAAACAACAATCTCGAAACGCCACATTCAAGCATCTCATCCGTTGAGACATGGCAGTGGGCTAAGTTGGCACTCACTGCTGAGAGACCAAGATTCAAACCCAATGGGAACCCCTCTCGACAAGTGGGGCAGAACCACTCCTCCCAAGTGGAGCCCCCCGGAAGAGGAGGTTGTCCCTTCTCCAACTCAAAGAAAATTAATTCGTGCGACTAATACATAATTTAAGAAGGCATAATATTTTGCTTGAAGAATCAGCGTGATTGAACGAGAAAGGATCCTATGCCCGCCTACGGGCAAAACTAACATTCTCGAATCACCAAATTCATGCCCAACAAACGACATTTACGAAGCCATATATCATTTTGCTTGGAAACAAAAGTGTAATTGAAGTAAAACTGAACCCACGACCGAATACCGGCACAAATACACTCTTAAATTGTCGAATTCAGCACAATTTCTCAAATAAAAAAACCTCGGATACGTACCTCTTCAAGGCGGCTCTCACGAAAAGCCCTGTTTGCTTGCAGTACGAGCTCATACACCTGACCCATCTGCTCCCATTCCGCACTCGAACTCGCATCTCCGACCTGCATTTCGCCATTATTAAACGCATCAAAACTCAAACATACATAATCGAAACAATGAAATAAATACACAGAAAATGTAATGTTACACAATAATTTACCCGCGTTTGGCAGCCATTACACGCATCAATTCGGAGAAACTCAAACAAATAAATTATTAAAAAAAAAAGATAAAAAGATGTAATAAAAAAATTTCCCCGCCTTTCGCCATAGCATGCATCAAAACTTTGCAGAATTCAAATAGACAAAAATCGGCGATCAGAAAACATAACGGAACAAGAAAATTTACCCGCGGGTGCTCGTCGACGCCGTCAAATTCAGAATGAAAACTCTGAAAACTCGACGAAGCCATTGCCGTCCGTTATTAAGTAGAAGCTTTGAAAATTATTTTGAATCAAAATTTGCCCTGCTTTTTCTTGAAATGTCGTTGTCGTATAAAAGAGGAGGGCATTTAAGGACAAATTTCATGGCTAATGTCTGAGTTAGGGTTTTAATGGCTCTCAATAAATACTCGCATTACTGCTGTATTTTGTCGAAGCAAATCCGCCACTGTTGCGGCTTCCGTTCCTGCTACGCCAACGTCGCTTTCGTTTTTCATTTCTTAGTGGTGATTATTCAATCACGTGGTCGACTACTGATCTCGGAAAGGAATGGGCCATACTTCTTCGCGTGTTATTTTTAGCTCATTTCGACGTACCCTGTACCTTGGCCTGTAATCTGCTTACGCGGCGGTTGGATCCCTTTTGCTAAACCGCTGAATGTTTTTTTTGGATTGAAACATTGTTTTTATAGAGATTAGGTGTGCAGAAGATATGATTGAAATCTTGTTTTTATATAGATTAGGTATACAGAATATTTTTTCTGTTTAAAATCAGGGATTGAGGGGTACTCATTGCATTAAATTTATTACGGACACAATTTTGATTTTATCCTTTTTTTTTGGTATTTTTTTGGATTTATATTTGGTGGATCGTTATAGAGCACTTTTTACACCATCATCTTCACCGTTGGATTACAATCCACGATCATATGTTTATGTTTTTATATTAAAATTCAGTTACACAATTTTTTTCTTTTTTCACAATATTTCTATCTTTTAATTATGTTTCTTATTCTTGGAGTTTTATAAATTACTTTGGACTCGTAAATGTTATTAGAATATGTATCTTTTTTTATTAATACATTAATAAAATATGTATCCTTTATCTCTCCAAGCAAATATATCATCTAAACTTTTATTAGAGTTTTTATTGCCCTTAAATTTTATAATTAAAAATGTAAGGCACTTATTTTATAATTATATTCTTTCAATTTCATAGGGCTAATCTTACATTAAAATTAGGAACCTTTGTGTTTTGTATGGGAACACATCCTTGGTGGTGTTGGTATGGACACACTCTTTTTTTTAAAGATGTTAACAATATGTTTTATGATAGTCTAAATTTGTATAATTGTAAAAATCATTGTTAATAAAAAATAAATATTTTTTTATTTGATTAGGTAAATAGGTCAGTTTTTTAGTCAACATAACCAATTTAGTGTACAATATTTATTTAAATCATTATTGACCATCATAGGTCAATCTAAGTCACCAACAACTACCATCAATCTATCATGTTACAATGGGATTTGAATCTGGGTGGGGCTGGACATAGTGAAGCCTCTTAACCAATGCACCCATACCCATTAGCGAAAAAAAATTGTTCTTACATAAAACACTATTTTGAAATTAAAGATAGATGTATTATTACTCAAGCATATTAGGCTCTCTTTTATATTAAAGATTTATTTTAGTTTGATTGTGGTTATATTCTCATTAACTTTATATGGAGTCAGAGTACTTTATTCCACGACATTAGCACATGGGTAAACTTTACAGTAATGAATTAGAATTAAAAGAGCAATTTGTATTTAGGTGTCCAATGTTTTATGAGATCCATGGTAGGTTTTACAACCTTTTTATAGGGCATTAAGGCTTTCTACGAAATGTTATTATGAAGATACAGGGTATGTAGTTTATTCATTAGAGAGATGACCCAACATAGAGTTGGCCTCCTTAAGAACCATCAGCATAATTATGTGTTTCATGGTTCGACTTCAAACTTTTTAAACACAATTTTATAAGGTGTAAATAGACTCATTATTTTACTTAGCAATCACAAGTTATCAAGGAAAAGATCTCAACAACTTTAAAGATTTTATGCTTTTAGAGTCCATATAGTTACAATCTTAGCTTTTAGAAAAAAAAAATGTATGATTTTATTGTTCAACATTTCATCGCATCACTCATGATCTTTCATTAAAGAAAAAAAAAAAAAAAACAACTTGTAAAGGATCACGGGTGATGATTCGAAACATCGAGCAACAAAATTATACACAATTTTTCCAAAAACTAAGATTACATCTCAACAACTCTTCTCTTACTTTTCGTAGAGCCTTATTAACTTATTATAGTTACTAATGGACAATATTATAATTATATAAAGCGAGAGAGCATGCACTTATGTTTCATATAAGGTATGGGAACATGAGAATTTTTGGAATGTGGAAAATATAGATTTTTGTTGTGCTTAAAAAAGCTTTGTGACTGTAACTTGGAAAAGTTTTGTGGCTTCATAATCTCCTTAAAAATTCTATTTAAATGTTTCCACATGCATGTTTTATTATCCTAAGTCAAATATATTTCTGAACATATTTTAAAATTGCTTTTACGACTTTAAAATCTTTGTTTTTCAAAAATAATAATTTCGCATTAATTAGTATATTTGATCTCGACAATATATAAACTTTATGCTAATAAAAATAATGTTATGATAAAAGTGACCCTCCTACTTACATGTTTTACCATGTCAAGTAAGATTTGACAAAACAATCTACTAGTTCGTTGTAATTTTGATGTTCAATCTAAGGCTCTTCTTTTCATGATAAACTTACAAGATGATTTAAAATTCTGAAATTTATTAATTAAGATTAGTAAAACACGATAGTCCTTCTCAATTGCAGTACAATGATTAAAACAAATGTATTGACATAGTAACGACCCAAGGTTAAATCCTACGAACGATTAGATCACCCATAACATGAAATATATATTGACAAATTCACGTGGTGAAGATAAAAGAAGTGGAATCCTATAACCCATGCTAATAATTCTAGATCAAAAAAATAGACTTACCAACCTCACAATTATCGTTTATCAAAAAAAAAAATTAATAAAACATAATATACTTTTAGACATTTGTGTCTTGACTTTCTACACAATACTCTTTCTTTTTTTAATGCTTTTGGTTGACTTCTCTTATTCATTTTTAAATTTTTGTGATTGACCCAAATATATATATATATATATATATAATACAATGAAAGGTCCAAGGATCAAACACTGTTTTCCACCTTGTGAAATCCTACCTAAATAGGCCAAAGGGATCCATACATTTTGCTCTGCTGGGTCCCAGTTGTAGGTATCACAAATGCTATTGTTATCTGTGAGGACAAACATACGGCTGACATGGCATACTATGGTGACATGTAGGATGTAGAGGCTTTGGATTTCATCTCAGATCCTTAGCAATATAGCCGTCCAAGGGACTCTTTTGAAGCTATTCTATTGAAATTTAAGCCTCTAGCCGGCCTTTAAAGCACACTTTCTTGAGGTTGGAAGTATTAAAAAAATAACTTTGCCTTTACACATTGAATTAAAAAAACAAATTGTGGCTCTAAAGGGGAAAAGTTAGATAGCTTAGATGGGCATATGCTTAAAACGGACGGAGAGTTTCATTCTCATGCTTTTGGACTGAAAGGAAACTCCACACGCCCAAATCGATCCATAAATTGAAAGGGGCCCACGTGATTTATACGGCACTCTGTAAGCCAAAAGGGTTTGTTGGAACTTTGTTGGAACTTTTATATAGGAGAATATTGAGGGAATGTTAAAGGGTTTTGTATTTTTGTGACATGTTATATTATTAAATTTTGATAGATTTAGGTAGGATTTTTATAATTTGTTGTATTGAGTTATGATATTATTTTATGTCATTAATTTTTTGATACTTTTTTTTATTATCAATTTTCAGAGCATATGATTCACGAATATTTTTTATGGCTATTTTTCGATAGGGTTTGTATGAAAAAGGTGTGCCATAAAATAAGTCGATTAATTTTATTGGTGATGAATGGACTATTGTGATTAATAAAAAGAATGTTTTGGTTACTCATGATGCCTCTAGGCAACAAACCATTGTGTGTCGACCACAAGTGGTCTTGGAGCTAGCTCCTTTACTCCTAATGATAAGGAAGTTATGCCCTCTACCTCTAAAGCACCATTGTTGCTCTCTTGCACACAATAGATGCAAACCACCATTAAGCCCTCGCAACCTATAGTTATCACTGCACAATCATCACAACCCCATTCTAGTGTAATATCCACACACTAAAGAAAATGTGGTGTCCTTTGATCGCAAAGTTGTACTTAGTCAACCCCATAATCCCTCTCCTTCAGAAGATGGAGAATATTTCAAGAAAAATGGTGTTCCTTCTAAATGAGCGACTTTTTGTGTAGTAACAAGACAATGCTTGCCTTTGCTAACAAGTTTTCAGCGCTTGAGGATCTCGAAGAGGGTAATAACATCCACCTTGATGTTTCCCCATGGTATTTTACTCTTGGCCTCAGTAAACCCACTTGTAGGTACATGATCAGAGACAGTTTTGAGAACTTTTGTAATTTGAAAGTGATGTGATTCTAAGAGGTTAAAATTTGTGGTTTTATTTTTTAGTCTACTGTTCACATAATTTGGCCATGTACACCATGTCAAGTCTCCAACCATGAGCCTTGTAGTTGGAGGAGGCATCATGTTATTAGTGCCATAGCTTTCACATAATATTATTTCTTGGGGATCTGACCCTACCCATCGGGTGGTGTGGACCCTTTTTTATTTTGATAACCAACTTTTTGGGTCGACAAACTTATATGCTTCAAATGATGTCGTTCAAAGATCTCTACTCTGGAGGTAGTTGTTGATTCACTTCCCAAAGCTCATTGGATTATTTGTGGTGATTTTAACATGGTGGAATCCAATGAAAAAAAGAAGATCACCTTCCTATGCATTGCTGTGTTGAGGAGCGAGAAGCGTTGTTATACATGTGTAATAAGCTTGGTCTTTATGATCTAAATCACCAAGGAAGGAGAGACTATGCTTCATCTTGGTTTACTTAGTCAAATTTCAAACAAGGTCAAGACAGAGTGATTAAAACGTTGGATTGTGCTTTACTTGTGGAGCAAGACATTTTCTCCTTCTCTAGTTCCACCACTCACCCAATGTTTGTCATTGATAATGTCATTCTTTCAAACCATCAACCTATTCACTTATGTATTGAATGGAGCTCCCCTCAAACCAGATCAACTAAGACCCAATTCTATCTCAATACTGCTCATCTCAAGCATGAGAAAACTCTAAGCCACATCAAACTAATTTTAGAATCTGGTTTCCAGGCCTACAGGAGACATAGGTTGGATTGATTGGTGGGTTGATGCCATTACTCGAACTACCACCTTTCTTTGACTCTATGGTAAACAAGTAGCTATTTTTGGACAACTTGATCGCGAAGCATCATTCCATGAATTTCATAGGATTTCATGGGAACTTGACAATTCAGCATTTAATGTTCATTTCCAATCTCAAGCTGCTCAATGGAGACACACACTCAAAATTGAGAAAGCTTACAAAGTCAAAGGAGCCCACCTTAGAGCTACAATGTATTGGTTGAAAGTGAGTGATAGAGTTACCAAAAGTGTTTTTGCTCTTTTATGATTAGAAAAATATATATGCACTACATATTTGTATATATAATCTAAAACACATTTGTTTGACTAATATCGATGACTAATTTTAATATATTTTGAGGAGAAGTTGGAAGTGTATATGGGCTCTTTATGCCAAATAGTGGGACACACTATTATGCTTTGATTACAGTGCTAGTGCCAGCACCAATATGGACAAAATTAAAGATATTAAATATGCCAATGCTAGGTTTACCAAACTCTCGAACATCCTGCAAGCTTTTGTGCACCATTATCATGGAGTGTTTGCTACCCAACCTCTTCCCCAATTTGTGAAGAAGATCACCTATAATACCTTCAAGTTATCCCTTGCAAGCTTTATGAAGTACAAAGAGTTGCCTATGATAGACCTCTTAGTCTAAATGATCTCAAGGAAGAAGTCATGCAAATGGCCTCTGACAAAGCCCTTGGAATTGATGGTTTCCCCTATGAATTTTGTTGAGTCCTCTAGGACAATGTTGAACTAGATCTTCACAAAGTCTATTATCAATCTATTTTATCCAACACCATGGGAGCCCTCAATAATCAGGGCAATATCAAATTCATTCCAAAGGTTGGAAATCTTGAGCTTGTTACTAATTGGAGGCCTATCACTCTTCTGAATGTCTCTTATAAAATCATTGCTAAATCCTTTGCCCTCTGTTGAGACATCTTCTTCCTCTCATTGTTAGAAGTGAACAAACAACATTTATCCAATAGAGTTATATTGTGGACAATTTTATTGTAGTTTGGGAGGGTGTGGAATGGGCTAAAGTCTCTAGTTAAAAAGCCATGTTTGTGAAGATTGATTTTGAGAAAACTTATGACAAGATTGAGTGGGTCATCATCATTTCAATGCTTCAAGCACTTGGATATTGCCCCTAGTTCATCCACATTATTAATATATCATTTCAAAATGTTGGAGCTTGTATTACCATTAATGGACTACAATCTTAAAATGTCCAAATCTATTAGGTAAGGTTGCCCCTTGGCTCCCTCTCTCTATGTGCTTGTTATGGAAGGGTTTAACTACCTATTGGCTAATTACTCTTCAAGAGGTTTGGTGAAAATCATCTCTCTCCCCCATTTTAACCAACAAATCATCAGTGGTCATTTCATAGATGATTCTTTTCTTACCCTTTTGGAGGAAGAAGATTCAGTCAAGAATGACATGGAATGCCTTGACATTTTTTGCCTTAATTCAGTTCCTCTATTCAGTGGAGAAAGACTCAATGCTACAAACAATTTCTCTTCCCCAAACCTCCTTGGTTGGAAGGATATCAATGGAAATGGATTCATCCAGGTGTGCAATTTAAGTTTATGGCCATTCCCTTTGCTTTTTGGGCTTCTCAATCTAAGCTTTGGTCATATATTGTTCAGAGGGTTGACAAAAAGATTGCCTATTGGATCATCAAATCTCTTTCTTTAGTATGAAAGTTCCAAGTTTGTTGTAAAGTGTTGGTTGTTACCCATGTTTTTAATTCTTCTTGTTGAGATCCTTACAAAGCTACCTATGCTAATTGGAGAAGTTGCTGAGAATTTTTCTCTAGGAAAATTCAAAAGGCCATAAGGGTTAGCACAGGGTATCCTCAGATATTTGTTATAGACCTAAGGAAGCAGTGGGCCTTGGGCTCATTGAAATCAAGCTTCAAGTGCCAAGTGGATCATCAAAAGCTTAGAAGGAGATGAGGCTTAGAAGGTTCTATTGAGACATTATATTATCCAAGCAACTCCTCTTGGTAGAATGGCATGGAAAGGTCTTCATTTTTGAAGTTTTCTTCTTTCTCTTGTGTCAGTTCAAATTGGTGGCACTTAAAAGTATATAGAAATCTTGGGAAATACTCAAACCCAACTTCATCATGGTAGGGAATGGTTCTAGAAATGAACTTTTTCTTAATTATCATTCTTTATGGTGGTCTCCCATTCTTAATTTTCATAATTTCCCCTTTGTTATGGTCCCCTAGATTAAGAGTCTTACGATTTTTAAAAGAGGAATCGAGACTATCATTGACATCTTCTACAAGGTTTCTCGAGGGTGGCTCTCATGGGATATGCTTAAAATTAAATACTAACTTAAGAATGATGACACAAAGTCTATTTTTGAAATTCAGAACTCCATACCTGATGTTTGTCTTCATAAGATTGGTGCATCTTTTAGATCCTCATGGTGGAAATACTAGCATTGGCCTACTGTTACTCCTTTCTACCGATACAAACCCAAGATTGGGTGTCATCTTCTTGCCCCTCAACATATTCAAAGTGAAATCCTCAACCACCATTGGAATTTAAGGTCCCTAAATGTTGTCTAGGCTCAAAGGTTTATCTATCTTTTGAAAGATCATATTGAGCTAAAAAAAACCATTTTCTTTGGTGTGTTCTCTACCAGTGTCTATTAGTTGGAGATCGTCTCAAGCACATGGGGGTTTCAAATTCCACTTGCCCTGCTTGTCATCACACTGAAACCTTTAAACACACTTTTTGGTTTCCCCCGATGCTTAGTCTTCTTGGAAATGGATTCATGCCCTTTTTCAACCTTTTCTTCCAAAATTAATTACTTGGAAAATGGTTCTTGGTGGAGACTTGACCATGTTACATGCAAGATACAACACTTTTTGGTAGATATTGCATGTTTATATTATTTTTCATTTATGAAAAGATGTAAATCATGTTATTTTTATAATGAAGCTATGGAAAGAGATTTTTTGAGGATTAATAAAGTTATTTCTATCTCCAATGTTTTGCTTTCAATCAAAGTATAAGCAGAGAAGGTATGCTTGGAGGTGGAGCACCTCCAAAATATTTTGGACCATTGGGGAAACATCATATTCATTTTTTTAGGAACTTGTTGGGGTCCTGTGTTAAATTGGATGAAAATTCTTTGGATTGCAGATTCATAAGAGTTTTTGCCTTATAGGATCTTTGTAAGCCTATTTTCCATTCGGTCAAGTTGGTCTCCTCATTAGTATCTTGGACTCGATTCATCAATTTCGAAGGCCTTCTGTTAAGATGCTTTGGTTGTAATTGCTATTATCTACACTTTGACCTCCCCTTCTTCCCCCTTGGTTGTCTCTCAGTTGAAATGGAGTAAAAAAGGCAGTCCATCTAATGAGGATTATGTGTAGCGTAAGCAACTCCCACATCAGTTGGCTCATTTAGTGGAGGTTACTAATCCAGGTGGATCATCGTGCTCCCACCAATCAAATTATGTGGGTCTGTAGTTGGGGATTCAGCCGTCAACTGCAAGGTGAATCTTTGATATTTCAAAGTCCTTCAATTAGCTCATCCTTGCATGCCTACCTCTTTTATGTTGAAACAACCTAAGGTGGATGTTGGCTCAATGACTAAACATAGAGGACATAGATCAAAGGTTAAAAGATTGAATATGGAAGTAAAAGAATTGATCAGAGATGGTTCTCAATGGAAGATGGAGAATCTTCTCTCCCATAAAGAGAGAAGAATGGTTATCTTTCATAGTTAGTTACTCATATTTTCCAATTATTCTCATGTTCGCTCCTTTTTCCTTCTTCGGATGGGTTATTCCTTGGTGGTGTAGGATTTTATTGTAGAATATTTAGCCTAATATTAGTTTGTTGCATTTATGTTGTTCATTTACAATGTTATTTTAGGACTTTATTTTGGTCAGTGTTCTTTGGAGATCTTGTCCATTTTATTTTATTATATTTCAACTTGTCATTTTTTTCCTTTTTGGTTGGAGCTATTGATTGTTTTCATTATCTATGTGTTTTATGAGGACTGGGCCCCCTATTGTTTTTGGAACACAACTCTCTATTGAGGGGGGTTGAATCATTAGATTGAATAAATTATTCCTTTAATACTTTTAAAGCATATTAAAACATATATGCAGAGATCATACACACAAAAATGGACAAACACCATATGTATACATGGAAAACCCAATATGAAAAAAACCACAGTGAGAATAGTTGCTAGAATATATTATTCTAATCCAGCCTCACAATCAAAACCTCACTAGTTACAACATTTAAGGGCACTGACCCTAAGGAGACACCAATCTCCTAGGTTAAGAGCACCTGCTCTAAAGAAGCACTAACTCCCTAACTGAGCACCAACTCAGCTTATCTGATGGCACCCACCAATCATATCTATATTCAAAATATGGACCTATAACACCAAATTACAATATTGATTCATAAGTGAATCCAATTCCAATTCTTTGTTACAGGTCTGGTCTATAACTGCTCATGTTTTGCACATCTCTCTCTTCTCTTCTCTTCCTCTCTTCCCCTCTGTCTCTATGTCTTTATATTTCTCTATTTGACACATTTCATCAATCTCTTCCTCTCTACCTCTCTCTCTCAATTCGACTCTATTTAGTAGCAACAACAACCTTTATTGTATCTTAGATGACATATATATAAGCATTGTATCTAGGTCTTGTATCTTCTCTGTGTTCACACTTGGTCTGTGACACATCATGCTCCATCCTTGGACACAGTTCAATTGACAGGTTTCCCACTTCTTGAATTCATGCTTCACTGCCATGAATCTGTCTTATTACTATATTTAGCATGTATTGGGCTCTGGTTTTGATGCACATGTCATGTTACACAATTTATATTGATCACAATGATCTATATCATTATCTGTGTCGTATAATGCATCTTTCTTACATGGTCCTCTGCTTGACCATTATGATGAACAAATCTTTAAATACTGACCATTGATCTTAAGTTTTACACCTTGATCCAATGATCCTTGTTCAAATGACTCAACTTTAAAATGTGTTTGTTAGATCAAGTTCTGATAGGCTCATGCACTCCGTTGGATCCTTGTACGCTTCTAGACTTTAATGTTTCAACTTTAAAATGCATCTGTTGGATCTTTTAATCTGAGCTCCTGCATGTCTTTAGATCTTCAAAGTAGCACACATTTTATCTCTATTTGTCGTTAAACATCAAACACTTTGACCATTTTGACTCCTCACGCTCCATTGATCTTCATTGCATGATCATGCACTTACCATTAGATCTTATGACAGACTAATACGCTCATTGGTTCTCTATCTGAAAAGCTTCTATAAATGTGACACTTGGTGCCCTCGTGTGCCTTCTGCACATTGTTGTTAGTGTTCACACTTGGCACTCTCGCGTGCCTTTTGTACATTGTCAGTCCCCGTGCTTGTGACACTTGGCACTCCCACATGTCTTTTGTACATTATTAGTCCCTATGCTTGTGACACTTAGCAATAGCATGTGATTTTTGAGCACTTTATTGTCAACCCCTGATATTGTGACACTTGGCATTCCCACATTAGTCCTTAACTATTTGACTTTAAACCACTCTGTAGATTTATTGTGAAAGCTCCATGATTGTGACACTTATCACTAGTGCATTTACTTGCAGGTGCCTTTGACAAATTGACTTTGCTACACTTCATTGGATCTTTAACGTACAATTAAGTGCTAACTATTGATCAAGCTGGGATAAATATTAAGTCTAAGACTTAGGAAATATTAAGGTCTTTGATCACTACTCGAGTCAATAATTGCTAGGTTGAAGGGGCCAGTTGCACAATGATGACAAAGACTCGAGATATAACTTAAGTAACCAGTTCTTGCCTATATCCAGTCAACCTAAAAATAAAACACGCCTATGAATGCCATGGCTTAAACCCTTAGAGTTTAACTGATAAAGCTTGTAATGTCTGAGAGCTAAAATAAATTATTTCTGAGCTCATTTCTCTTCATCTGAACCTGCGGACCATATATCTAGGATACACTCAAAAAAACTCATAACATATCTTTAATCAATTGCTCTTTAATCCTCCAAACATGGTCTCTGTAAAAGCATGACAACTTTGCACAGTGCAACTGTAAAAGATGCTCTTCTCTCCAATCTCATGTCCATCAATCTTTTTTTTGATATCAATGACAATCATATTGCCAACAATTGTCCTAGATCCATTGGTATCTATGGTTATTTTACCCTTAATCTAAAAATATTTATACCCATTTCTAAGACTTGTATACTTTAGATTTATAAATTTAGTTTATTCCTTAGCTTAATTTATTTTATTTTTTACAAATAAACTCAAATTGTTCGTGATTCCATGAATATCTAGAATCTCAATTAATCCAAAATTGGTCTTTGTTGTTCTTTGACCATTTTTTTGAAATGCACACTTCCCAATTGTTTACTTCTAAATTTAATTAAAAAAAATGTTTTGTTACTTTTATCTTCTCAATTTTTATATGCACCATTATTGTAGCATAATATTTTTTATTTTTTATTTATGCATGTCACAAATTTTGTTTCCTTCAAAATTTAGCAAAAAAAACTATTTTACTACTTTAATCTTCTCACTTTTATATGCATCATTATTTTGGCATAATAAATAGTATGTTATTAATATGCATTACAACTTTTATATTTTGCTCATGTCCAATCCGTAATCTAATAATAATTTGATTGGTTTGCATGTCAAATTTCAACAATATATTTATGTTCACCTAAATGAAGAATATGTTTAAATTTCTTATATTATGTTAAGAATCTTGATTATGTGATTGGTTTGTATGTTAAATTTTAACAATATCTCTGTCTTTACTTAAATCAAGAATATGTTTAAATTCTTTATATTATGTTAAGAACCTCAATTATTTACATGTTAAATTTTAATAAAATATCTCACACTACATCTAAATATACTTAAATCGATATATATAATTTATTCATATTATGTTAAGAATATTTTGACTACATTGGAATTGTTTTCATTCATTGATAATTTCAAATAAAATAATAAACTATATATTAGCCATTCATTATTTTTAAAATTAAGAATTTACAAATAAAATAATAGATTATATAGCAATGATTCGTTATTATTTAATAAACTATATAACCAACAAATATTATAAGGAATATATTATTGTTTTGTTGACTTTCATAAGATATTTGATACAATGACAAAGTATCTTTTTGGTTTAGAGGCTTAAATATGTAGGTCTTTTAAATGTATTAATTTCTATGGTAATGATTTTATATGAAACGTTTTTAGACATATTCATATAAAAATAGGTATTAGAAATAGCATCCACAATAACACAATTATGAAATGAGATTGTCCACTCTCACTTATACTCTTTGGACTTTATATTTATGAATTAGAGGATCTTTTCTCCAAAAATTTAGGTGGTATGAGTGGTTGTAGTCTCTTTGAAATTTGCATTTCTATTTCATTGTTTACAGATGACATTATTTTCCTTTCACATTCAATTACAGGGCTTCAAATCAGCTTAATGTGTTGAGCAATTTTTGTAATAAAAATGGGCTTGAAGTAAATCTTGCAAAGACATAACTCATGACATTCAATGTAATCATGAATGCAACATCTACAATTAATTTGATATACAAAGCACAATGAGTCAAGGCGGTGCACTCTTACACCTACTTGGGTGTGATTTTTTCTAAACCACCATTTGGACTTATACCTACAATAGAAACAAGGCTTAGCAAAAGATATGTCACATTAACATCCTTAGAAAGACAATGATTTCAACTCTAGTTTCAAGATATCCAAACAAAGATTTGACTTTTTTCCACATCAATTACTCCCACACTGTTGAATGGATGTGAAGTTTGGGGCCTATACTTGAGACAAAAAGATCTCAAATGTATGGAAAGAGTTTTCGTCTTCATGTTATCAAAGAACATTAGTGCCAAAAGAATGGTTCCTTGATCAATTATTATTGCCAAGTTCATGGTGTGTCCTCTCTTTATCTCTTTATTTTTCTACATTATCACTATGTTCCATAGGCTCCGATGCATGACAAATTTTCTCTTGTCAAAATAGGTATTTGTATTTGGCACTTCAATCTTCTATGCAACTTGTCAAACAAGGATGAAAATCTTATTGGTGTACAAGAGTTAAGGCTCTCCTCTAGAAGTTGGATCTTGATATAGAAATACTCCCTTATGTTGGATTTTCTATTCATACTCCTCAACTCTCCAAACAAGAAATCAACATAGATATTCATGAAAAAATCAATAAATATTTATTTGAAAATTACATGGATTAATTCAAAAGATCCTTTGAAACTAAAACTTCTTACTTTATTTTTAATTTTATTCGAGCTTCCATGAAGATCGAATTCACGCTCCCAAGTATATGAAGAAGATATTATCATCTTGTTTAAGGTTCCCTTCGGCGCAATTTTGGATTTGCTCTCATCAACTCCAGATGAAATTTGATCAAGACCTCCCACAAAATGAGTGTATGTGCCAATTGTGTTTTTCAGAATCTGAAAGTGAAGAACATTTTGTATTGAGGTGTCTTATATATGATGAGATTCATGGAAGATATTGTTATCTTTTTAAAGAATCTTGTGGATCCCTCAGGGCCTTTATTCAGTATGAGGACCAAATATGTTTAACTTTGTTTATCCGTGAAACATTTCGACTTCGATAGAGAAAACTTAAATTGAAACATTCACAAATATATAAGTCTAAGAATATCAATTCTTACTTCCAAATAACAAGGTTTAGGAACTGTGAGAGACAATATGGACCATATTTGTAGGGCAACATATATTTTATTGTTTTCAAGATGTATTACCTTCAAATATTAGAATAGTTATTTCTCATTAAGAAAATTCTCAAAACTTTCCTTTCTTTCTCTCTGCATCTTTTGAAGATGCATTTGACACACACTTTATGTATTGGATTCATGTGGTATCTTTTTTAATCTTATTATCTATTCTTGGCCTCTATTGGATATTAACATCTAAATCAAATTAAATAAAGTTATTTTTAAAACTAAGAAACTTACAACTCAAATTAATATAAAGTGAGTGGAAATTAATTGAGAACTACTTGTAGAATTGGAACAATTGTACAATTATATTGAAATACATAGAATATTTCATTCTTTTACATTTGTCATCTCTAGAATGTAAAATTCTATAAACTCTACATTCAACATAACAATTAATTGGTTACAAAATGAGTATATTTGTTTGTTTGCCCTTCCCCTCTCCTCTTATGTGGCTTCACAATTCCAAAAAACTCAACCTCAGATGCTTTTAAGTATATGTCTTTTTATGCCAAGTCGGATACACATCTTCAATATGTCTTGCAATTGTTTCAATAACTCTAAAGAAGTGATCTTTCTACTAAAATAATAGTTTATTGGTTGCACGATGAATATGTGGTACTATTAACATAAAAGTCAATAAATTGTATGACTAATTTGTGGTATCAATAGAAGTGGCTCTTTAATAACATAATAATTGATTGGTTGTCCTGTGTAAATTCTAAAATATTTATTTATTCATTTATATATTTAATATATTTACATAATAGTTAATTGATTGCATAATGAGTATGTGAGAGTAATAGAAGTCTCTCGTACTAATTAGTCTCTATAGGTATGTTACTAGTAGTAATAGTGTCTGAAGATGAGACCTAGTGGTGGGCCCTGAATGATTTGCCAACGCCCATTCACAATCAATACTCTTAAGTGTTAAAGGACCGATTACCCCTACAGTGTAAAAGTTCCAATACTAACCCTGAATCCCCAATTATTCCAAAAAAAAAAAATTAAAAAGAAAAAAAAAACATTAATTGATTATGATTAATATGTGCCCTTCAATTAAAATAGTGGTTGATTAGTTCGGAAATGTAGACTCAGAAATCCTCAATCATTCAAAGTTATAAACAGGCCAGAGGAAGAGTTCCGGCACTAAACAGGAAAAATAACAACGTGAAATTGCCAAATTCAGCAATATTTCTTAAAGAAAATGGGCGCACCTCTTGAACTCCGCTGTCGCGAAAACCCGTGTTTCCTTGACTCCTCTGCTCCCATGCCGCACTCGAGCTAGGAACTCCACCCTGCATTTATTTCGCCATTCCATGCACCAATCCAAACAAATCAAGTCAAATCAACGAAAAGAATTAAAAGAAATCGTCATGTTACACTAAAAATTATCTACAGGTAGCCATTGCATGAATCACTTCGCAGCACTCAAACAGCTAAAATTAAGTCAATAAAATTAACTAACAGACACTCTAATGTCACAGAGAAGTTTTCTTCCCCGAACTCTCAAAAAAATTAACAGAAAACATAATGTTAAAGATATTTTCCCCCGCATTTCGCCACTACAAACCAATGAAACAAATCAACAGAAAAGATCATAATACAGAAAGAATCCCCACATTTCGCCATTGTATGCAACAATTGGCGGAACTCAAACAAATTAAAGCAAATACAATGTTACAGAAAATTTCCCCCGCATTTCTGCCATTTTGCAGAATTCAAGCAAATAAATTCAAATCAACGAAATAAATAAACAGAAAAGATCATGTTACAGAAAAATTTCCCCGCATTTCGCTATTGTATGCACTCAAACAAATTCACGGAAACTTTTTGACCGTATTTTGCCTATACAAGCATCAATTTGCAAAGTTCAAACAAATAAAAATCGAATCGATGAAATAAATTTGCAGAGAATGTAAAGGAACACAAAACTTTACACATCTGGGGATTATATGCAACTATTCGGACAAGGTTAAAAAAAAAATTAGCAGAAAATATAATATTACGGAAAATTTTCCCCGCATTTTGCCATCACATGCATCAAAATTTGCAGAAACATAATAGTTCACAATTTACTCGGGGAAAATCGTCGACGGCGTCAAATTCAGACCGAAAACTCGACGAAGCCATTGCCGTCATTGATTCAACAGGAGACGGAATTTATTTTCAATCAAAATTTGCCCGGCTTATAGTTGGAACGTAGCGTAGTAGAGAAGGATATTTAAGAATAAATTCCATGGTCAATGAATCCGCTAGGGTTTTAATGGCTGAAAATAAATACTCTTATCGTTATATTTGTCAAATAAAATCAGCCACCGCTGCTTCTTCTGCTTCTGCTACTCCCACGTTACTTCCCTGTTTCGGGATTTCTTTTATATATTTTGTTTCTGTGACTGGGAATATTTGCCATTATTGGTGGTTATTCAACTCTGTGGTTCGCCATTAGCCACCGATAAAGGTAAACACCGTCATACGGGTTTGTCATTGTTAACTTCTTGCTCATTATGAGGACAAGTTCCACGTCAATTGCCACACAGGTGGGATTGTGTCAGCCATGGATTGTTGAGTGGTGCAGGTTTGGGCAACATTATTTGATGACTGAATAGGTTTTGATTGCGACATCTTCAGGTTTTATGGCCATCAGACGAAAAAGGTGTTGCATTTGACAATGTGGTTTAAATTTGAAGTTTATATAGTATTGTATTTTGTTGATTGGTGCTTTTTGATAGTTTTTAAAGATTTAATTTTCTTTTTTATATTTTTAAAAATGTGTTATTGTGCTCCTCTAATTTTTAAAGAAGAGCATTCTCGAGACATAATTATTGAAACAAAAGACCTCGATGATGTTTCGAGTCTGTCTATAAAACCCATTATTAAAAAATGAATTATATTGTACCTTTCACAATTCCATAGACTAATCTTAATCTTTAATAAACATTAATATATAAATTAGGTTAAATTCAATATAAATCTAAGCAAAATTAGACATAATGTTAGAGCTAGCTTTTAGTGAATAGTGATTCCTCTCACTATCCCTTCTTACAAATGACCATATGTTATAGAGCTTAGAGATTGGTTGAAAAATATGTTTTTTATAAAAGAGATTATGATAGTAATATGCATTTAGCATGAACTCATAAGATTTATGGTTTAAATACTACATTTTATATATAATGTATTAAGGGTTGTAAGCTAAGTTATGTAAATTAGATAAAATATAATATATGAAAAGTTACATAAAGGTTATAATGATTATTTTAGTGATGAGCCAAGTTAATAAAAACATGTTATTTGTTGGAGTTCGTAGTCAATATATTATATGGAACACAACATGTCAAGTAAAATGTAATTCATCTAAATAGTTTAATGTGATGTAGTGTCTATTAACCATGGCTTTTGATGCTATAATAAATGCTTGAATTTTTCTAGAATGTAGTAGTAAATGATAGATGTTATTTAGATTTTTTTAGATTCTTGAATGCTTCTTTATATGATTGTATAGAACTGCTTTATTCATGCACTTTTTAGACGTCTTAAATGTACAAATGCACTTGTGTATTTATAGATTTATTAAATTTTAACTATGACCCTATTATGGTACAAGATACCGACAATTAGGTGGGAAGATTGATAAGAAAGGAACCACAACTTCCAAGGGACCCAAAACTAGGTGAGAAGGGTTAACCCCTAAAAACATACACCGTCCTATAAATACACAATTTAGACATTGAAATTTAATCAATAAATGCTTGACAATGATTGTCCTTGACATCTTTACCTTGCCTGGTCAATTCGTCATTCTGATAACCCATAATCTCTAAAGAAGCCTTCAAAGTTTTATAATTAATGTGTATATCTCTAAGAATTCCCTATTCATCCCTATTCAATTCATCTCTATTCAACATATATTTCATTATCAATTTAATTTTAGAAGTTTTGGACAAGAGTGAACTATTAGACAAAGATGCATTGTATCCTTGTCTTGTAGTGCATCTTTGTCCACTATGCTCTAACGAACACCTTTTCAAAACATCACGCTTCATAACAACCCTCCCACACAAATCAATAGGTCAATTATCATAAATATTTGAGAGATTATCCTATGAAAGCATATTAAGACTCACACTTGAACCCCTTAGCTCTTTTACTAGCTCTCACCAACAAAAAAACATCTATCTTTTGAGTAAACACTGCTATTACAATTATGTTGTGATACCATAGTACCTAGCCAATCCTAAAATTATTTTATTGCAAGTTAAGGGCATCATTTGTCAAGCATTCTAATGAAAACATGCTAGTTGCATTTACATGATCTTCCCTATAGATAAAACTACATCAGTATGAGGTCTTCTGGCTGTGTAGGCATCAAACATTCCCACATTACCTTTTTTTTTCTTTTATATTTTATCTCTCTTGTGTGCTTGTGTAGGACTAGGGCGTCAACTTTACAAGTCCTTCACACATCAAATCGAGCTCTACATAGAAAAATTCACTTAAATACATGGGCAAACAAGCCCGTATTTTTAGATCCAATGCATAGTCTATTTAGACAAAGACGTAATAACAAACAATGACACACTGCGACCTTGTCTACTTTCTGTGGCTTTATTCCAGGATATAATGGATCTCTATTTTTTTGATGCATATGTGTTTACAAGTTATTTAAAGTAATTACAGTCAGTTGAAAGATAACACAATTTAAAATAAATCATTTTACAAGGACATTTCTCTAACCCTAACCCTAGTTTCTCTTTTTAGAAATTTACAACTTTAATAAATTTTGTAGACTTATATATATACTATATTATGTATTATTTAACTTCCTAAATCATATTTCAATAATCTAAATTTTAAATTAGATTTAATTATTTATTTTAATTAATTCTAATGTAAACATTTTGGTGAACCTGCATTTTATTTTGAACACTACTTGTTGCTTGATTATTTTTGTCCTAAGATTTTTATTTAATTTTGTAAATTTCTGACATTCAAAGAATACAAACCTCAAATTTGGATATTATTTGTAACATATGATTCATCTTTTTTGACCTTGCAGTAATCTGACACTGAAAAAGTTTGTCTTGTCACATTGGATAAATACCAACACATAGGCTCTTTCTTTTGACCTCAAGTTGAATTTTGCTATCTCCTATACACAAAAATGTTCCACATTTTATTTTTA
Organism: Torreya grandis; assembly: GCA_037957365.1. Taxonomy (NCBI): domain Eukaryota; kingdom Viridiplantae; phylum Streptophyta; class Pinopsida; order Cupressales; family Taxaceae; genus Torreya; species Torreya grandis. The sequence goes on from JARHVA010001646.1 coordinate 1,385,828, forward strand.
TTTTAATTGTCATTTGATTTTATTTATATTTTAAATTATGTTCTATCAATTTTAAAACTAATTAACTATTGTGGTGAAGGGCTATGGGTGTTCTGTTTACAGACATCATGGCATGAGCGGTTTTACTCCAATACTCAGCCATATTACAGAGCTAAACATAGACTTTAGTTTTCACTTACCTAATGGCATATTAAAAACTCTCTAGGAACCCTTTGTTTACACCAATAAGAAGCCTTTTCCATTCATCTAGTTTTATAGTGCACCGATAAATGGTTAGCACTGAGAGGTTACTCTCAACTTATCCTCAAAACTAGGTTTAGTGGGCTACAAGTATGGTTCTACCTCTATGGTTAGTGATTTGAAACATTGGGCTGACATTATCCAATGAATGAGAAAGTATATTTGAGATCCTATAAATCATTTAATCCCTTGCATATCTCTCCCTCTATCCTTAATTTTTGCTTGGATTGTCTTTTTACACGGTAGATTTGCTTCTCTCATTTTCCATACTTATCATGGGTATAATATACACATGTTATTCTCATAGAATCATGATGTTTCTCACCACATATAACATTTATTTAAAACATGTTATTCATTATGTCTTTTCTTGAATTCCATACAAAATAATTAAATAAGCTCCCTCTCATACTTTAACTCTTTCTCTTAATCCAAATATTTATTTTACCTCATCCTATCATCTAGCTATCCCTATTATTTTTATCAGATATTCAATGACTTGGGAACAAGTGAAAGCATGTGTTATGCATATATCCACAAGATGTCTTGGTACCCACCCCTCACCCTCTCTATGGGTACATCATGGCCCTTATATTTGACCTTAATGCGTAAAACAACCGTGCTGAAATTCAAGATTATGTTAGAGCACATCGATAAAAGATTGATTCTTTATTTATATTGCTCGAGATAAACTTAAAAAATTAGTTTATATTAGTCCTTCCCATGTTTTTGCTTCTACCATTGCATCTATCCCTATTTTTTCACCTTTAGTTACCACTACACTTCCCATTACTACAACCAATTCTTCCCTTGAGAAAAACCTTATCATCTTGCAAACCAGGCTTGCTACTATAGCAGACCATCTCTCATGCTAGCCCTTCCTTATATTATTGTACCTTACTACATAACCCCTTGGATCCTCAAATTGTATCTTATCCTCTTCCAAATGGCTTTGTGGCTCCTATGCTTCCTTTTTATGAAGGTAAATGTGATCTTGAACAACATTTGTGTGCCTTCCATGTTAATTTTCTAGCTTATGTAAATAATGACAAACTGTTAACTAAGTTCTTTCCATTCAATCTCAAAAATTATACTCTCAGATGGTTATATGATCTTCCTCTTCAATCAAATACAACTTTAAATTCTTTGGAAAATCACTTTTTGACACATTTTTCTATCAATATTGATGACAAATTATTGTATGCTTAAATTGTAAAGATTAAACAAGGTCCAAATGAGATACTTGGTGATTATGTTCCATGATACAAGATTGTGCTTACCAAAATGACACATTAAATGGATGATAATGAGATTTAAGATATTTTTACTCAAAGCTTATTTAGTCCTATTTAGGAGTCTATCATGTTTGATAAGTTCAAATCCTTTGATGAACTATGCTATATAGTTAAAGAGCATGAGGGCAAATTGATTACATTAAATAAGCTCGAGTATAGCTCCAATGCTCTTTCTACTTCGACAATCAAGTTTCAAGGCAAGCCTAATTATAAGAGAAAAGCTAATGGTACAAAAAATGAGGCTAAAGTTACAATAAATACTATATCACAACCACCATCTAAGCTTCAATGACAAGATCCACCAAGGAGGAAATTATCAAGGTTACCTTCACCTCTTCATGTGCTACTATAAAATCTTATTGAATGTCATATGATTACACTTTATCCACCATTTGAAATAGATCCATCTAGACCTCAATCTAGAAGTTTTGATGGGAATACATTTTGTGATTATCATAGATGTGTTGGAAATTCCACTAATAGATGTTTGAATATCATGCACAAAATTCAAGACCTCATTGATGAGAATATTATTGACATTAGTACACCTAATAAAGAGGCTAGGTTACAAGTAAATGACATACAAAGCTAAAAATGTATAAAGAGCACTTTCCAAATCTGAAGCACAAGCTAACAATTAAAATTATGAAGTAAATTATGCAAATAATATTCATCTTCCTCCGTCTTTATATGGACATCCAATTGAAAGTATCATTGGTACAATTATAAGCAAGCTAGCATCACACCCATCTATTAAATTTGATGATTCTAAAATTATTGATGATGATTATAATAGACATGCATTATTCATTAGAGCATATGTTGGTGTAAAACCAATCCATAGTGTCATGATAAATAATAGATCAAGTGAAAATGCGTGCACTATAACACTTCCACATTCTCTTAATTATAATGAGTAAGATATAAAACACACATCTAGAATTGTAAAATCATTTGATGGTCATACATAAGATACTCTTGGACACATATTATTACCTCTACAAGTGGGACCTCTCATATTACCCACTCCTTTCTTAGTATTACTAAGCATGTGTCTTTGATATGTAATTAGGAAGACCTTGGTTATAGAAAATCAAAGCATTTATTTCTTATAGACACTAAAATTAAATCAATATATATTTGAAAATGTTGGTCCTTGACATTTTTATCTAGCTTGGCCAACTCACCATTCCAATAACTATTTATATTTATGAGAGCCTTCTAAGTCTTGCAAACTTATTGTGAAAATCTTCCAGACTTTCATAATTTATTCCTAAACATCCTTAATTAGCATAGACCTCACTGTCAATCCAGTTTCATAAGCCTCTATTAAATCTAGACAAGTGTGCACTAGGTAGCTAAGGATGCAATGTGCACCTATCTACTAGTGTAGACTTGTCTACAATGCTCTAATGATTAGTTTTTCAAAATGAAATGCCTCCTAACAGCTCTCCCACATGAAACAATAGGTTGGTTATTAGAAACAATTCAAAGATTTTCTTATAAGAGCACATCAAGTGTCTCACTTCAAACCCCCAATTACATTAACTAACACTCTCTTGTAAAATAAATCCTAAAGCACTTATTTATTCAATAAGGAGCTCTATTGCATTTTTATTGCAACAATATAGTTCTTGGCCAAGTTAACATTGTTTTCTTGTAGGTTGAGGCCATCCTTTATCAAGCAATCTAATACAAATTGCTAATTACATTAATACATGATCTTCTCCATAGGTAGAACTACATTGTCCTGAATTTCATTGGGACTATGTAGGCAACACTCAATCAACAAGGGGTTTTCTAAGGATAGCTCAGCCATATCCCACTTCCCCACTTCCCCCCACTTTGTATATGGTCTTATTTTTTTACTGTGTAGACTAGGGTTTTGATTTTATAAGTGACCCATGCATCCAAACATACTCTGCAAAAAATCAGTTGATCTATAGACAAAGTTGAACAGTCTCTAACTTTCAAATTTAATGCACAATCAACATAGGCAAAGTCACAATAGAGGACAATGATGAACTATAACCTGTCCATATACTACACACTTGTCCTATAATGAAATGAAACAAAATTTTAAATTAAAACTATATTTTTAAGTCTCTATTAGTAGTTTTATACATTCATAGTCAGGAAAACCATAATACAAAAAGAATAAATTAGTTTACAAGGACATCTCTCTAACCCTAATTGTAGTTACTATTTTTAATAATTTATAACTTCTATAAATTTTGTATATTAATGTGTTTTTATAGTAGGTTACTTTATTTATCTCTCTTGGATTAGATTTTAATATTAAAATACTTTAGAGTTAATTAAATCACACTTATTAATTCTAAGAGTAAATAATTTGGTGAACCAGATTTTAGAATAGAACATTACTTATATTACTTGTTGATTTTTATCCTAGGGTTTCAATTTAAATTTATAATTTCATGATACTGAAAGAACACAATCCTCAACCTTAAATATTATCCATAACATAATGATTCAATTTTTTGTACCTTGGAGTAATTCGACACTAAAAAAGTTTGTCTTGTTGCCTGAGATAAATATCAACACAAAAGCTCTTTCTTTCGACCTTGGATTGAATTTTGTTCTCCTATACACAAAAATATTTCAATTTATTTTTCATTTGATTTTTCTTAGTTTAGAAATTGTGTTATAGTAGTTTTCAAACTACTTAGCTTTTGTTGTGAAGAGCTATTTATTGTTCTATTTACAAAAACATTATGGTTTGAGAGGTTTACCCCAATACTCATAGCCATAGTATAGAGCTAAACACGAACTTTAGTTTTAAATTATCTCATGGTGTATTATAAATTCTTAAGATTCCCTTGTTTACATCAATAAGAAGCTATACCACCTATATGATTTTGTAGTGCATCAATAAGCAGTTAGCCCTGGGAAGTTACTCTCAACTTACCCTCAAAACTATGTTTAATGGGCTATGGATATGGTTATACATGTATAATTAGTGTTATAAAATATTGGACTAACACTTTCCAATGGACAAGAAAGTATATTTGAGAGTGTAAAAATCATTCAAAACCCTTTTAGATCAGCCTTTCATCCTTAGTTTTTACTTGCACTATTTTCTTAGCCCATATATTTCCTCAATTATTTTTATAGACATAATCCTAGTTTTATTTCATTTAACACTAGTGTAGTGATCTTGATTTTTATAGACATAATAATATATTTCATTTAAATAACATTAATGTACATAGTCTGGCTTTTTGTAGATATTGTTACACATTGTTGAAACCCTAGTTCCTCACTAAGGGCTTTGATAATTTTGGGACAAATCATATTTATTTAAAAAAATAAGATAGATTTTTGTTTTTCAAAGACAAATCTATAAAAACCTATTTTTCTCAACATATTATTACATTTTCTTTTTAGAAATAATAATTTACTATTTTCAGTAAATCTTTGCATAACTAAAAATCAATAAATATCTTCTACAATTAGTTTTTGGGTTATGTTTATTTATTATTTTCCTATAAAAACCTATCTCAATTTTTAATTTTTTTTGTAAATTCATATTTTTTATCTTGCAAGATCTAAGGCTGTGTCACAATTTATTTGAAATCACAATCATTTATTTTACTTACAACTACTTCAAAACATGCCTATTTAAAAAAATATTAAAGATTTTGTCTCTTCATATACATTAATTTTAAAACCTCTTTCTAATTTTCAAAATCTTACATAGACTTTCCAAAAATAGCAATTTACTATTTTTAGTAAAATCCAACATAACTAAAAATTGGTCAATCTTAAACTGGAACATGGAGTGAGGGGGATGAAGGATTTTTTCATTATCGCCACATCACTTTTACTCACTATGCGGTGGCTTTGAATTGATCCTATGCCTAGGGCTCAACTCTCTGCCAACCATGTTCACTGTCGACTCTCTATGGAATTTTTTACAGGCTATGTTGAATTTTGTGTAGACTAAACATAGGCCTTTCCTTCCTTTTGTGTTGTTTTTTCTATGTTGGGTGTAAACTGAGTTTACCTTGATTTTATTCATTTGCCTTCAGTGTTTTTACTATCTTACAAGTTTTTTTAGTAGTTATAATGGGATCTAGTCTACCAGAAATTATGTGGAAGGATCTGCTGGACACTTCAGGGTCTTCTTCTTTCTCCTCTCCTTCACGGGTTACCCCTGAGATTCATGTTTTAGTTTCTCCTTCTAACTTGAACATCGATGGCAGTCTTTGATGTTCTTGTGGTGGAGCTAGGTAATGCAAATCTGAGGGAGGAAGTTTGGTTTTCTTTTATAGTAAAAATTTGTTAATTTTAGAAATTTTGGTCAAGCATAGTGAATCTACATTTATGGATCTCCAAACATTAGAAATCTCTTCTGGCCAACACTTTCATTATTCATCCTTGTGCTAAGGTTTTTTCATCATTGTCTTCTCTTCCTCTTCAGATAGAGATCAATTGCTACATTTGGGCCCTTGGACTTGGGATAAATCCTTTTTATGCATGAAACCATGGTTTTATGCCTTCAATCCTATTACTAATTCCTTTGTTGTTGCTCCATCTTGGGTCAAATTGCCTTCTTTGTCTTTACAATTTTGGCATCCTTCTTCTCTTCAGGTCAATGGAATCTCTCTTGGGGATTTTATCTCCCTTGCACCAGAGACTGAATCCCAAATGCAAACTACCTTTGCTTGAATGTGCACTACCATGGATTTATCTAAAAAACTATTAAAAGTTTTTAAGATTAAAGTTGTGGATAGGATTTGGACTCAAAATTTGGATTATGAGTGAATAAATTTTATATACAAGAGATGCTTTGCTTGTGGTCATTTAGCTAACAATTTCCCCAAGAATTTTGTTAGACAACCTGGTAACAAATTTAATTTTGGTAATTTTGGAACTTGGTGGAAAGATGCTAATGTGGAACATCTGCTTATCTTTGGTAAGGATAGGTATGTAGATTCTAGAGGTAGAGGTAAGGTTGATCTCATAGACTCAATAAAAGTTTCCTCTCCTCCTTTGGTGGTATCCTCTGAGTTATTATTCTCTTCTCCTTCTTCTAAAAAGGAGGTTTTTTTCTAATAAATTGGGCTTTGATTCTTAATATTTTGTTTCTTGATCCCTCAGAGTTCATCGAATTGTTATTCACATGTTATGAGCTTCTCCCATTTGGGGGCCACTTTTATGAAAGCCTTGGACTCTAGTTTGGTTTCTCCTTGACGAGAAAATATGGTTAATGATTCTAAAGGATGGACATAGGTCTCTAACAGGAAAAAACATTCTTTTAAAATGAATTTGTGTCACATAGAACTTCACTCACATAAGAAAACAACATTCCACTAAGTAGGGTGTGTTGAGCTTATTATTGGTTCAATGTAGTTTGGAGCATGCCTGTTTAATCCTGTCAGGTAGTGGATGTTATTGTTTATTAGATTGGTTATTTATAATTGCCTATTTTTTTGGCTAAGCTTTTTTGGTGGCTTTGGTTTTATTGATGACATCGATAAACCAAGCTATGTTGGTTTTTTGAGTGTTTTTGGTTAGGGGATCTATTAAACACTAGCATCTATAAAAAAAGGTCAATCTCTTTTAAAATAAATTTATGGGTTCTATTTCTTTCCCTTTTTCCTATTAAAAACTCTCTTAGATTTGGAAAGTACTTTACAAATCTCTAGCAATTCATAATTAATTTTTGTGTAATAGAATGGGTTCACTAAAAGAATGGTTTTCTCACATTGTACATAGACTTATTCACTTTATTGTAGAAAGATATTTACTTTTCAATCCCACATGTACATTATTTATTTACATATAATCATGTTTCCAAGGATAACTTAGAATAAATTCAATCATAAACTACATCTCATTGTTATAATATCCAAAGTAATTCTCTTCCATTTACTATCCATGCACTTCATACTGTCTATATTGTTCACACTAGATGAGGTAGAGGTCCCCGTATGCCTCCTCCTCCATTAGACCAAGTTAATAAACCAAGAGGCTTTGATATCCTAGATCAACTAAAGAATACTAATGCAAAAAATTCCCTCTTAGAGTTTTTAAAAATAATTCCAATGTACAAGGATATATTATGTGAGGCTTTACACACTATTCTTTTGCCAAATAATGTTGAACCTTCTTATGTAGCCTGTACAATTAATATTGTTAGATGGACTGAGGAAAACATTTCCTTTAAAAAGGAAGATCTTGCCCCACATCATATTATCAATAACTATTTACCCTTGTATACCCAAGTTTTTATCCAAAATAAAGTGGTAAAGTGTGTCCTCATTGATACTGAATCTAGATTAAATATCTATAATATATCTATATTAAACTTATTATGCATAACTGCAAAGGACCTTACCCATTTTGATATGAATATTCATGGTTTTGACAATATTCCACATTAATTACTTGGGCAAATTACATTGAATATCACGTTAGGCCCATGCACTCTTCCTAAAGTATGTTAAGTTATTACTAATTATATTAATTATAACTTGTTATTAGGATGACCTTGGATCCATGACATGAATGTTGTCCCTTCTAAGTTGCATACATGTCTTAAATTCGATTATTAGGGGTATATATGTACATGCCCTTTGGATCAGGATCCATTTAAATATTGTGTTCTAGTGCATCTTATTGATCCTTATATTTCTTTATATGCAACATTATTCAAGGGACATTCCAACATTTAATCCAATTAGTGAGGTCTCTTCTCTTGCACAACATTCAATTGACCCTTCTCTTTATAATCAATACAATTTTGGGCTTAAATATTTACAAAAATATAATTATACTATGGGACAAGGAGTAGGCAAGCATGCTCAAGGTATCATCGATCCTATTGTGCCTTTTAATAATAAAGGCAAAACATGCCTTGGTCATAATAATGATTCTATTTATCATAGATATCATACTATCGATCAATTCCACACATATATATTTACCTCCAAAGAGTGTTATATGGTTCAAAATCAGGTCAACCATGTCTTTTAATTATCCTTAGTTCATCTCAAGCTCATTGATGACTTTATTTCACCTAAAATTCTAGCATTGGACAAATTTTCAAATGATGAATCCCTTTTAGAATATCTTGGTACATGTGATGATCTCACTTATTTTCACCATAAGAAGCATTTTCCTCATCAAACCAATTCACATACATATTTTGGAGAAAGTGATTATGTCATACCATAAGCACAATCAGATGGCCCTAACACTATTCTTACCACTCAATTTATGGAACATAGATCAAATTTAATTATTGAGAAAATGGTTGAATTCCACTTTGGTATCAAAAAGGACCTGCAACCAGTATTATTGGCTACCATGTGAAAGGATGATGAAGGTAAGGTTATTAACCAGACACTACATGATTACCACAAATTATTTATGTGGGATTATAAAGATATGCCTAGTATTGACCTTGAGGTGGCTTTGCATAACATTGTTTTATATCTTGATGTCAAACCAATTAGGAAATATGTAAGAAAAATGCATCATAAAGTTGCTTTGTTAGTCAAAAGTAAAGTTGAATGACTCTTAGATGTTGGATTTATTCATGTTATTGATTATCTTGAGTGGGTTTCTAATATTGTCTTGATAACAAAGCCGAATTGGGACATTCAATGTTGTACAAATTACTATGATCTCAACATAGCTTGTCCCAAAGATGACTTCCCACTACCCAACATAGATATGATCATAGATTCCATAACACAGTATGATATGTTATCTTTTATGGATTATTTTTTTGTATATAACCAAATCAATTTTAATTTATCCTATCAAGAGAAAACATCCTTTATCACACCTTGGGGAGAATTTTGTTATCCATCATGCCTTTTGGATGAAAAAATGTAGGCACAACTTATCAACATGCCATGACTCATATTTTTCATGATTGAATTCATAAAATAATTGAATATTATGTGGATGAATTATTAGTAAAATCCAAACATCAAGAAGATCATGCTATCGATTTATGCCAAATTTTTGAAAGAATGAGAAAGTACAATATGCATTTAAACACAAAAAGTGCATCTTTAGAGTTACAATAGGAAATTTCTTGGGTTTTTTATTATCTCTAAAAGAGGCATAGAAGTTGAACCTAATAAGCTAAAAGATATAATTGATATGCCACCACCAATAAATCTTAAGCAAATTTGATGTTTACAAGGACACATTCAAGCTATATGATGCTTTGTGGCTCAATTATCAAATAAAATTATATATTTTACATTTTTACTTAAAAAGAATACCAAATTTGAGTGGATAAAGTTTTTCAACAAAGTTTCAATGAACCTAAGTAATATCTTATTAATCCACCAGTTCTTATACCTCTCATATTAGATAAACCTCTTTTCTTATATATCTTAGCTACTAATCATGCATTAGGTGTTTTGCTTGCACAACATGATGAAACCCATTGTGAGCATGCCATATATTATATCAGTCACATACTTATTGATTATGAGTAAAATTGTAATGCCATTAAAATTTTGTGTTTAACACTTGTTTTTACTACCTCGAAATTGTGCCATTATTTACTCTACAATGAGACTCATGTTATTACTAAAGTAGATCTACTTCAATATCTTATAGAAAAACCCCATTTGTAGGACATATAGAATAATGGGTTATGTTTCTTACTAAGTTTAACTTAAATTTTATTTCACAAAAGTACATAAGGTGAGTTATCACCAATCAATTTGTTGCTCCATTACAAGACTTAATGTCAATCAATGCCAAAATTTGAGATGAATTTACCTCTTTTAGCATTGACAATGATACTTGGATCATGAATTTTATGGGTCTAAATGTTACATAGGAGATGAAGTGGGTATTGTATTCATTACCCATCAATGTTTACCTATGCCCTTTATCTTTCACTTAAGACTCACGTGTACCAATAATATTATTGAATATGAAGCTTTCATCCTTGGATTATTAACACACAAATTGCATATCAAATCTTTATGTGTATATGGATATTCACAACTTGTCATTAATCAAGTATTAGATAATTATCAAACTAAGGAGGATAAGCTTATTCCTTATAAATATATGGTCCAACGTGTTATTGCATCATTTTCTCACATTTCCATTGAGAATTTTCTTCGAAAAGATAATTGTCATGCAGATGCAATGGCTAGTGTTGCTTATTTAATTCTAATTGATATCAATGATGATCATGCAATGTTTACCATCCAACAACTACATAATTCTCATGTGGATATATATGTCATTAATGAATTAGAAGTACTTGTAATCACTAGAAGTGCAAACAATTTTGAATGGTATACTGATATAAATAATTATCTCTATAAATGTAATTTTCTATAAAATGCTACACATGAGAATAAAAATTATTTGTAGCATTAAACAATATGTTATGTTCTCATTAGTGGATCTATTTTCAAATGTTATTTTGATGAAAAACTATTATGATGTCTAAGTCATATTGAAGCTCAAACTTCCATATTTGAGGTACATGATAATGAATGTGGTGGTCACTTTAGTGGTAAAGCCATGTCTTACAAGCTCCTATGCCAAGGATACTATAGGATAACAAAGGAAAATGAATGCTATGAACATGCCAAATTATGCTCTTAATGTCAAAAACATAACAATATTAATCATGCACCATCTAAGACATTAGAACCTATAGTATCTCTATGGCCTTTCTCCCTTTGGGGATTTGATCTGATTGGAAAAGTACATCCTGAGTCCTCTAAGGGGCATAAATTTATCATTACCACCACCAAATATTTCAAAAAGTGGGTGGAGAATATACCTCTATGGTTTACTAAATTTGAAGATATTTACAATTTTCTCCTTATGCATATAATTGTTCACTTTAGGTTACCCTCAATAATGATCAAAGATAATGGTTCCTATTTTAAGAATAAAATAGTAAAAATATTTTTTAATAAGTTCAAAATTTGACATGATTTTTATACTCTTTACTACCTCTTGTCACTTGAACTTGCACCTAATGAGGAGATGAAAAGTCTCTCCTCATTCAAGTGAGACAATGGAACCACCTCAGGGCTGTGTGTATCCCTATTAGGAGGTGGATCTCTAGATTAGGGGCTATCTCCCCTTGATGCATCACTAAAGCTCATATCCTACTACTAACACTTAGGGATGAAAATGGATAGGGATAACATGAAATTAAACCTAGTCTATAGGAGGCAATACACCAAAAAAATTTCTCTACTCATACCATTAGCATGTACTTGGAGCTAAGAACAAGTTACACATACACTTCATCCAATGTCAATCTTCCCTCTCACATCAATGCTTCAACATGGGGTCTTGAGGATAGCATAGGCTAAGAAGAACTAGATAATAGGAATTTTATGACACTCTATTGAGTATCCTACTCACTACACTTGTAATCTACTTTGACACTTCTTACTGACCTGCAAAAGAGAGATTAAAAACACACAAGGTACTAAGGAGAGTAACATGTGAAGGTAAACAAAACTTACACTTGCATAAGACTAACATCCATTATGTACACTTGGTGAAATATTTGAATGAGGTAAAGCACTTGTCTTTATTAGCTCAAGGCAAAATTTTGGTAGGGCTTCACCATACCCAAGTAGAGAGATTCCATACAATGCCAAAAGGCTAGAATTTATAGAAGAAATGGGGAGAAAGAGAGAAGAGGAGTCCAAGAGTCATTGAGACACTTGTCACAACTAAAAAGACTAGTTACTTGTGAATGTGAGAGAGAGATGGGGTGAGCCATGTAATGTCAGGGGTTATAAATGTCATTTAAAATCATCCAAGACCTGTAAAATGGTTTAGAAACTCCTTTCCATGCATAGAAAATTGCCCATCATGATTTTCCTTCAAAAACTAATTAGGTCGAATGATGGTTCTGAATAGGAGTGGTTACTATTAGGCCCTCACATGCATTGGACTAACTTCTGATCATTCCTATCATTCTAGCCATGCACCATCATCCAAAACAGTCCTAAAATGCACTTCCTCTATACAACCCTCACACTTGGCACCTAACATCTTCCCAGATCTACCATCTAATACATTCATAATAAGGGATGACATGTGTCTAAGGTTTCCATAGCATCAATTTCAAGAAATTGTCCCTAAAAGGCCTCCCAAATGGAGTTTCACTCTCTTTCACCAAGTGATCACTATGTACTTACTAGACTAGCTCAGATAGGCTTAGGAGATTATAAACCTAATAAAATGACCATGAGGACTTATAACAAGTCCTAAAATTCCTCCCAAATGTGATTAGTCTCTTGAAAGTCTTCAGGACCTACAAAACACAAGAATTGTGAAAAAAACCTATTTTATGCTTGACCAATACAAATTATATATAATATGATTCCATGTATTTGATCCTCATGAAGTTTTCAACAACTTCTCTTTTACACTCATGTTCAAATTCATCCATTTGGAGTCACTTTTAGCCTCATCTCCTCCATTGGGTCCTAAAACAGGGTTTGAGAGGGTTTTGAAGTGACTAGCCCTCTTAGCCTTTGTTCATAAAGGCTACATGTTATAATTATTTAAAAATTACACTAAGGTATCCTCAAGGAAATTTTCTAAATTCCCTAAATGCCTCAAGATCCCATGCATTAGGTCATGAAAGTTCCAAGCATTTCCACTTGGCCACTCGAGTCCTTCTTGTGTATTCTATGAGGGTTTTGAATGTTTCCAAGCCTAAAATGACTTATAAGTGGATTTAATTGAAAAAAATGGTTCATAAACCTATGTATATGTTCCAAAAACATTCCTAAATAATTTTTATGGCTCCCTTAGAGCTAGAAATGAAGAGTGACCCTGTTTTGAGACTAGGCCTAGACCTTGTCAATATGTCTGTCTGCACCTTTGAGCCAAAATGAGATTCAATTAGCTTTATTTTCCTCTTATGATGGTTGGAAAATTTATTAATAATCTCATAAAAATTATAAAATCCCTTAGGAATTTTATCTAAGGTCCAAAATGAAAATGACCATCCTAAGTAAGCCATTTGTTTACCATTCCTTGCCATGGTGACTGCAACCTTTGTAGCTCGTAGCACCCTGTTTAATTTCAAGACTTATATAAAGGTTTTTTAGGTATATATAGATGTTTTACATATTATACAATCATACTTTGAGATTTTATTGCCTTATAGTTCATCATTTCACCACTTTTCTCAAAATTGCCATCTTCATGCATGGTAAAACCGCCTCTACTCTGAGATAAAATAGAGAGGGTTTCACTATTAGTCTTGGAAAATTAATTATTGGAGGATATTATTTGATTAATAATGTTAATTTATACCAAATTTTATCTTCTAACTCCTCCATTTAACCCTCCAACTCTTTAAATTTGTTAGACAGACTTTATGAATAGGCAAACTGGGAGGGTAAGCAGGGTGTAGGCTAGGTTTGGAGGTTTTAGGGATTGATTGGAGATTTTTTGTGATATTTATGGATTATACATGACTATAATGATTTATTCCAGCCATTTTATAGTCTATTTTCTCCTTAAACACTTCTTATGCTTTTGGAAACCTAAACTAGGTCTATGATTACCTAGAAAGGGGATCATTATTTAGGCCTAGCTGTAGGTTATCTTGAGTTTGGTTTATGATTTAAGGACACAATACAAACCTACTATTATGTTCACAATCTGATAAATTTTTTCATCCACCATTTTTATAAACTAATCTCCATCCTTTGCACCAATGCATCTCACATTCCTAAGACTAGGCCACTACTTGATAAGGACCAAGACAGGCCTGTAGGTTGATTTAGCTTTGTCCACACTTGTATTAGGTGTGTTTAGGTTTTATATGAGTTCATTAAGATCATATTTCCTTAATTTTAATTTTATACACTTTTAAGGCTCCAAATGAGATCCAAACTTCAAACTTCTTCTTCACTGTCAATATACCCTTTGACTTTATTTCATGAGTTATAGGGCTGCCTGTAGGTGTTCTTGGGCTCCCTTAGGTCATGTGGTTCACAATAATAAATTTCAATTTATTCCTAGTACCCTAAAAGTATCCAATTCACCCTAGGCCTCTAATTTGGTTATTATATGCCCAATTGAGACAAAATATTGTTAAAGTCTGCTGTAGGTTAGTATTCCCAGGCCTATGTATGGACAGGGGGTTTGCATTAGTGGTCAAAACCTCAAAATGCACCTTTTATCTGTCATCTTGGCTCATTAGACTCCTTTGGACCATTTTGGATGGTTTCAACTTGATGGCATAATATAGGATTATCAAATTGAAGTACATTATCACTCCTTTAACAATGTCCTATAGATATCATTGTTCCTTTTTAGTGTTTTTTTTGGCCATTTTTAGGCCTTGTAAACTTCATCTTTCATTTACCCTTTAATCCTCAAAATTGGAATAATTGTTTCATGTGGATAGGGATACAAGGGGAACATGTGAAAATTCTTCAAAACCACCATTGTCTCATTGCATGAAAACCTCAAAAACACTTGGGAGCTCTATTTTATCCATTTAGGGATAGTGGGCCCAAAATGGTCTAATCATCCTTTGAAGCGAAAAATTTAACTTGCATAACATTCTCACCTTCATAACATGAACACTATGATCTTTTGGGTATGCTAGAGTCTTAAAATGAATTTCATCATGTTTTCACCATTAACATCTTCGTACAAACCTCTTGAACTCATGTATAAGGTGACTACAACTGCATTTTACAGACAAGGCAATGAACAAGAGAATATAGACAATTAGCTTTAGAGGATGTTGGTCTGATTTCCCATAAGGACATCTAATGAAATCATATTGCAAACATGAACCCAAATACATTAAACATCTTCATGGAGCTCCTTCCATGTTCAAAAACATAGGTTACCCATTCATGACTACAAACTTGAAAAACAAGCATAATTGGGAAATATCCCTCAAGGAAATTAAGAGAGGAAGTTTTGGATGATGAGAACACCATGGAGAGGGCCTATTCCAACCTGAAAACACTCTATCCAAATCATATGGCTCCATACATTCTTGAAAACAAGAAACAGATGCAAACCTATACCCCTCTTGAATGTAATTTCATAAAAATTTGCTTAGAGTGTTAGCAATTATTCATAAAGGAGTAACCACCAATGTAAGAGTTATTATTATGGATGTGAATTACATTCATAGTACTATCCACCCCCAAGACCATTCTTCCTGACTTCACTTGTACATCCCATAACAAGTGCTTAAATTTGACCTTCTTTGGTTCGCTAAGAGAAAATGAATGAAAATAAGTTAGAAATGAAATTTTTAATGAAATATTTGTAAACAAAACATGGAAATGGCCTGTGGGGAGGTGAAGAGTCACACCACCCACATTTTTAGTTATAAGTAAACTCAAGGAGTCCGTATAAGTGCTCAAAAGCCCCTAAAATCAAGGAAAAACTACCATTTACTAAACATGACTACTTATTAGCTGACATCTAACTACTAACATGATCTTGACCTCTTCCACATTGAAACTCACCTTGGTGACAAATGTGCTTGCATAAAAGTCTGTAGAAGTCAATTAATGGGCTAGAAAAGTGGCCAAATGACCCTTTTTGCATATGAAACCTAGCACATGATAAAGTCATGACTTGAAAACACTTTAAAACATGTCAAAGACCATATTAGGATCTATTAAGCATAATTTGGAACTTTGACCTAGTTTGACCAACTTTGACTTTGGTTGTTTAGGCCAATTCAAGGGAGATGAACTTAGATAAGGACTAAGACAAAGCCAATTAAGATGTCTAGAAAATTATGAGACCCCTATAGGACATGTAAAAACCTTCTTCAAAAGTTTAAAATAGTAGGGGTTGACCCCATTTGACTAGAAGTCAAAATTGGTCAACACTACCCATAAGTAATGGGTAGGCTGAGGCAACCAATAAAACAATTATCAAAATATTAAGCAAGGTTGTTGTAAAATAGTGAGTTGATTGGCATAATTAGATTATTTATGCTCTATGGTCATATCACAATGTTCATACACCAACTATTTAATCATAAATTGATTTTGTATAACGTACTATAAGGTTAAGAATATAGAAATAAATAAGCACAATGGTGATAAATAAATCTATAACAAGCTAATTAATTTGAAAACTTAGATAACATATATTTTGAATTTATAATATTGAGATATGTTAAAAATGGAGAGTAAAATTATTGATTGATATTGTAATAAATTAAAAACAAGACTACTTGGTTTATTATGTGCATTCTAATATGGGTTGAAATAGGTTGGAATTAGATTGGATCAAGATTCTAGAACAATCGTTAAATACTAAAATTTTATATTTTGTAACCTCAGACACTTATGTCAGATCTGGACAGTTTTGTTGACATTGGTGTATGAGCTATATGTAGGTGTCTAGTAAGGAATAGTGACTAGATTTGGATGTAACCACCTTGAGCCTTTTGATTTTTCTATCAAGTTTCTTCTAATGTGTTCAGATCATGTGCACATGTTGTCATTCTTTGTTAAATGATCAAAATCATAACTTTTTCACCCTTGGAGTGACTGTGGGAAAAATGGGTTAGTGGGCACATGATGTTGAGCTACCCCAAGGACCCATCTATTAATGGATGTTGATTACATAACCAATACTCTGAAGAGGGACTTAGAGTTATATAGTTCTCTCCTATGTGTTAGGTTGTGTTTGCATGAGGATGTAATGTGTGACAAGTAAGTACATAGAGTGACCTAGCTTGTAAATTGAAAAATATTGTTTATGGGATGTTCCTTCAATAATTCATACCTATTGGGATATTGATCTTATGCATGATATGGAAATAGGGATGAACAGGGAAAATTTTCTCACTTGAATGCTTGATTGAGTGCTTTAGCACTTAGGATTACCATAAGTATATGTTTCATTTGAAAATTGAATGAATTTCATGCAATGGACACTTAGTTTAAAAGGGGACACTTGCATTGACCTAAGTATCTAACTAGGACACAAGTGTCCAGGAGATTAGAAAATAGTTACATGTCTAAAATTGGTAGTGAAGGATAATAATTAGGTTTATATCATTTTACATAACATATGAGGCTTGATCATCATAATAATAATGTTTGGACCAAGAAATGATCAATTTGGCACAAAGATCTAGTGAATGTAAACCTTTCATTAGTGGGAAGGTCTTAGAATTGAAGGGTACAATTATGATAAGTATTTACCAAGTGTACAAGACTAAGGTGCTATATAATTCATATCTAGTGTCTACATTTTCCCCCCATTTAATCTAGTAATAAAATTACTAGTTTAAAGGAAAAGAAATGTGTACCTAGATGTGTATAATACACTTTGTCTTTGTGTGAGTCCCACTTGAGTGCTTTTTTGGTGGCTGACCTGTAAATAAGATCATGTTATACTATATAAGTGCATTTAATCTTGAATTAAAATAATTTGAAATGATTGATGGTAAATAGAGCAAGGTTAGGAGTACTTTTGTGTATTGATGCAAACATCTTGCCTTTTGGCAATTTTATTTGAAGAGATTCTTCATCATGAAGCATTATATATGATATTAGGATAATTTTTAAACCTAAAAGTGCACACATGCGCACACACACACAGAGATTGGAGGACACCATGCCCCCAACCTTGGAAAAAAGGTGAGTTACCACTCATTGATTGAGATTATCTCAATCAAATAACCCAATCATACTTATAACTTGGAAAGTGTGAATGATCCAATAAAATCATATTACATATCTTGTGAGGGTGGATGGTTTAATCACTCCATCTTATAAATCTGGTGAAGTTAGAATATTTAATCAAGTTTAACTTATAAACTTGGTAAGATTGAGTGATTTAATCACCTCAACCTTGCCAAAAGGTGAACCAATTACTGTAGTAGATTATCTCAATAAAAGTCCATAAAATTCCTTCTTGGGTATGATAACAGTCCATAATAGTATTTGAATTAGAAATCTAATTTGATTTTGCAATTTTTAGGTGCCCTTTGCATGACATATGCACCTCATATATGTCTCAATATGTAACATGGGGTATAACAATGTTACCAAAGTATATAATTCTACCACAAATGTGTATCTAAATCATATAACTATGAAATTTGGCTAGTTTTAATTTTTTTCAAGTGTAGAAGACATGTTCTCATGATATGCCCCCATTAAAACTAGAAAATCTAAGAACTAGTAAAAGTGTGGAGAACATGTTTTCATAACATGCCCCCACTGTAATATGAAAATGTTGAGTATTGAATAAATGTGGAGGTCATGCCTTTTTGGCTTTCCCCCACTAAAATCTAAAACTATGAAGGTGTGGAAGCCATGCCTCTATGACATTCCCCCACTGATGCCCCCCTTTTGAGGTGAGGGGAAGTATAAACTAGTAGTTACCTTACCTCAAAAGGATAAGATAACTATATAATTTGTGTATGGATCATGTAGTTCCTAGTAGTAACATGTCTAGGTAGATATAACAATGAGTTAAATAGTATGTGATCACATCAAGTCCTAAGATGCATGATGTGAATCATGGAAACATCTAGATAGTAATAGTACAAGCTCAACAAATAATCAAACACACACATAAGAGAAATTAAAATCCAGACAAAAATCAAATGGTCTAATGAGACCTCATAAAATGGGCATGTTCAAATGATACATAATTGAAGGGACATGACTTAGTCAAATTTCCACAAAACATAGAATGACATGTTCAAATGTTAAAATAGACAAACATAGACACGCAATCGCAAGTAATAGAGCATATTCATAATGCCTGAATAAGTAATAGAATACAAGATAATAACAATTAAAAAATACAATCAAGGAAGTGAAAAGAAGGAAAGCATGGAATCATAAGTAACCATCATAAGCATATCATACTAGTCCCTAGATATATATGTTATCAAAAAAATATTAAGTACATAACATATCAAGTACACTTTGAAATATCTAAGCATGGATAAAGGCATGTGTAAGTATATAATCTCAAACATGGTAATGGAAATGACCATATAATGATGTAACCTGGGTGTGTTGTGATAAAAAAAGAATGCCCCAATGTACTGATGACGTGAGTAGAGGAAAGGCCTAATATCCGTATTTTCATATATCATGTGCTTGGATATGCATGTATCATACTCAAAATATACGTGATATATATATGTGTATATAGAAATAAATGATATGTTATCTACCATCATGGAACCAATAACATCGATGACAAGGAGCTAATAAGATATGAAAATGTTAAATGTTTTAATTTTTAAGTTTTTTGATCTTTTTAGAATATTAGAAAGGACTAATCAAAGAAGTCTTCAACATCAAAAGGTGTAGGATCATTTGAGATGTTCTTCAAACTTCATTTATAATGACACATTGTCACCTCCTCAATGTTTATGTGTAATTAATTTCTAGAAGCTATTGGTAAGGGGTGGCCATATCCATCATGGTGTAGGAAAATCTCCTTTTCCCTTATAATAAGGTGATCCACACATCTGTAGTATTTAATATTGCACTCCAATTGGTAAACCAATGTTGTCCAAATTTTATTGTCAAATGTGGTTCCTGATCCAATATCCATATGATTATGGGGACCACTTGTGGTCCACATGCGATTGGTAGGTGGATGTACCCACAAGATTTTTGCATCAATGGAGAGTATGCTAATTTAGTTGTATTATGTCCCAACTGTTGATGAAATATGGTGCTACAATTTATATTCCAATTATTCCTATCAAAATAGAGATGTTGATAATAGATCCCATCAATATTAAAAATAATAGTTATATCTTTGTGCCTTGGTCACTTTGAAGGATGGTTTTATTTTGAACCTTTGGAATTATGACGTATTTTTAATTTCTTGGGCATAATTTGTATGTGACCTTCACTCTTATATTTTTTAATTTGGTTTTGTAATGTTTCACATTAGTTTGTATCATGGACAATGATCTGATGATAGTTACAATAAGGCAATCCTTCTTTAGGAAGAAGTATGTTACTTGGTCTATGTCTATTAGGTGGTAAAGATATCATCTCATGTTTAAGTGACATAGAAAGTATTGTATCTAGAGTTTCTTGGTTTACTATGATCTATAACATCTATTGTGGATTCTTATGAGAGACCTCCACATTATTTATGTTATGTATTTGTATTTGTACTTTTTAAGGTTGACTCAATATTTGTAGCCAAGAGGGATGTATGGAATAATGATCGTTAACATGCTCATCTTCTATTTTTGATTTTCCCTTATTTTAATTAGATTCTATCTCTTCATAAGGTGGGTTTATCTTATATGGGCTAGAACTTATAAGTGTAAATAGGTTGTGCAAAATATTCTCAAGTGGATTAAAGTTTATTTTTTTTCAATTTATCATTTGTCATATCATGGGCTAAATCATCATCACTATAATAGTAATATGAAACAAGACCATCTTGTTTCTCAGTGTTGACTACTAAAAGAAGCTCAAATGTTTGATTTTATTTTGGTTTTGGTATTATTAGTTCCTTTGGTAATTAATTTTGCTCTTGATGTGCATCCATGTACACCTCGGTGGTTAATGACTTGTTTGTATCTTGAGTTAAATGATCCATTGTATTTAACTTACACATTTCAAAGGTTTGTATATTCTCAAGGGGGATAAATTGTTTAGGTGGCACTGTTGTAGAAATACCCTCTATGTTAGAATGTATCATTTTGAAAAATTTGAAGGGTTCATCATCTGCAAGCATCATCAATAAGGTCCCATCATGTATGAATTTTACACATCAATGTAGTGTAGATGGTATGAATTCCATTACGTGTATCCATGGTTTACCCAAAATTAAGTTATAATGTAAGGATTGGGACATGGCTTGGAATGTAGTTGGAACCATTTTTGGCCCCAATGTCACATCCAATGTGATTTGGCCAACTTAAGCACTATGTGAATTATCAAACCCTTTGATATGCATAATTAATTTTTGAACACGATTGGTATCAATGCCCATGGTTGTTAAGAAATTCATGCTAAAAATGTTTAGGTCTGATCCATTATCAATGAGCACACTTTTGATTCCTTTGTTATGAATACTCACTTGTATGAACAAAGGCAAAAGTTGGTCAATAATATCCTTCAACGGTAAATCTATTGGATCAAATGTGATGAGTTTGGCATTATTTTTGAGATCTTACATAATATCTACAAAGTAAGTTGGTTCAATGTCACTTGTAAATTGGGTATCGTGTAATGATTCATAAAATATATCCTTATGTAGAGTAGATTGATTTAGAAGTTTGAGGATTAAAAACTTAGCATGTGTGTTGCTCAATTGGTCAATAAGGTCATATCCCTTAGATTTGATCATAAGTTTAGGTTTAGGAGGCATTTGTTGTATATTAACATGTAACAGATTAGTTTGTGTACCTTTACCTCTTTGTGTAGTGATAACATGGACCGTGAAACCCGATATAAGCCATGGCGAATAATGGGTGTGGGAAGGTAGCTATCACTTGAATATGAGGTAGGTGAAATAAATGGTAGAGAGCATTCACATTGGCATTAGGATACCATATCTATTGAATTATAGAAGGAGTTAAAAAGAGAGATTAAATGTTGCTTTCATTTTAAAATACTCTTATTATATTGACATATTCATTTATTATGTTGGATAATAGGTTTGATTAAGCAATCATAATTGTAAACCACAACTATAATTAAAAAATTGGAAGAAAAAATAGCATATACATCCATATTGAGCATAATTATAGAAAGGGGAATATGATTTTTAAAATTTGAATATTTTAAAACTAGAACTAAAAAATTAGGAACAAAAAATCAAGAAACCCTAGGTCAATCTAGATTTTTAAGCTCAAATGTCAAGTTCACCAAATGTTTAATCCTAATTTGAATTTTTGTTTATACAAAGGTACTATAGGGTTAAGAATATAGAAATGAATAACCACAAGGGTGATAAATAGATATATAGTAGGTTAATTAATTTACAAACTCAAATAAATAATATTCTAAATTTATAATACTAAGATATGCTAAAAAGAGAAAGTACAACTATTGATTGATATTGCAACAAATTAAAAACATGAGTATTTAACTAGTTTACTATGTGCCTTCAGATCTAGGATAAAACATGTTGTAAGTGGATTGGATCAATATTCTAGAATAGTCATAGAATTATAGAATTTTTCATTCTATAGCCTCAAACACCTGTGTTGAATCCAAATAGTTGCATCGATATTGGTGTTTGATTTGGATGTAGGTGTCTAGTACAGAATAATGACTAGATATAGATATGACCACCTGGTTCCTTATATGTTTTCTATTTACTTTTTTATAATGTATTTAGATCATGTGTATAGGCTATTTATCTTTATCAAATGATCAAAACCTAGATTCTTAACCCTTGGAGTGACTATGGAAAAATGGGTTAGTGGGCACAAGGTGTCGAGCTAACCCAATGACCCCTCAATCAATGGGTGATACCTACATAGAAAATACTCTAAAGAGGGCCTCAAAATTATGTATTTCTCCCCTATGTGTTGGTTTGTGTGTGTATAAGGATGCAATGTGTGATAAATAAGTACATAGAGTGACCTAGCTTATAACTTGGCAAATATGGCTCATGGGATGCTCTTTTAGTACTTCAGACCCACTAGGATACTACTCCTATGCTTGATATGGAAATAGGGATACATAAGGTATATTTTCTCACTTAAATGATTGATTGAGTGATTTTGGTAAGTTACCTTTATGAGTTGATAGGTATTTTCTAGGTGAGGAATGAATGAGGGTTGATTTTGTATATATACCAATCCCTTTTGAAAATATCTCACACTAAAGCACTTAGGCCAACTATAAGAATACATTTCATTTACAAATTGGATGACTTTTGGACACTCAACACTTAGTTTGAAAAGGAAAATTTATGTCAATGTAGACATATGATTGGGATGCAAGTACATATTAGAAAATTTGTATAGGTCCAAAACTGGTAGTGAGAGATAAAAATTAGGTTTATATCATTTTACATAGTATAGAATGCCTAGTCATCATAATAACAGTGGTTGGACCAAGAGATAAGTAATTTGACACAAAGAGATAGTGAAGGTGAGACTTTTAGCAATGGGAAGGTATTAAAATTGAAGGATACAACCATAATAGGTATTTTTCAAGTGTACAAGACTGAGGTGATATATAATTTAGATTTAGTGTTTACACTAATAAAGGCCACACCTTACTCTCTTATTTATGGAATATAATTAGTTCCCCCTCTCAAAATTGAAATATCTTATGTAAACGTGTCATTGAATGAAATTATCAAAGATAATGAATACCGATAAAAGTGCCTACATGAACTAGAAATGCTTGATATAAAATGTATAAAAACTCTTGAATATTTGAAAATCTATCAAGCATGCATTATAAGAGAATATGCTAATAAATTTCATGATCAATAATTTCAAATCGGTGACCTTGTCCACAAAGAAAATAAAAAAGTACCAATGCTGATAATGAAAATAAGGGAAAATTCATGCCAAATTAGTTGGGACCATTTATGGTAATTGAAAAGATCAGTCTTGAAATTTATTACCTAGCTATGATCGAGGGCAAGTTTGTTAAAAATCCTATGAATATTATGCATTTGCATCGTTAATTTATATAGATAGTCTTATAACTTTCAATTATGCATGTTTCCCTTTTTAAATATAAAAAATACAAAAAACATTCACATATGATAAAATTTCCAAATAAAAAGAGAACATTTAATAAAATTAAAAAAGGGCGTATAGGCATCTATTTATGTTGTTGAATATGTTTTTTTATTAGATCATCTATATTTCTATTTAGTACATATTATATTTTCAAGACATAATGCTTCTCATAAGATATTTGAGTGTGTAACAGGACAAAATCACAATGAAAAATAGTCTTCATATAAATAAAAAGTTATTCTGACTAAAAAAATTATATACAGATAATCTGGACAAAGTTACAACAGGAAGATAATGGCTCACTGCACACCTATACCCTACTATGCACCTATCCCTTCACATAGTCAATCTCTATTTCAAATGGAAACACAATCACAAGTACTTCTTACATAGAAAATAATAAACACTCATATATTAATACAATTTCAAAGTTAAAGTATACTTCTGCATGGTTTCAATGCTATTAAAGCCTTTCACCTAACCACCTTGTTTAGTTGGGGGAATCACATTGTTATGTAATAACACCTTATAGGTTGTATTTATCCACAACCTATTTTCCATGTTGAGCTATAAACAAAAATACATGCTTTAATCTATCATTCTATCTTCATATATGTCTTGGTGATTATGTTACTTGATAAACTAAAATATAGATACATATGCCTAACCTATTATAGATTTATAGATTATATTCTACTATCATATGCTTATTTTAGAATCATAATATGATTCAAACTTGTTTGTTTATTGTATGAAACCCTTGGCTTCATGTATGTTCAACATACACCTTACTTGTATGGCATAATCATGCCTTGTGTGTGTGGCCTTTGGCCTTCAATACTTTTACGACATATTCATGTCCCCTATATTCAATCTTTATCATCAGTGCGTGATGTATATGATATATTTTTACATTATTTATGACATTTTTCATGTCACTTGTATGCAACCTCTAGGCCTTCTTGCATGAAAATTGTATGACTTTGCTTACATGTTTTCTCTATGGCTACTATGGTGCCATTATTCTTATCATGCACTATTATGTATTTACTTATCTATCTATGGTTCCATGATACATATCATGCACATATTATCTTTGTGCTCCAATGATTCAATTTTAAATATACTATGTTTGCAATACATATGTAACAATCACAAGGTTTACATGTTTCATTCATTATTACACTGACATATTCAACTTACATTTGGCAAAGAAAATATACAAAATTTTCAAATGCTTCAATCTTACATCTAAAAGAATAAATTCAATAGATTAAAATGCTACTACATGCTTATCTATCCTACACAAATGCTCTAACATTTTATTTGGAGACAAGTTATTTGGAGGCAATCTCTTTCATCTCAAAAGTGGGGCATCATAATGGGATTTTATAAGCAATACATATTCAGATATGATAGTTTATAATATGAAAACATAAAAAAATTTAGATTATGGGGGAATTTGACTTGCTTATGTACTCCACTCAATCAATTACTCGAGCATAGACACACTTGTGCAAAGATAGTACAACAAATTTTCAAAAGATCACATTTGGCACTCTACATAGTATAGAGGGCATGATATGCATTCATGACCAAGTTATTACTTTTCAAAATCAGGTTTTTTCTTTTTTAAAAATTAAGTGTAATTATATAAATTTAAAGTTTGAATATCAATCCGTATTCAACATTGTGATTCATCTTTTGTAAGTGAAACATGTTTGAACTTAGTGACACTCCATGTCTTGGTTGTATTTTAGCAAGCCATCTACTAGTTCCTACCTCTTCTCTTTTAGTTTCTCAAGTGAACTAAAGTCTAAGCTTAGTGATGTTTCACACCTTGGTTTCACTTTTAGTAAACCACTTTATTGGTTCCCATCTATTTGAACATTTTTAGAGTACTCTATGAGGGTTGGATCATACATATTTCCAATTCAAGCATCTACACCAATTCTTCAAATTAAGACTTGATCACTCTTAATTCAACACTTCTCCACGTCCCTCCACAAATGGGAATGGACATCTTCATGATAAAGACAAAGTGTGTATACACAACCAACAATCACATTTCATTTACTCTAATAATTTAGGCATCACTAGAATAAAGGAGGGGAAGTTTAGACACTAAAAATAAATCAATAAATTTTTGACATAGTTGATCCTTGACATATTTTACCTTTCTTGGCCAACTCACCATTTCGATAACCATTTATATTTATGAGAGTCTTATAAGTCTTGAAATTATTTTTAACATCTTCCAAACTTACCTAATTTATTCCTAAACATCCTTAATCAAAAGACACTTCATTATTAGTCTAGTTTTAGAGTCCTCTATCCAATCTAGACAATTGTGCACTAGGAAAATAGGAATGCATTGTGCACCTACCTATTAGTGTAGACTTGTCTATAGTGTTTTAACAACTATTTTTTCAAAATGACACGTTTACTAATGGCTCTCCTACACACAACAATAGGTTAGTTATCATAAATAATCCAAATATTCTCCTATAAGATCACATCAAGTGTCTCACTTCAAACCCTTGGTTATATTAGCTAACACTCTCTTGAAAAAGAAATTCTAAAGCACTTATCTATTAAAAAAAAAACCCACTACATTTCTGATGAAGTAATACAGTCATTGGCCAAGTTAACATTATTTTATTACAAGTTGAGGCCATCCTTTTTAAAGCATTCTAATACAAATTGCTAATTACATTCATCTATGATATTCTCCATAGCGAGAAGTACATCGGCCTAAGGTCTATTTAGACTATGTAGGTAAAACTCGGTCAACGAGGGGTTTTATGATGATAACTTGACCATATACCACTTCCACACTTTTTTATACCTTTGCATTTGGTCTTGTTTATTACCTTTTGTAGGCCAAGGTTTTGATTTTGTAGGTGATCTACACATCCAAGAAAACTCGAAAAAGAATCAACTGATCTACATATAGAGCTGAATAGTCTCCAAATTTTAGATTCAACACAAATAAAGTTTTAATATAAGACAATGATGCATTGTGACCTTGTTTGGCTACTACACACTTATCCTAGAATATAATGAAGCAAAGTTTTAAATTAGCACTATGTTTGCATGTCTCTATCCATAATTTTATATAATCACAATCAACAAATTAATAATACAAAAATAATAAATTAGTTTTCAAGGACATCTGTCCAACCCTAACCCTAGTTTCTATTTTTAGTAATTTATAACTTCTATAAATTTTATATATTACCATGTTTTTATAGTAGGCTAATTTATTTATATCTCTTAGATTAGATTTTAAGTTTACAAAACTTAAGAGTTAATTATATCACACTTATTAATTCTAAGGGTAAACACTTCTACATTTCACAAGTGTTCAAAGTATATTCATGATAATCAAGGGATTAAAATTTTAGGTATTTAATATGAATATCATATGGAACCCTTTGTACCTACTCTTATTCCACAATAGTTAGTTGGCACAATTATTAATAAAATTGGTAATGAATTAGTTTATATAGCTGTATTAGGATAAATTTGAAATTGATAATCAAATACCAATAACACCAAATAACATGCCAAATGAATAAAAATCAATCTCAAATATACTCTAAATACTTGATTGGGCAAGCAAAACATATTGAATGCAAACACTAATTGAAATAAAAAAAACGTTACCTCAATCTTGCATGCAATCTATCTCTAAATGTAAATGATTTTCCCCAATTTGACAAAATGATTGCACTTGATAGATTGATTGATGGATTATCTTTTGACTCAGGGCTTGGACAACATGATAGTATGATTTGGTTTGATTTGTTTGACAATATAATAACATAAAGGATTTATCAATGAAGCTCTTGGTTTGCATGAAGATATGCTTGCTTATATAGATAATGAGGAAGGATTTCTAAGGAATTTAAAATTCTTTAGAAGACTCTAGAGAATAATTCTATAAAAAGTGTGGAGGATCGTGTAAGATTATAGAGGATGTGGAGAGATCTAAAATCCATTAAGGAGGACTAATAATGATTATAAGGATTTTATATAGTGATTATAAATGTGATTTTTAGGAGAAAGTGGGGGTAGGTGAGGGAAGGTAGAGTAAATTTAAAATTTATGAAATAATGAATAAGTGGAATTAGTGATAAATAGGATGTGATTTAGAATAATTAATTGATGTGGGATGAGGGGTGAGGTTAATAAGTGATATAAATAATGTATGAAATGTTAGACTAGTGACTACAAGGGGTTATTAATAATAAATTGAGAAGAATTATGGATTAAGACATGATTAATGGATGAAATTAGTAGTGATAGAGGAGTGAGAAAATTTATAAGTATACATTTTCCCCCTCTTTGAAAGGGTATTGTGATTGGAAGAAAAGTAATGGTATTTCAAATAATAAAGATGATCATGGAAGTTAGTAAGTTAGAGGACATATGATGCCCCCTTAAGGGAACATACAAAGAATAATGAGATGGTTGCGCACTCAAAAGGAAATGAGGGGAAAGATACATGTATAGAGGAAAGAGGGGTCGGGATATTATGAATATGATGAATGAATAATTATATTTATGTATGCAATGAGATATAAATTGATGATGCCCTAGGCAAATACATATGCAAGGGAGCAAAAATGACATGTCATAGATTTAGACATGCCCCAAATGGGAATAAATCGTAATGAGATGATGATAAAATATGTAATATTTAGATGTATCTTATGTAAGGATGCATGTGAGTTAGATATATATACTTATATTAGGTGATTGAACACAAGCTTTTGACATATCTCAGGTAAGGATGTATACCAGAGAGAGTTGTAGTCAAAATAAGATAATGATTTGACAAGATGGATTGAAGATTTGATGGGTGTAGCTCAAAGCCTATGTCAAGGGATGGTAAAATTAATTGATGGATGAGAAATGATATGATCGAGTGGCTAAGGGATGGATGTGAAGAATTGGTTAGTGCAACTGAGCTATCCTTAGGTATTTTAAAGTGACCAAGCACTACCTACATGGTCTCAAAAGACCTCAGGCTGATGTAATTCTCCCTAAGAGGGAAGATTGATGAGAGAGGATGTGATAGAATAGAGGATTATTTATCCAAAACTCAAAAGCTTTGGTTGAAATATAATTCAATAAACAAGAACAACATAATTGTAATAATGCTATCTCTGAGAAGAGATGTTTTATTGATCAAATTTGCAGACCCAAACATATGCCTATCTCTGAGAAGAGATGTCTGATTTCCATTTTAGGTTACATCTTCATTTATACAAATTTTTAAGGTATGAGGAAGATGTGGAAGGTCACCAATATTGAGGGAGATTAAGTGGTTCAACTTTCATGATTTACAACAATACAAAATTTAAGGAATTACTATTTTTAGAAACTTACTATTTTTAGACTGAACTACTAAAATTTAATTTTAGGGCACTTCCATTTGGTTTTTTGTGGTAGAAATACACCTATAATAGCTCAGTTCCATCTCATAGTGTTCCCCTCATTCTTAGCTTTCCAATGGTTCAAACGGGGAGTCAAACTGAGCTATGGTGCAAAAGCTGTGGCTCCCAGAAGTTCTACCACCAATTGGGGTATAACCGTCACCTGAAATATTGCTTGGATCAATGATGATCATGGATTGTTATATATGTTAATTATTAAATAGATCATTTGAATCATATGTTTTATTTTATGATTTTATTGATAGTTGATTTAGGATGTTGATGATGAGATAAATAATAGATGATTTAAAGAAATGACTGGGTATGTGATTGGGTTAAATGACTGGATAGGTGATTTATGAGAGGATATATATGTATATTGTATTCAAAAATCCATCCATTGTTCATTTATACATCAAATAGTTTATCATCATAGTCTAAGCAATATTTTTTAATGTAGCACTAGTCAATATGCACCATGATATGTTTAGAACCATGATGTCAGTTTGAAAAAGTACATGTTGGATGAACACAAAAGACACGAAGATTAAAATTAAAGTGTACAATTAAAATGTGGAATAATTCACCATTGGTATAAGGAACTAAGATGATATGTTTTCCATATGATCTTGTACAAATACAATAAAAGGAAAAATGATAAGACAAAATATGCATAAAGATATTCATAAAATACTTAACCAAAGACACGTAAATGAATATGTGCAACCAAGCAGACTAACATATATGAGTAGACACAAATATATACATTATAAAAGACATTAAAATAAGTCAAACATCAACAAAGATCATACAAGTAAAACACACAAGTATCACATTCATAGTTATTATGTGATTAATGGCTTTGTCTATTGCCCTAAAGAAAGACCTATGGGATGAGTGGTCAAGTTATGATTTGATGTGAAAATGATATAAGTCATGAATTTAAATTAGAGGAATGATTGGATGTCATGTTATAAAAAGGAATAATAAGCTTACATTAATTAATTTTTTAAATTGAAATGCGATGGGTTAAAATATTTGGACAAGGTGTGCTTGAACAGATATGACTTAAGTACAAGAGCTAGTTTGATTAAGATGGGGAGCTAAGACAAGCTCATGATTTGATAAGTTCTAGGTTTTAAACTAAAAAAGATGTGATAGGTCTAGACCAAATGTTAACTGAGGGAGGTATCCTTAATGAAGGCAACTTTTGATAAGGATTAACTCAAGATGATGGTGTAGACAAGCTTACTCAAGGTAGACAAGGTGGACATGACATGTTTGATTAATGGACAAGGGTGCATAAGATGTATATGTGTTTAGACTATGTTAATAAGAATGGATGAGTCTTGTGTGGGTTTGAATGAGAGGGAAATGATTTGTTATTTATGCAAGCTTAGATGATATTAGGATGAGATGATGATTAAGGTAAGCATAGACAATATCAAGGATGAATGAGGGGTTTTTGACTAAAGGGAACATGATAGAGGTGAGGTTAGATAAGATTGGGGATAATATTGGAATAGGATGGGATGATTAAGGTAAACTTATTTATGCTGATAGATGATAAGTTTAACAAAGGGGGATTTAAGACAAGATGATGGGTGATGGGATTAAGATGAAAGGACAAGGGTTTTACTAAGGTGATATAATATGAGGTGATGATTAGTGAGAGGATAAGAGGATGACAATCTAGTAAAGATTGGAAAAGTATTATCATTATGGTTAACCTAAGGTTAATTTTAGAATACATATTAGGTTTTTGTGCATGGTATAAGGTTTGTAAAAAATATTTCCTAAACAACACACAAACAATAGCAATCAAGCCACAAACCTATAATTAGTGACTGACACATGAGTGTAACTTGACACCCGACCCATCAAATGACTCATGATGAGAGGTGCTTATATTTATGTTAAAATAACCCTCTCTCAATGTCCATACCTAGTGAGTGATCTTTTGAAATATTGTTTTCCCGGCCCTAGATGCTAGTTTTAGCTGAGGGGTCTCATTATAGGTTTAACAGGCTCTCTAAGGGAGTCCCATAAACACATTTTGGTACATGGGGATTGAGTCTATGTAGGGTGTTGTATGATGTTTTCATATTATAGTGTTACCTCCTCAACTCATGAAATATTATATGGGAAGTTATGCTTAGCTTAGTGATAATTATTACTAATATTTATACTTTGCTAGAAAATAGAGTGTGGTCTTATACGTGGTGGTGAAATCCATTCATAATTCCAGTAAGACTATGGTAATTATGTGGACATCAATTACACATCACATTGACCCTAGAAAATAAAAATGGGAGGTTTATTGATGATTTTTGATCCCCAAGAACCTCCATATAAGTGCAAGGGGAGATCATATGCCGTTGTAGCCTTAGGTGACAAAAAAGTAGCCAAAAAGTATGCAAAATTAATTGAAATTCATAAAATCAAGTAAGTTAAATAATTAGCCACAATTTAAGATGTGATAAGCAAATATATCAAAAAATGGCTTTAATATGATAAGTCTTTGACATAAAAACTTGCAAAATAGATTGTTGGTAGTTTTTTATTGGCCTCTTGTTGAGCATTGTTCCTGTTGTTGAGGTTTGGCATTGGTGTTGTCACTGATGTCAAATGTTATTGAGAACAGTGTTCATGAGGTCATTAAATAAATTATATATGAGATCATGTTGATCAAAAAGAGATTGTTGCAGTGGTGTGAGAGTGTTGTCTAGTAAGTACAAGGTAAGCATGTTTGAGTACTAATCCTTAAGTACACGGTGCCTTGAGAAGCCTAGTCATAACAAGCATAATCATATCATGAGCATGTACATGCTGAGAATGAAGAGGTATGAAATTATTTGAGGATCATGTAAGGCATGTGATCAAGGTGTAGAAGCATCAATGAGTGTTTCAAGGTCAGTTATCAAGATTCAATTGCTTGAGAAGCCTAGTCATGACACTAGTCATGACATGTAAAATCCTAGTGAGAAGGTTTGAGCATGATGGATTGGTGAGATGGATGAATAGAGTCATAATAAGATGTATGGGGTTACTTAAACATGTATGTGAGGCATTTGATCACTTATGAGAGTCTCACGGTGAGCCTACAGGGGTAGGACCTTCAGACCTACTCTGCACTTAGACCACCTCTAGACCCTGAAGGGTTCTCTACTCAACAAGGTTTTTATTGTGATCATTATCTCATAAAAACTATACATGGGAACCTAATATATTCATGGTATAAGGGTAACGGTCCTAGCTCAAAATTCTAGACATTATTTTTTGGATTAAGGGGCCATGCTTTATGAATGATCGTTAAAAGTGGAAACATGTTTAAACCCTCCCAAAACCCTAATGGTGACATGATGTTAAATATATGATTAAAAATAGAACATAATTTTCTTAAATGAATATAAAAACTATTTTATCTTGTAGTAAACTCTCCCAGGAACCTCTAGGTGTGATTGAGTTATCAGGTGTGTGAGTAAATCCTACAGGAAAGTGCTAGTTTCTCAGAGATTTGTTGCAACAGTTAGAGTTGACCAAGTTAAATATGTAAATAATTATATGGATAATTTTGAGACATTTATTTTATGTCCATGGTGGTTTATAGATAGGTTTTATCCCTCAGGAATGCTAAACTAGTCATCTAAGTTAGCCAGTCGCTAACATGCCTAATGGTGAAAACAGTGAAAAACCTAGGCAATAGTGAAAAGATGATTAGGAATGTTTTATCATGAAATATGAATGAATTGAAGTGAATGGATATATTTTATAATACTTTTAAAATATGTTCATGTTTTTCATAAGTTTTGGAAGTTAGTGATTATAGTGAAAAAGTTGATCACAAGTTGACCTATGTAGTACAGATGAGACAGTGAGATGTAAGGTCATGAGATTGGTCTGCAAGACCAATATTTTCCTTTTGACCATGTTATATTTATATATAATAATTGTATAATTATCTCATAATATCATCTACATGAATTATAAGGCTATTAAAGTGGTTATACAT
The DNA here is from genome assembly GCA_037957365.1 of Torreya grandis. Taxonomy (NCBI): domain Eukaryota; kingdom Viridiplantae; phylum Streptophyta; class Pinopsida; order Cupressales; family Taxaceae; genus Torreya; species Torreya grandis. The sequence goes on from JARHVA010001646.1 coordinate 1,419,530, forward strand.
GTGTTGAAGGTTGTTGTCACCATGATTGGTTTTTGAGGAAAATTGGCAGCTCTAAGTGAGCAAGTTGTAGGTGTTTTTTTTTGTCCTTTTAATTTTTTAATGTTCTATTTATATGTTTTATTTTCATGTTTTTGTGTCCAAACTTTGTGTTATCCTCAGTTGTTCAAGAAAGACCTTTTTGTGTGTGTGAAGTCCTAATGTAAAAAATACTAATGACATACTTCAAGTGGTGATTGGAGATAAAAGGTGTTATGGAAATAATATGAACCTATTAGGGGTATATTTGAGTGGAATATGAAGTTTTTATTCCATTTAAGAAATTAAAAAATGCTTGAAGGATTTGGTCCATTTGAGCTATGGATGACCTAATGTAATGATTGATTCATGTTTTTGGAATTTAATAAGGTTTATTTTTTTTAATATCAAAGTGGTCAAGTGTGCATGTCTGACTAAGAGGTGTATGAGCAAGAGCCTAGTATAAGAACAAGGCCTAATAAGCCTAATTGATTAGTTAGAGAATGAGTGAGTGAAAGAAAAGTATATAACACTTTGAAGATCTGAAGGAGGTCATATAAAACATCATAAGGGTGAAAATAAACTATCATGAAGATATAACATGGGTATTATAGGTGAATATCAATGTCATATGACCTAATTTGTCTTGAAAAGACCTAGATGAGTGAATAAGACTAGAAGGTAGTTTGAGAGGAATATAAGAGAGAGACGAATTTAATAAGGTGATAATCATATGTTGTATGAGAAACAAGGTGTTTTTAAGGTGATCAAATGTTTTAGTAGGATGAGTTGGTGTTGATTCATCTAGGGGGTTGGTGCCTCCTTACATGTTGGGGCTTGTTAAATCCTAACTGGGTTGGTGCTTAGCTAGTTGGGGTTGGTGCTCCATGTGGAGTTGGTGCTTCACTAAATTATGATATTTTGGCTTATAGGACTGGAGTCCATTTTTAGGGATCAGTGGATATTCTTCCCCTCATGGGTTTCATACTCATATGTGTGTTTTCTTGTGTTATGCTTATGTGAATGATTATTTATGGATCGTTATATATTTGTATTGATTTGATGGTTCAAGAAATGTTAAAGTACATGTGAAATAAAGTTTTTAGAGATTGATTCACCCCCCCTCAATAATTTTACTTCCAACAATTGGTATCAGATCCTGTTCCTTTCAAATAATCTAGTATTTTGAAGGTGATCCTAAGAAGCATAAGATGTCTTATGATCAAAAGGAAGAGGACAACACACATGATGAAGAAGTCTGCTATGATAGTGAAGAAGAAGATAAAGTAGACCTTGAAGTTGAGCTCATAAGTTCCCTTGATAATTTGAATCATCAAAACAAGACTATTAAGGATCTCAGGAGTCAATTAGAAGGTGTCAACATGAGGTTTAGGTCAAAGGAAGTTGAGTATGACTAGATGAAGACATAGCTAGATTCTTTGAAGGTTGAGCATGAACAACTCATAGACAACATGAGCAAGTTTGAGAGAGAGAGTATGAGAAGTCAGAACAAGTCAAGAGTACCAACATGAAAAGACCAATTAGGCAACCCAATTTAATAAAGGATAAGTCATCATGGGACCATGGTAAAAGGAGTAATAACTCAAGAGGTAAGTACAAAAATATTGTTTGCTACATCTGTCATAATATAAGACACATTACAAGATTATGATCTAATAGAGTTATAAGGACCTCAAGATTCAACAAGACATGTGAAGCTCCTAGAATGCATGAGAAGATTCAAACATTGGTATGGAATCCAAATCAAATTAGGACTGATCATATTGAGCTCAAGAGTTAAGATTGACTATTTGCTAAAGAGGAACATAATACTGAAGATGATTTTATGCTAGCATAAACTGCCTTTCACATTCAAGACTAAGACATGAAATGGTATATAGATAGTGGTTTCTCAAGCCACATGACGTGAGATAAAAATAATTTCATCTCATTGAAGAATAATGCTGTAGGAGCAATGAGGTTTAGAGACAACACAGCTACCAATATAGTTGGCAAAGGTTTCTTGAGTTTGGACAATGGGAAGACCAAGACACCAAATTTGTTGTATGTGGAAGGTTTGAAACATAAACTGATTAGTGTAAGTCAAATGTGCAATCAAAGACACACACTAACCTTTCATGATATAGGGTTTGAGATAAGGAGATCCAAATCAAAAAGGCTAATTACTAATGCTAAGAGGACTAAGAACAATCTATATGTCTTGAATGAGATCAAGATGGAGAGATGATTTATGAGCAAGATGGATGAAAGTTTTCTATGGAACAGAAGGTTAGGTCACCTAAAATTTGACAATCTAGTCAAGATAAGCACTAAAAAGTTTGTGAAGAACATGTCTAAGATCACCAAACCTAAAAACATACTTTGTAAGGCTTGTCAAAATAGTAAGTAAACTCAAAGAAGGTTCAAGTCCAAGGATTAATCTACCATAAGACCCTTGGATTTAATACACACTAATATTTATGAGCCTAAAAGAATTCAAAGCATTCAATGATATAATTACTTCATGTTACTCATAGATGATTATGCAAGAATGAATTGAGTTACATTCTTAAAATAAAAGTTAGAATATCTTAACAAGTTCAAGGAATTCAAGGCTTTTGTTGAGAATGAGAATAATGGGAAGATCAAGTGCCTAATATCTAAGAGAGGAGGAAAGTTTTGGTCCAATGAGTTTGATTATTTCTATGAAGTTTATGGAATAAGGAGATAATTATCAGCAATTAGGACACCTCAACAAATGGGGTAGTAGAAATAAAGAATAAGATAGTTCAAGATATGGATATAACTATGTTAAATGAGTCTATATTATTTGATGGATATTGGAGATAGGTTGTAAGCACTGTATTATACATTTTGAATAGAGGACAAATAAGGACTAATGGCAACAAGACTCCTTGTGAACTGTGGAAGGGTAGAGTTGATAATGTGAAACACTTTAGAGTGTTTGAGAGCAAATGTTTCATCAAAAGAGATGATGAAGACTTAGGAAAGTTTGATTCTAGATCTATTGAAGGTGTATTCCTAGGATACTCATCAATGATCTTAATGTATAGATGTTATAACAAGAGGTTATAAAAGATAGTGTAAAGCATAAATATGAATATTGATGAGACATGGAAATCATACTCATAGTCAAAGGATACTTTAGATAATTTGGATTTCAATAATGAAGAAGAAACTATAGAGGTTGATGAGGAAGAAGAAGAAGTTGAGGAGAGATAGGTTTTAAAAGGTCCCTCAAGACATATTTAAAGAGATCACCTTGAATCTCAAATCATTAGCAACAAAAATGTAGGTATGCAAATAAGGAGAAGTCTGGTAAGTAATATAAATCATGAGAATGTTGCTCTATTATCTAAGATTGAACCTAAGAATCTTATGAAAGCAAGCAAATACAAATTTGGATAAATGCTATGAATGAGGAGTTATACTAAATAGAGAAGAATGAGACCTAGGAACAAGTTCCTACGCCTAAAGATAAGAATTACATTAGCACAAAGTGGGTGTTTAGAAACAAGTTGAATGAAGATGGAGAAGTCACTAAGAGCAAGGCAAGATTGGTATGCAAGGGGTATACACAAGTTGAAAGGGTAGACTTTGAAGATACCTTTTCACTAGTAGAAATATTAGAGGCCATCAAATTGTTTTAGCATATGCAAGATTCAAAGGGTTTAAGGTATACCAGATGGATGTCAAATATACATTTTTAAATGGGAATTTGGGAAAGGAAGTGTATATTAAACAACCAAATGGGTTCTCATTATCTGATGACAAGGACTATGTTTTTAGATTGAAAAAGGATATCTATGGTCTAAAGCAAATTCCTAGAGCTTAGTATGCTAGGTTAGAAAAATATCTGTTAGATCAAGGATTCAAAAGAGGAGTTACAAATAATAATCTATACATAAAGATAGAAGATGACCATCAGTTGATAGTAGTTGTCTATGTGGATGGCATCATCTTTGGTGGGAAAAATGAGAACATGACCAAGGCATTTATAGAGGTTATGAAGAAGGAGTTTGAGATGTCCATGCTAGGATAACTATCATTATTTCTTGGGTTGCAAATCACTTAGTCTAAAAAATATATATTCATCTCAAAAGCCAAGTACATAAGAGAGATGTTGAAATTTTTTGAGATGAATATTGCAAGGAAGTTAGTAAACCCATGATCATAGGTGTAAGTTGAGCAAGCAAGATGAGTCTCCAAAGGATAATCATACACCATATAGGTTAATGATTGGAAGTTTGTTATACACCATTGCCTCTAGACATGACTTCATGCAAGCAGTAGGTCTTAAGGGAAGGTTTCAATTAGATCCAAGGGAGAATCATATGCAAGAATTCAAAATGATACTCAGGTATCTCAAGGGTACTATGGAGTATGGGTTGTGGTATCCAAGAACTAAGGAGTTCAATTTGACAACCTATACAAATGCAGACTAAGCAAGAAGTCTAGATGATATGAAGAGTACTAGTGGAGGAGATTTATTCTTAGGTGGGTGCCTAATTTCATGGATAAGCAAGAAGCAACCATCTATTGCATTATCCATGTGTGAGGTTGAGTGCATTGTAACAGCTTCCTGTTGCACTTAGGTCTTATGGATGAGATAGACCTTAAAAGACTATAAGGTAGAATATGATGGTCCTAGGCCTATTTATTGTGATAATACAAGATCTATAAGAATCTCAAATAACCCTATCATACACTCAAGGACCAAATAGATTCTCATCAGGTATCATTTTCTAGGAGAGTAGGTAAGTGAATAAAGTGTCAGACTTGAATATGTTTCAACACAGGATTAGATTGCAGACATCTTTACCAAACCACTTCCAAAGGTGAAATTTGAACACCTAAGACAAGAATTGGGTGTAATTTATACCCCTATAAATCATTGAATAATCCAAGTACTTAGTGGTATATAATCATGCTCATTATCTCCAATAATATCTGAGTTGTTCCAAGAAGGTATGCATGGAAATATGGGAGCATGCTTGTATTATGTCTCATAAACTCATAGTCCTGTGTGTTGAGTATGGTTATAAGGATTGTGATTCAAGGATTTGTAAACATCAATTTGTTATTTATGTTGAAAGGGGAAAAATACACAAATGGGGAGATAATAATGATCAGTGTGCAGTGTGTTTAACCATCAATGATAAAGGGGGAGACTATTGAGCATTGTTCTTGTTGTTGAGGTTTGGCATTGATGTTGTCATTGATGTCAAAGGTTCTGGAGAAAAGTGTTCATGAGGTTAATGAAGAATGTAGATATGATAACATGTTGATCATAAAGAGATTATTATAGTGATGTGAGAGTGTTATCTAATAAGTACAAGGTAATCATGTTTGAGTACTAATCTTTGAGTACAAGGTGTCTTGAGGTGGCTAGTCATAACAAGCATAATCATATCATGAGCATGTGTATGGTGAGAATGAAGAGGTATGTGTATAGGTATGACATCATTTTATGAGATTTTAAGACACATGATCAAGGTGTATAATCATTAAGGAGTGTTTCAAGATCAATTATCAAGTTTCAAGTGCTTAAAAAGCCTAGTCATGGAACTAGTCATGACATGTAAAGTCCTAGTGTAAAGGTTTGAGCATGGTGGATTGGTAATATGGATGAAAAAAGGAATAAGAGGATATATGTGGTTTATTAAACATGTATGTGAGGCATTATAACACTCATGATAGTCTCAGGGTGAGCCTATAGGGGCAGGACCTTCAAACCTAGTCTACACCTAGACCACCTCTAGACCTTGCCTGACCTAATGAGGCATCATGATCTATTTTTAGGGTATATGAAGGATGTATGGAATTTTTGAAGCATGTATGAGGTTTATTGAGTATGTGATATTGGTGAAGAGTACATGGAAATAGGCATGAAGGTCAGTTTCAAGGCCTAATGTGATTTGCAGGTCAAGGTCTATGGAAGAAAAGAGAGAGAGTGTGGCCTAATGAGGGGTCATGATCAGATTTAAAGGTGTGTAAGCACATATAAGAATTTTTATAGGTAAGGTATATTTTTTCAATTTTTCTCATGAAGTTTCAAGTCAAATTTGGAAGGATAAGACATGAAAATGTGTTCTAAGGTCTCTCAAGTGCATAAAATGAAGGGTTCTCAACTCAAGAAGGTTCTTATTGTGATCATTATCTCATAAAAACTATGAATGTGAACCCAATATATTCATGGTATAAGAAAAAGGGTCCTATCTCAAAATTTTGGGCATTAGTTTTTGGATTAAGGGGCTATGCTTTATGAATGATTGTTAAGAGCGAAAACATGTTTGAACCCTCCTAGAACCCTAATAGTGACCCGATCTTGAAGATATGTTTCAAAATAGTCCATAATGGTCTAAAATTAGTATAAAAACTATTATATATTATATTAAACTCTCTCAGGCATCTCCAGATGTGATTGAGTTTTTAGGTGTGTGAGTAGATCCTAGAGGAAAGTGCTAGTTTCTCAGTGATTTATTGCAATAGTCATAGTTGATCAAGTTAAAGTATGAAAATCATTGGATGGAGAAGGTTGAGAAATTTATTTTATTTACATGGTGGTTTATGGATAGGTTCTATCCCTTAGGTATTCTAAACTAATCATCCAAGTTAGCCAGTCGCTAACATGCCTAATGGTAGAAATAATGAAAAACCTAGGCAACAATGAGAAGATGATTAGGAATGTTTTAGCATGAAGTATGGATGAATAAAAGTGAATGGATTTATTTTTAAGGACTTATAAGACATGTTAATTTTTTGAAAAAGTTTTGGAGGTCAGTTATTATAGTAAAAAAGTTACAAGTTGACCTGTCTAGTCAAGATGAGACAGTGAGATGTAAGGTCATGATATTGGTCTGCAAGACTAAAATTTACCATTTGACCATGTTATATTTATATATAATAATTTTATAATGACATAATAATATCATATACATGAATTATAAGTCTATTAAAGTGGTCATACAAGTGTTGAAGGTCATTGTCACTATGACTGGTTTTTGAGGAAAATTGGCATTTATGAGCGAGCAAGTTGCAAGACTATTTTTGAGTCCCTTTGACCTATGTAATGAAGTATAATGATCTTGATGAATTTTTTAAAGTGTTTGAGGTTTTTTTCATATGTTTTATTCTCATGTTTTTTTTCTAAACTTTTTGTTATCTTCAGTTGTTCAAGACATACCTTTTTGTGTGTGTGAAGGCCTAATGTAAACAATACTAATGGCATGATTCAAGTGGTGATTGGGGATAAAAGGTTTCATAGACCTAAGATGAGTCTATGAGGGGTATATTTTACTGGAATATGGATTTTTTTTTCTATGTATAAAATTTTAAAGTGCTCCAAGAAGATCATAGGGTAGCGTGTAGTAATGAAGGCCTAATTGAATTGTCTCCTTAAGTCCTAAAGAAGGATTTGGTCCATTTGAGCTATGGTTGACCTAATTTAATTATTTATTCATGTTTTTGGAATGTATTAAGTCCTATTTTGTTGAATATATAAGTGGGAAAGTGTGTATTGTTGACCAAGAGGTGTATGAGTAGGATCCTAGTATAAGAACAAGGCCTAATATGCCTAATTGACTAGTTAGAGAATGTGTGAGTGAAAGTGAAGTATATACAATTTTTAAGAGATGAAGGAGGTAATATAGACCATCATAATAATGTAGATAAACTATCATGAATATATAATAGGGGTAATATTGATGAAGATCAAGATCGTATGACTTAATCTATCTTGAAGAGACTTAGATGAGCGAAGAAGTGCAGAAGGAAATTTGAGAGGAATATAAGAGAGAGAAGAACTTAAGAAGATGATAATCATATATAGTATGAGAAAAAGCTGTTCTTAAGGTGATAAACTATTTTAGGTGGTTGAGTTGGTGCTGAGTCATCTAGGGGGTTGGTGCCTCCTTGTAAGTTGGTGTTTGTTAAAGCCTAGTTGGGTTGGTGCTTAGCTTGTTAGGGTTGGTGCTCCATGTGGAGTTGGTGATTCACTAAATTAAGATATTTTAGATTATAATAATGTATTACATTTTTTATGATTGGTGGGTTTTATTCCCCTTGAGGGTTTCCCACTCATATGTGTGTTTTCTAGTGTTATGTTCATGCGAATGACTCTTTATGCATTGATATACCTTTGTATTGCTTTGATGGTTCAAGAAATGATAGAGTACACATGAAATAAAATTTTAAGAGACTGATTCACCCCTGCTCTTTATCATTGTGCTTCCAAAACCTCTTTGGGGGTAACCTATAAAAATAAATTTTAGAAAATAAAATAGATTTAGATAGTTTTTGCAAAAAAATAAATTTTAGATTTTTCAAAAAATGTTAAAACTATAAAAAACATAGTTAGATAGAAAAGTCATAGATTAGAGAGATGATGTCATATTTCCATAGTCTAAATCCATAATTTCATAGATGTAAATTCAATACAGAGACCAAGTTAGACCAAAATCAAATTCACAGACCTGAGATTTAATGTTGTGGCTATAATAAGCAAAATCATAAAATCAAAAAACATGAAATTGAAACACAAATACATTTTTACCTAAATGAAGCCACACATGAATTCAATAATGTCACACTTGACCTTTACATTATCATAATTACACATCCATGAGATCATACCTATAGACATAGATAAGACAAAATCATGTAATCTAGTAGCATTATCATGGGTTTGGTTATTGATGTCATGGTTATCCTTCCATATCATAGTTATCCAGTCATAGGTTCGATCCTGCACAGATGGACAAGAATAAATTCATAGTTTGTGGTTAAAAAATCACTTTCTTACAGCTTAATGTTATATTTATATAATGTAATGTTAGATTTATACAATGCAATATCGTAGGTATGTAGTTATCGGTTCATTCTTATAAAAATAAAGAGACAATGAACACAAAATTATGGTTATATTCAGGAAAATCATGAATTATATAAATAAACTTGAGGATCACAAAATGAGATTTTGCAAAAGTTAGACAGATAGTTAGGTCGATTGTAATGATCACTGTCATTAATTTAGGATGATGTCACAATAGTTAGTCATAAAGTCACATTTGTATAATAAAAGGCATTTGCACAGAGCGATACTGTAGTTTCAACCTAGAAGTTAAATTACATGATTTTGGGAACTACAACTATAAATTATTCCTCAACCCTATACTGCAAGCTCAATCTTACAGACCATGATATCAGGAGGGTTATGTTAAAGGAGGGATCCCACTGTGGTTACCATTATGTATTAGGAAAAATTTGAAATTGATAATCAAATGCCAATAACACTAAATAACATGCCAAATGACTAAAAATCAATCTCAAATCTACTCTGAACACTTGATTGGGCAAAGAAAACATATTGAATGCAAACACTAATTGAACTAAAATAATATTAAATAAATATTTCATGTAATCTATCTCCAAATGTAAATGTTGTGCCCTATTTGAAAAAATTATTGCACTTGATAGCTTGGATGTTGGATTGCCTTGTGATTCAGGGCTTGGACAACATGCTAGTATGATTTGGCTTGATTTGTTTGACAAGATGATAGCATGAACAATTTATTATTAAATATTTTGTTTTGCATGGAGATATGACTTCCTATATATATGATGAGGATGGATTTATAAGGAATTTGAAAATCCTTAGAAGACTCTAGACAATAATTCTCTAGAAATTATGGAAGATGGTGGAAGATTCTAGAGGATGAGCAAAACTCTACAATCCATTAATGAGGACTAATGATGATTGTAATCATATTAGATAGTGATTATAAATGTGATTTTTAGGATAAAGTGGGGGTAGGTGAAGGTAGGTAGGAGTGAATTTAAAATTTACAAAATAATGGATACGTGGAATTAGTTATAAATGGATGTGATTTAGAAGAATTAATTGATGTGGGATGAGGGGTGAAATTAATAGGTGATATAAAGAATATAGGAAATATTAGACTTGTAACTAGGAGGGGTTATTAATAATACATTAATATAAATTATAGACTAAGACATGATTAATGGATGAAATTAGTAGTAATGGAGGAGTGAGAAAATTTAGATGTATACAACAATTATTCAAAGAAATGATTTGCATTCCAAGAAGCATATCTGAAAATCAGTTTTTGCACCTACTTATGAGCATGAGCATATTATAGTTTCTTCACATAGTCATGAGCATGAACATATTGTAGTTTCTCCATATATTATTGAGCATAATATGATTACATACAAATATGGTGATTTGGATTTAAAAACAAGATATATACTCTTAAGCATAAATTGGCACATGATACATGATATTTATCTAACATTGCATCATAGGTTATTTAGAGGGATATTACATAGGTAAAATTTATTACATAATTTAATCCCATACACGGGGATACATGTTTAGAAAAATATATGGGCAATGATTCAAAAGGATATTTAACAACACATAGTTCTTTTTCAGATTCAAAGGGTTATTTTACAACACATAGTTCTTCTTTAAATTTAGAAGCTTATATGCTTGGTACATTTTTTATTACACAAGAGATTACTCCTTCATATCAAAGAGTTGGGTACACATATGAACATTCTATTGATGAGATCATTGGTTGGACCCATCATTGCACTGAGGTCCTTGATTAGCTTCCTCACATAGTACTTACTTGTATATAACATATTTTCTCTGTACCCTTATTACTAATTATTCTACACAATCCATTTCCTTCTATCCCTTGGCTCTTTTTTCATTGTGGGGGAATTTCACTTGCCTTAATATTTGTCTTTATTTGCTTCATTTTAAACATTTTGTTGTTTTGCTTCTTACAACATTTTCAAATTTTGCTTATGTATGATTTACTTTCCAAATATGATAAAAGTACAAAAAACATTCATATATGATAAAAAGTACAAAAAATTCTTTTTTTTTTGGGTAAAAACTCAAAATGAGGACATGTCAACATACTTTAATGTTATTGGGTTACATATTTTCATATTTTATTTATCTATCTATTCAGTACATAACATATTTCATTCAATTTTTAATACATGCTTCTCACAAGGTAAATAAGTGTGTAACAAGACACATTTTTATAGAAACAAAAAATATTCATACATATAAGAACGTGCCCTGATAAAAAAATATTGCATACAGTTAATCAATAATCAAGATAGAGCCACACTAGTTAGATAAAAATGCATTGCATCCCTGTCCTCTACTGTGTTTCTATCCTTTACTACATTCATGTCCCTGTGCATCTTCCAACTCTAATTTCAATTGAAACATAATCACATGGAATTCTTCTACAAATTTTCATCATAAAGCAAAAACAACATTCAAATATCACTCATGTTTCAAGCTTAAGGCATACTTTTTCATGTTGGTGATGATGGGATAATCTTCTACTCAAAAAATTTGCTTTTTTTGGGGGTATATTATGTTCTTTATGAACACTCTTATAGGTTTTATTCATCCAAAAATTATTTTCCATGTTGAGCTATATTGAAACTATATGTATATTTTTAGTTCATAATATACATGTACCATGATGCATATGCTATTCACTAACATGAACATATATACATATGATCAAAAAATGATACTTTAAATTTCTCTATGCTTCTTTTAGATGTTTATTTCCTTGCCTAACATGATTCAAATTGTTTATTTCTTGTATACAACCCTTGGAATTTTGTATGTTCAATATACAAACTCTTACTTGTATGGCAACATCATGCCTTGTGTGTATGGCCCTTGGCCTTTTATGTTTGTGCGACATTCACATGTCCTTTGTATGTGTCACTCATGCCTTTTTGTGTGACCTTGTGTGACTTTGATTACTAGTTTTTTATTTGATAATATGATGCCATGATGCCTATCATTCACTACTAGGTATCTATTTACATACATTTATGGTGCCATGATCCATATCATGCACATATTATTTATGCGATTCAATGATTTATCTATTCAAATACACTAATTATAATACAAATACAAAACTTTAAAAATATTTATCATGATTCATATACTACCTCACTATTATATCCAATTATAATGATGTAATGTAATATCTAAACTTTTCATATGCATTAATGTTACATCTTTTCTATTCTCATACAATGCAAATAATTACATGATATTACTTGGTTATATCTTTCATAAATACTCTCACTTTTTATTTTAAGACAAGTGATTTATAGGCAATTTACCTCATCTCAAAAGGGGGGAATCATAATGGGTTTATTTCCAAGATTTCTCAAGCAATACATTTCATATTTAATAGTTTACAATATGAAAATCAGATTTTTTCAGATTGTGGGGGTATTTGGATTGCTTATGCATTCCACTCTTAAAACTACTTGATTGCAAATACACTTATGCAAATATGGTTACAAGATTTCAAATAGATTTTTAAGATCAAATTATCACTCTATGTAATGCAAGGGACATGATATTCATTCATGTCCTAGTTAGCACTTCACAAAATTCAGATTTCTCTTTTCCAAAGTATCAAAATTTCAAGAATTAATAGTTCGAATCTAGATCTATTTTTAGTAGTGTGATTCATATTTCACAAGCGGATCAAATTTGAGTTAGTGATGCTCCACACCTTAGTTTCACTTTGGTGACCCATGTATTGGTTCCCATATCTTCTTTTCAGTCAGCAAGTGAGCTACATTTGAGCTTAATGACGCTTCACATCTTGGTTGCACTTTAGCAATCAACTCTTTTGTTTCGACCTTTTCAAAATAATTAAAAATTACTCTATGAGGGTTAGAGAATATAATATTTCCAACCCAAATATCATCATTGATTATTCAAATTGAGATTTGATAACTCTTAATTCATCATAAGTTCAACACTTCTCAACATGCCTCAAAAAGGGGGTACACACATTTCCATGACAAAGATAAAGTGTGTATACACACTCAGGTATCACATTTAATTTACTATATTAATTTAATACATCAATAGAATAAGGGGGGAATGTAGAAACTAAAATCTAATCAATAAATGCTTGATAATTCTTGTCCTTGACATCTTTACCTTTATTGGTCAATTCACCATTTTGATATCCCATAATCTCTAAAGAAGCCTTCAAAGTCTCACAATTATTGTGCATATCTCCAAGACTTCCCTATTCATCCATATTAAACACATAATTAACTATAACTTTGGATTTATAAGCCTCTATCCATTTTGTACAAGAGTGCACCATCTGACTAGGATGCAATGCATCCTTGACTTATAGTGTATCTTTGTCCACAGTGCTCTAATGATAATCTTTTTAAAGACACGCTTCATAATGAATCTCCCACAAAAACCAATAGGTCAGTTATCATAAATATTTGAGAGATTCACCTATAAAATCACATCAAGGCTCAAATACTAACAAAAAACATCTATCTTCTAAGTAAAGAGTGCTATTGCAATTATGTTGCAATACCAAAGTCCCTAGCCAAGCATAACATTATTTTATTATAGGTTAAGGGCATGATTTTTCAAGAATTCTAATAAATATTTCTAGTTGCATTTACATGATATTTCCTATAGGGATAACTACATCAGCTTGAGGCCTTCGAGTTATGTAGGAAACACTCAGTCAATAAAGGGTTTTCTGAGGATAGCTCAACAATTCCAACATCCCCTATTTTTTCCCCCTCTTAAATTTGATCTCTCTTGCGTACTTCTGTATGAATAGGGTATAAAATTTATAAGTATTACATACATAAAATAAAGATTTTCACATAAATAATTCACCTATAGATGGGGGTGAACAATCCTATATTTTTAGATCTAGCACACAATTTTTTTAGATAAAGATGTAGTAGTAGACAACGACAACTGTGACCTTGTCTACCTTTTGCGGCTTTGTCCTAATATACAATGCATCTTTATTTTTAGATCCATATGTGTTTTCAAGTTATTTAAAGTAATCAAAGTCAATTGAAAGATAACATAGTCTGAAATAAATTAGTTTTGAAGAACATTTTCTAACCCTAACCCTAGTTTATATTTTTAGCAATTTACAACTTTTGTAAATTCTGTAGTTTTATGTATTTACCGTATCATATATTATTTAAATTCCTAGATCAGATTTCAATAGTTTACATTTCAAGTTAGAGTTAATTTTTTATTTTAATTAATTCTAGTGTAAACACACAAAAACATGGAGGGATGATATGAAAGGAGATAAGAGAGAAAAAATGAGAGGGAACATGATGAGAACTAACTGAAAACAAAAAAAACATCACCAAAAGAACCTAATCTAAATTAATATTTAACAAACATACATTTACTCTAAAATAATACAATTTTATGATTAATAGATACCCAACCATTTTTAAGTATCTATAATTTATGCCATTTCATTGGATTCACTTAGCCAAACACCACTAAACATCTCTTGTAAAAAGGGTCATACATAAGAGTATTTTATGTGGTTAGAATTTTGATCACCCATGATTAATGGATTCATGTTTTGGTTTTTTGGTGTGGATTATATTTTCAATTGGGTAAATCCTATATTCCACCTTTTCTCAAATTAGGTGGTTCCACCAAGGAGATCCATCCTTTTCCTTTTAGTGGCCCAGAGTTGTCTCACAAAATGCTGACTCTTTTATGTGGTGATCATGGTAATGAATAGGATATGGATAATTTTTAGATTTTTATCAAGTTTGTGAGAAATGAATCCATCCATGTAAATCTAATATATTATTCAATTGCATTTAAATCCTTTCCCTGACATTTAGAAGTGATTTTGTTCATACTCAAAGTATACAAAATATTCTTCCCTTTTAATTTAAAAGTTTGAATTGAAATTAGTTTATATTACAACACTTCTATAAACATTTTAAATGGATTTGTTGTGGTTAAAGTGTGTATTATATTTTATAAACTGAAAAAATAGTAATACATACTCAATCAAAAAGTGGGTGTTATGAGAGCACACCTTGAGTAAAAGCATAACCAAAATATAAATTGGGAAATCACATGGGAAAAACAAAGAACCATGGTTCATGGACAACTAAAATCATTACACAATTATATCATAATGAAATTAACAATAAAGAACATAACAAGCAAGACCCTAGGCCATAGGTTCCACCAATCCTACAAAAGGAGGAGGAGGCGGTGTCTGATTGCTAGGTTTATCTCCCCATCCACCTCAATGACAGTGTGGCTCATCATGTATGGGTTCCCAATCATATTATTCTTTATTTTATTCCTCAAATTCTTTAGTTTGATGGTATAGGAGAGATATGGTAAATGCACGTATGGGAAAATTCCCTTGAAGATTTCTACTTGAAGGTACAAATCCAAAGTATCCATAGATGACTTGTGGAGAGGGCCACCTTCTATGACCCCTGAAGTCAATAATTATTGATAGGGAGGAGTGGATAAGGAAGAATGTATCCATGATTTACAATGGCATCTATTGTGATCCCACCACTCTTGTTCCCTTCATGGGAGGTCTTGAAGAGGTACATCTAGGGGAACCTTACTAATAATGCAAGGGGCATCTCCCTAGTGACCAATTAGAGGCTTGAGGTGCTTCACCTCTAGGGCCACATTTTTAGCTTGTAATTGTATTTTTAGCATCACATTGAGCTAGATAATGATCTTGTTAGCATTAGAAAATAATTTATTTAAATTATCATTGTTAAAAATAAAAACATTATACATTTACAAAGGAAAAAGAGAATCTCAATCTAAAAGATGTGCCAAATCTGATCGAATATTGCAAGAATTCGAGCAAAGCTTTATAATAAAACCATATTATAGGTAAAGGGTTCAAGTTTGAATGGATGGAATAAGGAATGAACCCATCTCCAAGCCTCTTGGCCTCTATCACAAAACTAAAAATGTGTTTTAGAGATTTGTAATGGTCACAAGTGACACATCTAGGTGGGGGAATTCCCATATGAAATAGTTTGTTCCCCACTAAAATAAATTGATAAAGGATACACTAGTCAAAACTAACCTTTTTAGGATCCACTACTATAGACTAGATGGTTTAGAATCTCTTGTTCCAAAGATTGGAAGAGTTATTGAGATTCCATTGTTTCTTGAGCATATCCTAGGACACAATACTAAGATAATGCATAGTTTCATTCTAAAGCTTTTGGATTAAACCAAGATTTTATTTTTTTCAGTTTCTTGGAGTTGCTTTTGCACTCCTAATTTATTACTTTACATTATACTTTTTCAATTCTATGGGCCAATTTTGGCCACTCATGAACATTACTATTATTTTCATATCTTATATTATCCATGAATGAAATTTGAATCATAAATTTGATGAGCTAAAAAAGATTTATGTGGAAATCCATAGGTCAAAATCCTTATATTCTAAATGCAATCATATCTTATAAATCTTTGGATTGTTTAAATGGTCTTTCTTTAATAAACTAAAAAGTAGTATATTACATCAAAGATTTAAAATATGTAGAAAGTGTTAGGTCATTATGATTTTTATCTTATCAAAAGAAGGTATGTAGCCCTAAACTTCAAATTTTCTCTTTTTGATCTCTAACAACCTAATCACAAACCACCCCGTACTATTTTTTATGTTTGGTTTAATTTTCTTCAAAAATAAACATTTTTATTTTCCAGATTTTTTTTTTCTCTTTTTTCATTGATCAAAATAATTTTTTGGCCATATGAGAATTTTTTGATTAGTTAAAAATAGGTTATTTTCACCAACCAAGGAGAATGCACCGTGTGGATTTTTTTTCTTCAACTATAGTTTTAGAAAAAGTAAATATTCAAAAAAAACTAACATGCCATAAATGACTTTCATTATTTGTGTTATTGCATATTTTCATTCCATACTCTTGCTTATTTTACATTCAAAGGGCCTTCCCACATCATGCTAGTGGTTTTAATGTGCATTGAAAAAAAATGAGAGCTTAGACATAGGTGGTGTCATTGGCACTGTGTTGTTTTTCTCCATTATGGTCAGCTTCTAGCTTTGAGTGGGAGTAACATGTAGGTTTTTGCTAGTAATGAAAACTTATTTTATGTCCCAATAGTTTTTGGTTGAAATGTTGAGAAAAGAAATGCATTGAAAAATTATTTTCATGGATTCATATTTAGAGAATACTCATGATGGGGGTTTTGATATTTTTTTTGCAGTTTTTGTTTTTTGTTAAAGAAAGTTGTGAGTTGGAAGTATTGACTATTTGTGTTCTAAACAAGACATGAGATTGCCTAAACAAAGCATGTTTGTATGTGTTTGAAGCTAGTAGAGAATGAAATCATGAAATGTATAGGTATTTTTATCCAATAAACATTTATTTTACATTATTGTATTTTTTTTCATTTGCATGTGCTATAAGCAAGATATGCTCAATGTGTATATGTAGATTTTTTGAGCAAAAACATTTGTGTTTCCATAAATAAGCATGCATATGTATTTGTAGATTATATGCAAGGAAGGTTTTTTGTTTTCACAATATTATTTTTTCATTAAATTATTTTGACATAAATATATTCATCATCTATGTTATAAAAAAATCATGTGCATGTCTAAGCAATATATGTTCAGACCAGACTGAGGAGCAAAGTTTTACATTGTTTCAAAGCAATATTTTGGTGGTGATGAACATTCCTTTTGTGTACCTACATTTTTTTTATTGAAAATTTGAGAAAATTTACGTGTTATGTAAAATAGACATGGATTATTGTTTTTAAAATACTCATGCTAGGGTTTTGCTTATTTTTGTAATTTGTATTTTTTTAAAGAAAATTGTGAGATAAAAGTACTTGATGTGTGTGTTGTGAACAAAATATTTTTGTTTTCAATAAACACTTATTTTTTTTAATTTTAAATTTGCTATAACTGATATATATTCATTAAGTATATGTAGTGTATGTGAGGAAAAATGTGTTTTACCACAAATAAGCGTGAATTTATGTTTGTAGAATAACTACAAGGGAGGTTTTGTGCTTTTTATAATTTGAATTTTTTAGTAAACAAAACTATGAAATGGATATATGCATCATCTATGTTATGAACAAATATTATGCGTGTCTAAGAAAAAAATGTTCATATACATTCAGAGTAGCCTGATAATCAAAGCTTTATGATATTTTGATTTTGTACTTTTTCCTTTAGTGGATGATACAACTTTGATATATTCTATGTTTATTTGTTTTATAGGAAAAAATACATAGTACTTTTACAAAGGTGAGACTAGTGGTAGTTGGATATTCTTCTACTTTAGACATGTTGAAATTTATTCTCTAGGTTTGTAGTTCGGTTGTTTTCAAGTTATGAGTAGGTTCAATGTGCATGAGTTTTTTGGTACTGAACATTTTTGATTTTATTATTTTCATTGAGATTTAACATCAGCATGATAAATATATTCTAAACATGTACCATTTATAATAAAGGCATGTGGACGTGTTTACCCTGATTCTAATTTTAATAAAAAATGGCTACACAAATGGCACCAATGAGTAAATCTAATAAATATGGTAGTAAATTGCAAAAACCAAATCTACTATGGTGTCTAAATTAGAATTATAGCTCAAGTGTATTATAACAATAATAATCACAATGTAAAAAATAGTAAATGAACTAGAATGATCACATCTTAATTGATTTTAAAAAATTTAAACTTGGATCTAAAATGTGCAAACTATTTGCCATGTGTGTGAAATATAGATATCTTGATGAATCCATCACCTGTAATAATGATCATCAAGTATACCCTAGGTAGACTCTTCAATAGATAGGTTCTCATGCCAAGTTTGTCTGGGAATGCTCAATCTGACCTTTAGAGGTTTTGTGGATTTGCATTCTCTATCACTACTTTATTGTTTAATGTTGTTATGTCATATATGCTCACTTTTTGGTTTAAATGGGTAGAATATCTAATTTTTTATTCCTCCTTGACCTAATTCAACACTAATAACAATAAAAGGGTTATAGAGTCAGGTAAACATCAAATAGGGTTACAAACTACTCATCCCACACCTAGAATAAGACCTCCATGTAGTTCTAAGTGTGTAAATGGAATGTCTCAAGCAAGGATTTTTAACATTCTCTCCACAAGAAGTGATGATGAAAATAAATGCAAAGCTAAACCTTAATTTATGAAAAGAAGGTGTTGATGAATCAAGGTGATCAAATTTTCCAAAAGTAAGGTAGGAATCAATGAATCTCAATTTGAAGTAGGAAGAATGATGAAACTCAGGGTTTGACTAGGCTATTCTATTGGAAGGACTCTTGGTTATTGTTATTTTCCTTGATTATGTAATGAATTGGTATGAATTTTTATAAAAAGGGTGTTCTAGGATAAGTTATACAATTAGACCATCTCTAAGAGTGATGATAGGTAAATACTAAGGCATGTGACATACAAAAATGGTAGAAAGACCTGCAAAATGATCCTAGGAAGACTCATCAGTGTGAATAATGATCGATAATTTTGACTAGAGTAGACTCATACGATCTACAAGTTTGATTAGGGATCAATAAGAGCTTTAGTATTGATGCAAAACATGTAGATATGTGATATTCAGCTTGAAATTGCTAATAAATAGATTTTGATATGTGTTAGACATTATTTTGAGATCGAAGGGTCAAGATGAATATTAATGTGGGTAAGGATAAGTCCTATAAATGGGAAACTAAGCATAAGTAAGTCTAGTATGATAAATTATGGGAAAGACACTAATGTAAATGGTCTTGTACCAAATTTAGATGTCTACATAATTCCCTCACTTTGACGTGGGTATGTGAGTGTGAGTGAATGCATGCATGTGTCAAAGTCCAAATGTAAATAATTGAAATGCATACCTTCACTTACCTAAGGAAGAGTGAAGAGTTTCTAATGAAAGCTCAAGATAAGTTTCCATTCACACTTGATTTTTCTATTGTACCTAAAATAATTAGATAATTGTAATAAGTAGTTAATGATCTATACTAATCATGTTAAATATTTTGTAATTTTGTAATTTTAAATTTTGAAAAGGGATCATATAAATAAAGACACATGTTTTTATTTTCCCCAAATAATGAAATAAACATCTTATGCTACTAAAATTTTAACAAGCTTGAAACCTATTTTAACACTTCTCTAGGAGTTTCTAGTGCCCACTACTCATGGTTATAAACTTTTAAAAAGCAATGAAAGATAATTAACACATATATGGGAGTTTATAATTCCCAATCCTCTTCTTGATCAAGGAAGCATATATATATGATTTTTAGGAGAGACTTTAACTGTTACTAGAAACCATTGCTTAAAAACTTTTACATTGTGGCATTGTGTAAAACTTCACTTACTTAAATTTCACTCTAGTAGAAAATATCTAAAATTATTTTAGTCTATGTATACCCATATTCAAGTGAGGGATGTCCTATTTTTACAATCACTCATCTCAAAATAAAAAGTTAACTACATCATATGTTAGGAAAATAATATAATTGAAGCATCCATATCCTATAAACATATATAATAATCATGTAAATCATTGGTACCATTACAAATTTTGAGTAAAACATAATTAACTATCATGGAAATTACATGCAAAGCTCCATATAGTATGGATAAATTGAAATATAGTTATTCCTCAATAGTAACTACTCTATATAATGCTCAAATGTCATGTAATATTGTAATCTAGGATAAGAATTTAAGATAATATCGTATAAGGTTCAACACAAGAGGGTACAATGCTCCCTAAGGCAAATCAAGATGGGAACAACTAGTATGCCCCAAATGTCATAAATTTTTTGCCTATTTAGACTAGATATAAAAATGAAAACACACACAAGTAGCATGCCCCCTTAGATACATGATAAGTACCATGGCAATGTAGGCATCACACAATTTTAACACAACTTTACATTCATGTAATCTATAACCTTATCACCAGTTGAATTAAAATTTATAAATTTCTTGTGCCTTACTCATTAGTAGTGTCTAACTTAATCCTAGCTTTATTTATATAATTTTTTTGAATCTATAAGGTGATATTGTTAAAATAAATCATAATGGATTTTACTAGTTTCTTCCTTTTCTTGACCATTTATTCCACCTATGTAAGAGAATAATCATCTACCTTTTAATTTTGGGTTTCAATTATTGTGGATGTATGCATTTGTTTTGGGAAAAGAGGGGATTACTACACATAATGGGAGATGCTTGGACCTAAGCATTTGGATTTGAAGATACATAGTGCGAGTGTGCATAGGTGGATGACTAGGGGATAAGGGGTTTCTATTTTTTATTTGATCAGGTAAACAACCTGGTTTTACAAGGATATAGGAACAATAAAAGTATTATACAAAAAATTAACAGGTCACCAAGGCCAAACAATAAAAAAAAACAAAAATACTATCAAAAGAGTCCCCTAAGTAGTGAAATAGAACAATAGAAAAATAGATAAGGAGGGAGGGATCTCTAGTGTTTCCTTATCCTCCTTAGATATCTTTTTTGGTATTCACTGCTTGATCTTAGAAACATTGGCCCTAATCCTATTACCATGTCCTTTATCACCATCACCTGGGAGGATCATGCATAACCTTTTCTATCCCTATGCCTATAGAGGGGTTTTCTTGATAGGGTTTGCTAGGGATATCAGGTGGGGGGGGGGTCTCCGTAACCTTCAGTGGCTGCTTAATAGGGGTCTAGTTTAGCTTGATGAAGTGGACAAAATACTAAACATTCAAATCCACTTGAACATAATAGGTTTATATTGACACATGAATATAATTAAAATTATAAGAAATAAAATTTTGAGTGGTGTTTTCAACTAACAAAAAATTATCAAGTCCTCTAGGGGATGTGGGAGGATTTGGGTTGACAATAACAAGAGACAAAAGATGTTTTTGTGTACCTTATAGAGAATTTAAGGAAATTTTGAGTGGCATAGTTGATGAGCTTCGACCACATTTTGTCTCAATTTTATTTTGTTGATTGGATTCTTCCCCATCAACTCCTCGTGCTATAGTAATAATAGATGTAGACTTGATTTTAGTTATTGTCGTTTATGCAATAATAAAATTATTTTGGGATGATTTGGAGGAATGCCTTGTTCCTTTTGATGAACAATCACCATAATTATTCATAATATACTCTCTAATCCTTATTTAAATCCAAATTAATATATGATCAATTATACTTTTTTTATTATAGTAATTTAATATTCCTCGAGCTTTGATTGATCAATATTTGTAAGATGTTCTAGGATTTTTTTCCCTTAAGATAGAGAGTTGACTAAAGAATACTTTCAGCTTCCATGAATCCATCAAGAAATTATTTAAAATAAAATTGAATAACCTACTCCAAGATCATTATGTTGTAATCTCTCTTCTTGACTTCACATTCATCTTCAGAATCTGATCATAAGCCTTCAAATATGGGATATTTTGGTGGATGGATCAAATAACACCTTGTATAATTCCTTGAATTTTTCAATACTTAATCTTATCATATAAGTTGAGATTGGAGTGAGAAATATAATTTTCCAACAATTTTTTAGCAACAATATTTTTATAAAGTTGATATTTTTTTATAGTGCGTCATATTATGTGATATTTATGTACTTACCTAACCTGTGGGTTATAATTTATGCATTTTTAATCACTAAATATAGACACTAAATTCAAATTTGGAAAACATATCTTTGTACTAAGACACTATTAATGCACCAATATACCACCTTTGAGGGTTTTCAATAGATTGGCATAGCCATGAGGCAAACCTTGTGGGTTTTTAACCTTCCTAGCCTTTCACCTAATGTTTAAAACCTTCCCTCATACAAAAAAGAGTAGCTTACAAAAATTTTCAACATTGGTGTGGACCATACATATGTGAATGGAGGAGGCATAGACTGAGAAGAAAGTAGAGATGGCTACGATGTAGAAGCTATGACTGGATTAGTTTCATATGTTGAAGTAGAAGATGATGATGGATGTGTTGGAATTATTTTTAAAGAAGTAACATATGTATTCAAAGATGTAGATGATGTTTTTTACTAATATATAGTTAACTTCATAGCTTGATCGACTTTGATTTTTTGGAGTTCCCATTGGAGATGGGTAGGTGAGATAAATTTTGGCTCCTTAATGATATTAGAAATATAATTATCCAAATGGGACAAGTATTGTTTGAATATAATCCAATCATTGAGAACTTCCCACACCAAAGAAATCATAGTGTACTAAGGGTATTGATATTTCAGAAGGTTATGAATATAATCATCCTCAGAGATGAGGATGATGACCCTAATCTGTGACACTTTGCATTGAATTTATGTCATGATCTCATCCATTCTATATACATGATTTTGTATTTGGATTTTATTAAATGTATTGCATGATATGTTGTTTTACTATCTAGTCATCTTGGCCATCACTACATCTCCTGAGTCCAACATCGCCTTCAATGACAAATCTATTAAAGTATGTGTAACCATCTAATCTACCATTTTTTACTTAGATTTTTAGACTTAGAAAGCTCCAATATTACCTCATTCAATGTAGTACTAAGTGTTTGATTCTAATCCATCATGGTTTGATTAATATGTAGAGCCTAGCATAATAGTGTCCATGACTTACTTGTACTTGTCACAGAGTTTTTAGATAGCCTCTATTTTAGATTTTAACATCTAGCCTTATGTTCAAATGTTATAAATATTTTCCACAATGATCCATTCCTTTGTTAACCTAGAGGAGTGCCATAAATTATTTCTCTTTGAACATGACTTGGTTACCTAATACTTGAGTGACCAGGGTAGGGCATGTTTTATCGATCAATTGCCTTACTTTGGCAAGGCAAAGGTGTAATTCTATATTTTCATCCCTCCACTATGATGGATCTTAATAGTGTGTAAAATAATTTTGTGTAATGGATTCCTAGAATTCAACCACTACCTCATTTTGTTTTTTCAAAGATAATCGGGAGACATCGAGTGATGCTTCCTAAACTATTATTAAAATTCCTAGGGTAGAAGCTACATATGCCATAAGTGCCTTATTTATTTATGCCATTTAAAGTGAGAATATTTTCCACATTTCCAAAGGTGTAGGGATATCCCACCATTGGGAAGGGAATTGAAACTTATGTTGGTAATCCTCTTCTTGCATACCCCTTTGAGTAGACCCTATGCCTTGTGATGTGGAAGATGGCTATTGGGCCTCAATTATCACCACCTTCTTGATGGGTTTTGTTGACTATTGTGCTATACATTATTCATATATTTGTCACTTTGATTCTAAATTTGCTTTGGTATCCACCTCTGCCTATTCCTTGGACACTTGATAATAGGATTAACTATATGTTTCTTACTCCTACTTTGCATGAATTCTTTCTTTTTATCTTCTTTTTCTACCTTGGTAGCTACATCAACCTTGACCTTCCTCTTTTGTGTTGCTTATGTGTCTTGATTTACTTACACTATATCTTTCCTCATATCTTCTTCATCCTATTTATTATTTTCTTCCTTTTGTCCCTTCCCATATTCCTCCTCAACATCCTTGTGTGATGTTGGTTCCTTCCTCTTCTGCTTCTATTCTTTTCTAAACTTTTTTATAGACACATTTTGAGCTTATTCTACTCTATTTTATCCTTAGAATTTTATTCCTATGATACAATATATTCTTGTATGGCTAGCATCTCAAACTATGGTTATGCACTCACTTATGGTTCATGCGTAAGAGTTGAATAATCCAAAGATTAAATTGATTTTGAAGGAGAGTAAGAAGGGGATGAATCAACCATGATGTATTTATAAAATGGTTCCTTTTATCTAGCTAGAAGAATCAAAGTCTTCTTCAATAAATTTTAGGTCCAAATTATCTCTTGTGTCTTTTATTCTAGAACTTGAGACTCCCATGGCTCATCTTCCTTATCTGGTTGAGGTTTGATAAAGGAACCCATACATTCTATAATAGTTGGTGACATTCAATGTGTAGTATGGGTTATTTACCCTCACATAATGGATAATGTGGTTTTACTTGATGTTGTGGACTTATCTATGCCCTTAAAGATCTTATGCCTAGTGCCCCTTCAAAAATTATAACCATATTGCATGTGCATTATTCCTGTTCTACAACTATGTCTATAATTATCAATGTAATAGGTGTGGGAATGTCTACCAGAAGGATATCTAATACATTATTTTTTACTTTAAAAGTGCGAACTACTTTCTATTAAAAAAATCTTCTTACTCATAGACCTTAGTGCTTATGTACTCTAACAAATATTTATACACATCCTCCCTTGTGATGCCCAATTGAGCAAGATCATATTCAATAATGATTTGTGGATATTTTTTTATTGGAAGTCCATGATTTAGTATTATTATTATTTTTATTAGGTGGAGGTGGAATTGATCGCATTCCTTTTTCCTATAGTATTATATGATGGGGTTACTTCTACATCAGGATGTGTCTACATCTCTACTTATGGATGTGCTAATTACTACTGTGTCCCTGAGGGTGTTATTTGTAGTGGTGGTACTAAGCAAACAACTAAAGGTTTTACCACATAAAATTTTGTTTCCCATCCAACATAGTAATGAATAATGGAAATTAAGTGATGGGTGCCTTTAAGAACTCATGGACTCTGATTTGGATGCCATCATAGAGTTTAGTCATTACAACATGTTTCCCCAAATACTACATGACACCTATGGGCACCTAAAGGTGTAAATGGATAAGATGTTGGAATTTATCCCATTATGTGTTGAATCTACCCATTTGATCATAATATTCCCATGTTTTAGTCTAGGTAATGTTTGTGAAGGCGATCACAAGCTCGAAGTTGACATCCAATTTGATAGGGCCATTTGGGGACTTCCATTGGGTGAAGTAGGGAAGTAACACCAAGAATAAGTATTAGAAGGCCTAAGATGTCCAAATTATGGCCTTATTAATATTCATGATGATCTTTGATATCAAGAAATTCTGTTTAGTTAAAATCTTCATTAAGTCAAATTATGTGATAAGCAATGTCAATCACCCCTTTTGTGGCCTATTGCATGGTTTTGGTGTTATGTCAAAACTAATTTGTGATGAATTCAAAGATAATATGCATTGAAATATCTTATAAATAGTCTATAAGGATCCCCCTATATGTCATACTATATTTATTCCTTGTTTTTGAATAGATGGGTGGGGTTTTTGTCTTGTAAGGGGCCAACTATTTACCCCTCATAGGTAGTCTTGTTGTTTGTGCCATGGTAGCTATATTGATTAAAGAAGTCACATATTATGACAAATTAATAGCACTCTAATTTTAAAAAATGAGAAGCATCATCATTACATCATCAATCTAGCTAAAACTTAGTAACTTGATAATTCTTTTTGCATCTGTTATTCATAGGCAATGCTACAATGCTAGGGCTCTTGATTATGCTACTATTGACTGGTCTGGAATGAATAAATTGGATTATTATATGTCAATAAATTTGAATTAGGTTGTATCATGGTATCTTATTTGTATGAGTGTAAGACTAATCCCCATATATTCCTTTTATGCATCTGAAAGAAGAATCAAAAGTTGCTAACAATCAATGGTTGTTGTTATGGTACCCTTCGAATGATAGCTTCATCTAAAAATGGTGTTGGTGAACAATCCAAGCACAAATTAGTGAATTAGTTAAAAATAACAAATTGATATTATTTGAAAAGGTGTAGAATGTCATTGTATTCTACATGCTCTTATTTATATAATGTTTCCTACTTGAATACATCTGACACGGTTACTTTGAATGTGATGAACTATCCACACACTATTATGCTTAATAAATTAAATTGTAATTGGTTCACTTATGATTTTATATTGGAGATTAAATGTCTAGAAAAATTAGTTTATCTAACAATATTTGTTGATGTAATGCACCATCTTTTCCCTTGTCACATTCTTTTAGTGTACATCCCCTTATTCTGACACTCAATCTGCTTTTAGAAAGATGAAATCTTTTAAGTGTGCCATCATTAATAGAGTTTTGAATGACCATTGATTTCCTTCCTTCATAATTTTTTGTCAATGCCTTATTTTGGGACTTAATTTATGACCCTCATGTTGACTTTGAATTATGTTATTGTTTTAGTGTTGGTTTGCTTTCCTTATTGTACTCTATGAATTTAAATTTTACAACATTGGTTTTGATGTCTTGTGATATAGATATCACACTATATAACTAAAATACATACCTAAAAACATAACAATAAAAAAATACATTAAACACAAATCTAAATCTACATGGTTCTACTCAAAACCCTCTTTGATTTTTCTACGAGATTTGATAGATTTTTTTTATGGTAAGGCTAAAACTTGTATCCATTTACACATTTTAGAACAATGGTTCCTTAGAGGTCCCTCTACATAATTATTCCTTATTGCAATACTATATGAATGATGAAAGTTCCTTTCATTGGATGCACAACTTGCTTGAAATGGCCTAAAATCTACCATCATATAGTAATACTGCTTGCTTTAGGTAATATTATTTAGAACATAGATTATGATCATGCCACATTTTTTGAATTTGATTGTTGAATTATTATGTAAATTGTGATCTTTTACTAATTTATTCCATGTGAGTTAAATCCATTAATATTTTTAAAATAAAGTCCCAATATCCTAGTCACATGATCATTATAATTCATAGAATAGGGGCTATGTATTTCATTGGCATGATTGATTATAATCAGTAAACCATATAAAATAGAGTGAAACCTATCACATGATTATAGTTTATCCTATATTCCTATAGGATCACAAGGATATGATCCTCCCAATCATCTCTTTAAACATTACATGTTTTTGTGAGCATACTTCCAAGGACTTTGTTTGATGGTTCTGCCTTCCCATTGGCTTGTAGGTGATATGTTGTGTTTTTGTGGTGAGATATCATAAACTCTTCTATCAGAGTATTGATGGTATTATTAAGGAAGTGCATTTATATATTTCTAACCAAATTCATAGGACATGCAAATTTGGTTAGAATATTCTCATATATAAATTTGACTATGTCTTTAGCACTGTAGCTTGGAATCGCAACAACTTATACCCATTTAGTGAAGTCATATATCAAAATAATTATGTGCCTTGCATGAATACATTTACTAATAAAATTTATTGGTTCTATAAAGTCAATTTCACACTATTCAAATGGTTACTAAACTAACATGGGGTTTAATGACATTTCATCTCTATGATTAGGCCTTCCCATCTATTGACAAATGCCACAATGTTTTTCTACTTGGTGCATATCTTAAAAGAAAGTAGGCCACCACAAGCCAATTTGTAGTGTCTTCTTTGTAGTGGATTCTCTTGTGAAATTTCCACATGTGATTCTTTGATGTCCCTCTTCCATAAATTGTGGTCACTTGTAATCTAAAGCTACTTTGCACAATATGTCATCTTTTTCCATTTTGTATAGAAACCCATTAATGATGCTAAATGAAATAGATCTTTTGATCTACTTAATTTTATCCCTTTACATAGTGTGTGCAAGGAAAATTCCTTGTTCAAATAAATTGGCTACATTTTCCATGTTTTCTAAGATTACAAAGATTCAAAATAAATGTGATTCCAATGATTCATTTGGAGTTCTTCAATTTCCTCTCCATTATGTATTTGAATCAAATATCCTGGACCCACTTTTATCTTCCAAGCTTCACATTGATTCTAAACTAAAATTATTGAAATGACATCAACCACCTAGACATCTTTCCTCCTAACATGGGATTATTTATTAGATATCATAGAGCTTGGCGATTATTAAAATATTCAAATGAAATTACTAAAAGGTAGTGTCTAAACATTTGAAGTGAAAACACCATTGCTTGGGATTCCCATTCTATAATTGTGTAATTATTTTCTAGAGCTACGAGTTTTTGGCTTAAAAAATGAATGGGTTAATCGATTCCTCCTCTCTTAACTATGCTAAAATAACTTCTACCATAGTTCCTAAAGCATCTATATGAATATGAAATGGTTTGATCTAGTTAAGAAAGACCAATATGGGATATTTTACTAGCTTTTGCTTTAGATCCACAAATGTTATTTGGCAGTCATTAGTCTATTCGAACCTAGTGTCTCTACATATTAACTTCTCCAAGGGAGAAGATATAGTTGTGTAGATTTAATAAATTTTATGTAGTATTTTATGTGACACAATAATGATCACACCTCTATAAATCTTATAAAAGGTGGCATACCCAAAACAACTATGATTTTAACTTGGTCAACCAAAATCCCATCACTACATACTACATGACCTAAATGGACACCAAAAGGTGTAATGAATAATAAATTATTCATATTCAACATAATACATATAGCTTGACAAAATTTTAACATTATCCATAGCTTAGATAGGTGCTCTTTAAATAAATAAAAAATAACCCAATCACCTAGATAGATTTCCAAGAAATTATGAATGAAATATTTAAATGCGGTGACCACAACCTTGAAGAACACAAAAGGGGCATTATTCAAGACAAATGACATTACCTTGTATGCAAAATAAACCTATTCCATTGTAAATTTGGGTTTAAATTTATTTTATAATATGATTGGGATAATGATAGCCACTGTACCAATCTATAAAGGAATACACTTAATATCTTGTGATTGAATACAAGACTTCATCCATAAATGTAATTAAGAATGGATCATTAATACAAGCATAATTTAGTGCACAGTAGTCCCCACATTATCTAATTTATATATACTTTTTAGGATGCACCACCATTAGGCTAACTTAGTCTACTTTTTCCACTAGATAGATAATGCCTACTTTTTGCATTTGATCCAACTCAGCTTTTACCTTCAGTTTCATTTTGGGGTTTAATCTATATGAGAGTTTTTTCATAGGTCATACACACTCATTTAACTCTATGTGCATCTCCCCCAATGAATGGTATACACCTTTTAATTCTACAAAATTTGTTGGGAATACATATTGATAATGTCACATGAGTTGAAGTCCTTTTGAAATCTCATTCTGCATCTAGTAATCACCTAAATTCATAAGTTTTAACTCTAAATCTATCAAAATGTTCCCTAGTAATTTATTTAATGGATCTTGGTATTTTTTTATAATCAATTGGAATCAATTCTTGAAATTTTATTTGTTCTTATTATTCCTAAATATTCAAAATTTTTAGCTATTGATCTTTGGTTTGGTCTATGATTTTGGCCATAGGCTCTTCCATTTCTCACTTAGGTTCAAAACATCCCTTCAAATCCAAGTCCTCATAACTGTCAATGGACTTAGCCTATTACCCATTATCGATGATTCTATTTCAAGGTTTTATAAAAAAATTATGTTTTTGTTTATTCTCATTATAGTTTTAAATAGTTGAATTCAATTCCTTAGTTGCTTCCTCTTAAAAAACATAGTCCTATTTACTACTAAGATCCTCTGCTCAACTATGGCATAAGAAGATTTTCAGTGTCTGAAGGGATTTTTATACCAAGGGGTTCTTGTCTTCAAAGACAAATGTTTTATTAAAGTCTTGTTTTACCTATGACCATTTCTTAGACTCTATATGTTATTGATGCATGTACCATAATGTTTGAATAGGTGATAAAGTATGCTTGAATACATGCACCTTGTATCTAGGTTTTATACCTTGCAAAGGCCACACATATAAAAATTTATGAATATACATTTCAAGACATGTCCTTCTAAGAAAAATGGCCACTGATTTATGATTGTAGGTGTTATCTAAAACTTAGCTCACAAAAATTTAAAATCATCTTCCTCATGTACTTGGTTTGACCTGTACACTGCCCACCATATCTTAAAAATACCCTTAAAATCATAATTCAACACACAAAATTATTGATATATATTTGGAGCATGTTACTATAATCTATAAATAAATTATCCTAAATCCTTGGTTGAAAAATATTGATGTAATTATTGCTCTGTATCAAAAACTAGTCTCATTGGTCTCACCTCATGATATCCTCTTACCCAATTCAGAATATGAGTATTTGAACCCCCACTCACATAAGATGAAACTTCCCATGATAAAAATCCTTCTTGAATGGCTTTGGTGTAATCCATGTTTGTCACACCTACTTGATATATCAAATCTACTCAAAACTTATTGGTGATCACACTGAAGGTGACTTACACTCTCATATCTAGAACTACAAAACTTATACCTTTGTTATCATAGGTCTAGATGAAATATATATATATTTTTGTATTTAGTATTAAAAATACATTTTTGGATGGAAAAATTTATACTATGTAGCTTACAGTGTATTATGATTAAATTCTATGTCCACTTTGAACCAACTATTATCTCTATAATCATAGGGTGAATCCATCTCTTTGGGTATGATGTATGGTTTTCTCTCAACATTTTTTAGGGTATAATAATAATTTTATTTCCTTGGTGTGACTTTAACTGATTGTGCACTATATTAATGGTCATATAACCATCATAAGACCATTTATTACTAATCAACATAGGGTAGTGCATTTCATTGATATTCATGTCAATTAATTCAAAATGTCTTTAGAAGCTTAGGTCAAAAACTTTGATTTTCACATATTCTAGCCAACCAATAGGTTTTACGCTCCTTTAGTATGCAAGACTTAGTGTTATTAGACTATAACTTAGAGTTGGTCATCCAATAGCTTCCCATATGGTCCAAGTGATCACATTGATTGTGATTACAAAATCAAATATAGTGTTTGGTACTTCATAATTTACCATTTCAATATCCATGTGAGAGTCAACAACCTAAGGTTTCTTAGTCTTCACTTACCAAACTATTTTGTTAGTATGTTTTTGCCCTCTTTATGTGTAGTCTAAAAAATTATGTAAGATATTTGTGATGTTATACAAGATATCCTCATTTTGAAGAGTGATTACCAACTAATCTATCATAACTCATAATGCACATGATTTGACCATACATCTATGCATTAATAACTACAACATTACTCTCAAATGTAATATGATGTTGTATATTCTATAATATCTAGGCTATCTAATACATGAGACCAATTTATCTTGTAGGATCAAGATATTTTTATTAGTAGGCTAAAAATATTCATCGAGATGACATAGTATAAAAATAATAATTTTAGTACCTTTAAAATTATCAGGTTCATTCTCACAATTTTAGTCATTTCTTTTCTTCAATATAATCCCATTTTTCACAATTTTTAGTCTATAAAAACTATAACCCTACAAAAATAGGTTGACTAGATCGATATAATTATATAGTTTGATTTCTTACCCAAGGGACTTAGTCAATTCATTTGACTGTGTTATTCTATCTCTTACTTCAATAGATATAATCAACCTAGTCGATTATGTTATGTACTATTTGTATACTTGGTCGTCTAAGTCGACACTGTACTCTTCAAGAAAAAGAAGTAAATCATCTTATTATTAATTAATTCACTTTTCATTTTATTTCTTACTTTCTTAGAGTAGCACATAGAATAAATAGGAAGTTTTCATTTATCAATTTAATCACACTATTTTTTTTATTCACATAGTTCTAAACCACATAATTACCCAAAGTCTATACTTAGATTTCATCACCAAGTAGGAAGTCGACTCAATTTTCTAGCCGAGTATAAATATGTGGTTGATGGTATATATTGGCAAATCACTCGACACCCTTATCACTACAATATTGTGAAGTGAGGGGGTAAGCCCCAATACCAAGCCAATACCATCACCAATACAGATCCCTTTTAGCCTTAACTACCCAAAACCATCCTTAGATTACCTTTTTAGTTCCTTTTTATATCCAAATCTCTTATCACATTTATTTCTAAAATTATAATTTAAAATATTTAAGAATGACCACATAGATTAACATTTCTATTTTTGGTGCTTAGTCTTTGATAATTATATGTTGTATTTTAAAACTTGTATCAACCAATGTTGTTGTAAGTTTTGTGTTATGTGCTATAACTAGATCAACTAGTTTAACCCAGTTTCCAATGTTTTTATTTCAAATATTCTAAAAAATAACACTAGATCATCTAGAGTTAAAGCTGTCAAAACCTATCTTTACTTTTAGAACACAACCAATCTGCTCGACTATATCTCCTACAATTTCTATTTTCTCACATAACATAGTCACTTTGTTTGACCCAATATATTATAAAATTATTATTATATATACCTTTGACACATAGTTTACCTATCCGACTATGTATCTTTCAAACTCCCTTAGTTTAGAACATAGTCGATCAATTTGATTGTGTCTTTTGTAGACTGTCTTGTCTACTATCCTACAAGATAGTGTTGACTGGTTTAACCCAATATCATACTAGTTGATCCTCATTTTTACCAAGTTTTTAGTTTCCCTCTTTCATCATGAATTTATTATTTGAGGATAATACAAAATTGAATCAAACAAACATGATGAGTTTCACCAATCCCAATAGGGTTCCTGAGACACATATTGTGGCACCCACTATAGATCAAAGCAATGTCCATGTTGCCACCTACACTACCAACTTTGAGACTCCTCCCCATTCTTCCTCAACATTTGACTACTTATTTTCATTAGAAGATGAACATGATATTGAATACACAACTAAAATGCTCTTTTTCATCAATGAAAACCCTCAACATAGAGGAAAATATCCTACAACCTTCTATAATCTCATGATGGGACCTCATATAGGAGAACCCCTTTCACCTTCCCCTAGATTTTCCCAAAGATTTGTAGCAACCCCTTTCTTTTCATCCCAACCTTTCCACTCTATAATGTGTCTTTCCCACACCATAACATCATCCTCTATCTTCTTCTACCTCCATTCCAAGTATTTCTACCAACATGGTAGGTTCAAGTTGTAG
Organism: Torreya grandis; assembly: GCA_037957365.1. NCBI lineage: Eukaryota > Viridiplantae > Streptophyta > Pinopsida > Cupressales > Taxaceae > Torreya > Torreya grandis. Next base: position 1,453,381 of record JARHVA010001646.1, read on the forward strand.
TGGGGCTCTTCAAAATATCCACATCCCTAACTATGTTACTATTTCTTCTTTTTCCACCAATTATTACTTTGATACCAATGTTACCCATTTCAATAGTGCAGTGCATTATACTACCTCATCCCACACTCATAGTGCATCTTAATCTCTTCATACCTCACATAATACTAATGCATCACATGCTATGTCCACTAGCCAAAATGATGCTTAAACTAATCAAGTTTTATTGCAAATACTTAACCAAATGCATAATTTTTAAACTAATAATGTAAATCAGATGATGCAAATGCAAAATCACCTCATACATCACCAAAACCAAGCTCACCATGTTCCATGGGGAACACATAATCTTAATTCCCCCACCCCCCTTAGGTATTCACATGGTAACCTCATACCACAACTTCCACTTATCAATAAAACTATCAAACATTTACAAAATGAACCTCTAGTACCTCAAAAAACCAACATTGATATAGGAGGTATCACCCCCACCATAATTTATACCCTAGATCTTACATTGCATCTAAAAACATTTGTCAACCTTTACAAAGATTGGGTTAAGATTAATACCTTCACTGCCACTAAATTATTAGTTAAAACACTTTTAGGATATGTTTTAGATTGGTACAATTAATTGAAAACCCACTCTATTACTAACTTAGAAGATTTGGTCAACTCACTAGTCCAAGGATTCCAAACTAGTGGTCTTCTCAAAAATAACTTAGCTCATTTTATAAATTGTAAAACAACTCAAAATTGAAATGACACAAGTCTTAATCAAATAATGTAAAAATTTGTCTAACAAATCTAAGCATAATATGGCATATGATAACCTCTTCCACTTATTTACCAATTTTCTCCACCCTAGATTATTAATATCACATTAGGATCCTTTCTCCAAAGAATCTCTTGACCAAGCCAAATGATAAGACTTTCTCATGCATCAATTTGAATCATATTAACCTACAACTAGAACTTAAATGCTTATAAAAAATAAAAACCATCATGAAACCAATGATGGTGTTATCGACACTTATGACACCCTACACACCATCCAAGATATTATTCCAAACAACACCATGGAACATGTTCCTCTCCCTAACAACAATTCTAATCATAATCCCACATTTTCTCAATATAACCATACTAATGTACAAAAACCATTATCCCTAGAAGAAATTCAAAAATGTCTTCTAATACCTCTATCATGAGTTCTTGACCCCAATCATCTTATGAAATCATGGTATGATCCAAATATTTTTTTTTGTTTCATGAAAGTTGGGGCCATTATCATGAGACTTGTAGATAATTAAGAAATCTTGCTATGGATTTTCTTCTTGGTCCCAAATTTGACATTGAATATTTTATATGAAAATGTTAACAAGCTTATGATATAGCACTTAAATCTCATGAGACTCAAAATAAAAATAAAGCTTTAAACCAAACTAATGCTCATTTATCTATCTACAAGGATCCATTCCTAACCACCAAGACAAAATTGACCAACCTACCCTACTACTAAAAATGTTGAAAGTATTATAGACCTTAACATTAATGAAAAAAATGTGGTTAATACGACTAATATGAGAAGAGTAGTTGCTTATATTGATTCAAACCTAACACCTACACATCACACCTATCTCACATTCCACATCATTCAAGACACTTACCCATCCTATCTCATTGAATTGGGGTAAGAGGAAACAATACCCATACAAGCACCACCTTCAATTAACCATAATTCTCATACCATTGATATAACTTATACTCTTTCCCAAAGTTCCATACCACAAAAAAACATACCTCAAACTTCCAACAATATTTATTCTACTCAACCACAATAAATAGCTCAACAAATCACCACATCATCTAAACCCACTTGAAACCAACCTAAATGAACCATACCTTATCAACATAATTTTGATTGTACCTCCAACCCTCCTTCCTAAGAGATATTGCAACACTATGTACCTATATCTAACAATCCTCTCACGGGTTATGATGAATGGTATCATATTACAAAACTTTCCCATCTCCCATCTCAGATACCCTTCTTAGAGTTATTGAAAACTTCTCCCTACCATCATAACCACCTAATGCAACTATTGTTCAAAATGAACATCCATAATCCTACTCTTGTAGGGAAAAAATATGCCTTAATTGAATTCAAAGATAACATAAATAATGTGAAAGTTGTCCATCCATGTTGATGAAATAGTGGACACATCCATCTCACTTAAGTTCCCTATCTATTCTATGATTCCCAATGAAATATTACTTTTTGCATATGATCTTCATTTATTCATTAGCATCCAAATAAGTGATATCCAGTTTAATCATGCTTTAAATGATGAATGTTTAGGCACTTGTGTTGCCTTCCTTGAATTTATTAAAACATTTGGATACTTTGAGTGTAACCTTAAATCCTTGTGCATTACATGCCAAGGCTAAGATAGAATAAAAATACCTCCTCTAGGTTGTGTTTGGCTTCCAATTACCATTCCTCCCATTACTGTACATGTGAAAGTCATGATATTTAAATTTTTACTTTCTTACAATATCTTACTTGGTCAATCTCAAACTCATCGTATGAGAGTAGTTGCTTCATCAACATGCTAATATGCAAAATTTCCTCACAATTTCAAATTTCAAACAATTCCAAGAACACAATATCTTTAAAATATCTACCCTTGAACCCTTACCTTGTGTTCCATTTCAAGAATCCCAACACTTCAACTATCCACTTAACTTGACTAGATGTTATAATGGTCATCCCAAATTAATTCAGAATATTCCACCTAACCTCTTAGACTTAGATGATGATGAGACAAATGAGATAATACTAAAGATCAAAAATTATAATCTTTACCCTCACATCATTGCTCAACTTCCTCCTCTTCAACCTATATCCCATCAACAACCTTAGAATGACATACCAATTGCTTTAACCAAAACTAAATAGTCTATTCACCATGCTTCCTCGACCAATTAAATAGTTCTTACATGTGATATTGATTCACATACACCTAATTATGATGATGATTATGCTTTAGATGATTTATTTTTAGCTATATCCATCTAAACTATAAACTTTGAAGTTATTATATATCATTATTTCTTTCTATCTTTTTGTTCTTCTTTTATTGTTACTTCTCTTATAGTACCTAATATTAGTTTTTCCACTACTATTCATAGGTTAGAGATGGATCAATCATGTACTAAAAATTTATTCTTAAAAAATCCTCTCATCAGTATGTTTATAGATCATGCCATGATAGGACGTTATCATTTTACCAAATATCATGACCCTTTTAGTCTACTTCTTCCATAGATGTTAAACACTGTGATTAGACCCATTGCACAAGTAGCCTTACCTATAGATGAGATTAGTTCAATTTCTAATCTAGCTTCCACCTTACTTGGTGATGGTATTCTTCCCTTACCTTAGCTTGATCCTCTACCCTCACAATGGGCAAATCAACCTTATTACGATATTCATAGAGTTGTTAGTTATTGGACCAAAGATTGGCATCTATATCAACATCCCCAGGCTTCTTCTTCTACCCCTTCAGCTAGTAAAACCCCATAGTCTACTAATATACATATTTATTGCTTATATGTAATATATAACCATTTTTATACCCACTACCAAAAAATTAGGCAATACATTGACACATTATGACTAGTCATTGCCCAACCTAGAGATAAGACCATACCTCCTCCCAAGCTACTTCTAAAGTACATCCCTAAATATAGGGAAGTCTATTTTATTTGGCATCAATGTTTTACACATCATACTTATAAATTCCACATGCTTAACCAACATCTCTGAGATTTCCCATAGTCTATATTAGTACTAGTTATTCCTTCTTGTATAAGTCATCCCTGAATGAAGGTTCCTCCTTCTCTACTAATTATACCTCCTCCTTGATCCACATATACAATTCACATCGAGATACCCATTCCTCACCTTGAGTATCCCACATAGGAGATACCACATAAGAATTAATTTTATTCCTTTACACCTACCTTTTTAGTTGAGATGATATGGAAAGAAGTCTTTTCACAAATTTTCGTGAAGATTGATGATATTTTGGCTAACATCCAAATTTAGCTACATAAGGATGTTTAAGATGTTATGGATAGAATTTATGGTCACATTTATCAATATTTATGAACACAACATGGTGTTCTCTCACATTATTCTATTATATAATTTGGATTAAATTTATTATCCATTCATATATCTTATATCTTTGACTATTTGTCAAACATGATTTTACTTATCTCTTTTTCACAAACCATTATATTATGATTTATGTGTTTTATATGGTTTTTCTCTTTGATTTTTATAATGGATTATTCTCATTATTTAATGAATGCAAACTTATGCTTATGATTTTACTTCTTTCATGAATTCATTTATTTTCTCTGTAATGATTGCTTGTTATTTGTTACACTCAAAAAATGATAATTATTATTGTGACTTCATTATACAATCCTAATTCCCTCAATATTTTATCTATACCATATGATTAGTTAGAAAACAATACTTATCATTTTACTACTTCTATACACCAATTTTTTTGATCTCGTTTCTTCCCTTATTTCCATTTGACATACTAAGCATACATATGGTTGAAACTTGAGATTACATAATGGTTCATAAGTAAACTAATGTAGGGCATCCTATAAGGACCCTAAAGTGGTTTCATTTTTATATTAAGATGGTATATTAGGTGTCTAATATTTTATAGAGGTCCTAACTAGTCCATATGTGGAGTCTAGATAGTCATAAGGTGCAAGGAATTTGAAAAAAATTGAATCTTGTTAAGCTTTCTTTTAAGGAATTTTATGCATTTGTGAAGGTGTCCATATGTAAAAAACATGTCTAAGGGTTTAACATTGTAATAGGTCCATAAAGGTGTTCTTTAATCCATTTTCATGGTTCCAGACATTTTATATTATGTAAAAATCAAGAAAATACAATATAAAAAGAGACCTCTCTGAGGAAAAGATCACAAGAAGTAGTTATGAACCTTTCTAGGGTATATAGGAGTCATTTATCAGTTGTAACCTCATATTCCATTTGAGGTAGATTAATGAATGGATTGACAAGTTTTCTAAGGAGGGGAGTTTTGATGTGTTTTTTTTGTAACCTCTATTGAATGAATTAACACAAACCTCTATTTTGAAGACATGGTTTTTGTTGCTGATTGTGTATGTTTGTTGATGGAATAATGAGATTGATAATTGTTTCCAAGTGTGATTTAAGTATAATTCATTTTTTTTTTAAAGAGAGACTTTGAAGGAATACAATAAATCAAGGTCCCTATCAAAGAAGTGAGATATAAACCCTGTTTTGGTGTGATTTCTCTATTTGCAGACTGTGTATATCTAGATTGAGGAATAAAATGGATTGAAAAATTTGTTATAAGAATTTTTTAAGATTTTTTGTTCTTTTTTGAAACCATAAAGTTTAAGAGTTTTTAATAAGACTTTATTTTCTCATACTTTGTGAAGGAACAGACCCTGTTAATTATTCAATGTCCTTGTTTTTGACTGTGTTTATCTAGATTGTCAGTCAAATTAATTAGAAGATTATATCACATGTTTTTTAAATGCTATTTAGTGTTTTTTGAGGTTTAAAGATCCATATAAACAAATAAAATCTTTATGCACAGGCATCTCTAAGCTAGACCCTTATTTCCTGTAGCATTTGTTGCAATATTAGATTTTGTGCATTCCATTGAAGGAAATGATCATTAATTCAATAATTAAGTGATTTAGGGTCTCTAGGTGATTTTTTTAAATGTATTTAAAGGTTTATTGACTCTTTATTAGCATATTATTTCCAATTTTTCATTCTCACAAAAACACAGGCCTGTAGAGTGTCAAATTTTGGGCACAATCAAGTGTATCTTGAAGTTGAAGGGTATAAGAGTGGATTGATAAGGAACATCCAAAAATTATAAGACTTTCATAAGGTTTATAAAGACCTAATAAACCTTTTATAAAATGTTTAAACCCATGTAAACATTAATAATTGATTTTTTTTGGCTCTTAGGCTATGACAGAGAACTAAAAGCCATGAACTAAGGTTTCAAGCATATCTCATATTATAACCATCCAAAATTCAGTTTTTTTTTAGTTTGATCAATATTAATATTATTTAATTAAATCACATGATTTCAATTGTGTACAAGCTCATTTGTATGGAATTTTATGAATTGAATTGTGTTTAAGCTTAAGGAGGCCTAATTGGTGAAGGCTAATAGCTAAAAGGTGGGTTTATAATTGGAGTTAGACATTCAAAATAGGTACACAGGTGAATATACATCGAGGGTAGCTAGAAATAATTTTTGTTTCTCCCAATTCCTTTTACTTTTTTTTACAATAAAACAATAAGAAAAATAGGGTTACAAGGACTGTGAGTAGTGTAGACAAAGTTGTGAAAAGGAATGAGTTGAAACTTGGCAAGTGTTGGCAGAGTTGATGAGTGGATAAAGAGGGTTAATGAGACCATTATAAATATGATAAAGAAAATTTAAATAATAAAATCATCAAGTGAATCTTAGTTTATTGCATGAAGAATGCATAAGAGAACCTTTAGCAAAAAGTGATAAACCATTATTCAAGAAGTGAATTTTGAGATAAGTCATAGAGTGAGATAGTTTTGTGTATGCTTTGCATCATTTTGGTATCAGAGTAGGAAAGGTTATTAGTGGATTGTGAAAATGATTAAAATTATATATTTTGAGGTGAATTTTAGGATAGAGAACCAAGAACAAAGCTTCATGGAGAGAGTTAATAGAAATGAAGATTTAGTCAAGATTATGATAGACCAAGTGACATAGTTGATTGCCCCATTGGTCATGAGGATGGAGGCTATTAAGGATTCTATTAGAGAGAGAGAGTACAAAGAGTATTAATAGAGAGATAAGGACGAGATGATAGTCAACAAGGTCAAGTAGCACTTTTGTAGCCAAGGATAAATGAGAAAGGAAATGAAGAGGTTGTTCAAGAAATACCACAAATGCATGTAGCAATAGTTCAATAAGGCATATGATTACATCACCATGCATGGTAGATCAGATCATTTTCATAAGGAAAACCAAGAAGATATTAAGGTCATGTGATAAGTGGACCAAGAGAAAGGTTTCAATGATAATGTTGGCAATGTCATAAAAAGGGACATAGTGAAATAGAGTGTCCATTAACTATTAGCAAAAGTATGTAGCAAAAAAGTATAAAAGACACGAATGAGGAAAGAAGAAAAGAAATACATGAGTCTTTACTCATGAGGATAATCTTATTACAACAGAGAAATCAAGTCAAAGAGCCAACCCAAAGGAGAAGCTTATTCAAAAATAGGTGCAAAGAAAAAGGTATGGTTTGTAATTTAGTGATTGATAGAGGAAACACTAATAACATTGTGTCTTTAGAGATGGTGAAAAAATTGGGCTTGAAAAGGATGCTACATCCACAACCATACAAGGTTGTATGGGTTCAAAAGGGACATCAAATCTTGGTAAGTGAGTAATGTTGGGTTGAATTTCATATAGGAGGATATAGAGATAAATTATTGTGTGATATTATGCCCATAGATGTTTGTCATTTACTATTAGGGAGACCATGGAACTTTTATAGGCATGATATTAATGATGGTTAAGCTAATACATACACCATCAAGCAACATGGAGAGATACACATTCTTTTCCCATTGATGGGTGAAGAAGAAAGAAAAGATGAGAGGATAATGATGATGGTAACAAAGCATTATTAGATTAAAGCCATGGAAAATTTAGGTTTGGTCTAACCCAAAGAGAAAAGAAAAGGTAAGTTATCTATTGATGGTCAGTATGAAGAGTTATGAGTCCACCAAGATGGACATGAGAGAAGTTGAAAAAGGATGCAAGGTGACATCAGAGGTCATCAAGAGGCAAAAATAGAGTAATATTCAAAAAGAAGAATACATAGCACTTATGAGAGTGGTCAAGAAAGAAGTTAGCCAAAACAAGAAAGGCAGTCAAGTATTTAAGAAAGATGATAATAGAATAGTAATAGACATTACAGTTGAGATGAATAAGAAGTGTCTTGATAATGACATTGAGGAAGATAAGAAGTTGGACATTGAAGTGCCTAAGGAGGCATCCTAAGAAAGGGCCATGGAGGCTCCAAATTTTCTCTCTAATATGTTGTTTTGTGATGAAAGTACATGTAAGAAGCAAGAAAAAATTAACCAAAGTTTGGAACAAGTTAAGGAAAATGACAAGACAAAGATGAATAAATATACTAAGGTGATTGTGGCAGCCAAAGAAGGAATGGTATATAAACTCAAATGTTGGAGAGAGACTCTTGAACAAGAAAAGAATGTCAATGATTTGGGCAATATGAAATATGCCCATGAAGAATATTTAGGTGGCTCACAAGATAATCCTATAAGATTTCCAAATCAAAGAAATGAGATATGTAAAATGAGCATTTATCCCTTGCATATGTAGGAGATAGAGAGTAGTCATAGTGGTGTTACACAACAAACCAAGAGTCTACACAAGCATGAGGTATGCAAGGACCAAGAATATGTTGTATATAATGTGAAGTGGATAGAACAAGAAGTATTGATGGAAGAAGAAGACTTAATATTTAAAGAAAGAATTTCTTATGGAAAGAAGGAGAAGGTGAATCAGTTTGTAGGAGTAGAAGAATGGTATACACCTTCAAGGCAGGTAGAAGATAACAATAAATATGTTTTTCTTAACAATTTTGTTTTATGTGTAAATATACCATTCAAGAAGATGAAATACAGAAGGCCTAATTATGGGGCCCAAGAATATGTTCAAATTTATGAGAGGAAAGTAGAAGTAGATACCTTCTATAAGGAGGTTCATTTTATTCAAACATGAGTATACACCAAGTGCATCAACAAACACCTATGGCAAACATTTCTTTTCAGCGTGGTAGTATGATGCAAGGGTATCCTATAAGGACCTATTTTTTTTTTCGTTTTTATCTTAATATGGTATATTATGTGTATAATAGGTTATATAGGTTATAATTAGTCCATATGTGGAGTCTAGATAGTCATAAGGTGCAAGGAATTTGAATTTTGGCCTTTCTCGCCAAAAACTCCTTTTGAAAATTTGAATCTTGTTAAACAAATTTTTAAGGACATTTATGCATTTGTGAAGGTGTATAGATGTAAAAAAAATGTGCAAGGGTTTTAAAATTTTAATAGGTCCGCAAAGTTATTCTTGAATCCATTTTCATGGTTCTAGACACTTTATATTTTGTAAAAATCAAGAAAATGCTATGTAAAAGGAGACCTCTCCAAGGAAAAGATCACAAGAAGTAGTTATGCACCTTTCTAGGGGATATAGGAGTCAGTTAGAAGTTGTAACCTCATATTACATTTGATGTAGATGAATTAATGGTTTGACAAGTTTTTTAAGGAGGGGAGTTTTGATGTGTTTTTTTTGGTAACCTCTATTGAATGAATTAACACAGACCTTTGTTTTTAAGAAATAGCTTTTGTTGCTGACTGTATATGTTTGTTGATGAAAGAATGAGATTGGTAATTGTTTCCAAGTGTTATTGAAGGCCAAGTCATGTTTTTTTGAAGAGATACTTCAAATAAATACAAGAAATCAAGGTCCCTGTAAAAGAAGTGGGATATAAACCCTGTTTTGGTATGATTTTCTCTATTTATAGACTGTGTATATCCAAATTGAGGAATAAAATGGATTGAAAAATTTGTTCTAAGAATTTATGAATATTGTTTGTTCTTTTTTGAAACCATAATTTCAAGAGTTTTTAAGGATATTCTAGGTTCTCATACTTTGTGAAGGAACAGACCCTGTTGAAGGGCTTGAGAAATAAACCCATGTTTGTTATTCAATGTCCTTGTTTTTGACTATGTTTATCTATATTGTTAATAAAATTCATTTTTATATTATATAACATGATTTTGAAAGTATATTTAGTGTTTTTTTAGGTTTAAAAATCCATATAAATAAATAAACTCTTTATGCACAGGTATTTCTAAGCTAGACCCTTGTTTCCTATAACAATTATTGCAAGATTGGACTGTGTGCATTTCATTAAAGGAAAAGATCATTAATTTGATGATTAAGTGATTTGGGGTGTTCAGGTAATTATTTTAAATTTATTTTAAGGTTTCTTGACTCTTTATTAGAATATTACTAGGAATTTTTCATTCTCACAAAAATACAGGCTTGTAGAGTGTCAAATTTTGGGCACAGTCAAGTGTATCTTGAAGTGGAAAGGTATAACAGTGGATTGATAAGGAACATCAAATTATTGGAAGAATTTAATAAGGTAGATATAGACATATTAAACCTTTTACATAATTTTTAAACCCATTTAAATGTTCATAATTTATTTTTTTTGTCTCTCAGGCTGTGACAAAGATCTAAATCCCCTAAACTAGGGTTTCAAGCATATCTCATATTCTAACCATCTAAAATTCACAAATTTTTATAGTTTGATCAATATTAAGATGATTTAAATAAATCACATGATTTCAAGTGTGTACAGGTTCATGTGTGTGGAATTTTGTGAACTAAGTTGTGTTTAAGCTTGAGGAGGCCTAATTGGTGAAGATTAATAGCTAGAAGGTGGGTCTATAAGTGGAGTTAGACCTTGAAAATTGGTACACAGGTGAATATACATAGAGGGTATCTATTAATATTTTTGGTTTCTCAAATTCCTTTAATTTTTATATACAAGAAGAAAATAGGAAAAATAGGGTTACACAGACTATGAGTAGTGTATACAGAGTTGTGAAAAGGGATGAGTTGAAACTTGGAAAGTGTTGGCAGAGTTGATGAGTGGATAGAGAGGGTTAATGAGAACCTTATAAATAAGATAAATAAAATTTTAATAATAAAATAATCAATTGAATCTTAGTTTCTTGTATGAATAATAAGAGAACCTTTAGCAAGAAGTGATAAACCATTGTTCAAGAAGTGCATTTTGAGATAAGTCATAAAGTGAGATAATTTTGTGTATGATATGCATCATAAACCTAAGGTGTTTAGTTAGTGATATATATAGTTACTTATCCTCCTTTAACCAAATTCTAATTCTCATTCATATGTATCACATTTATCACTCATGTTGGTTATTCCAAATCCGTATAAAGGAGGAATCACAAAATCCATAAAAAAGTTAAAAGCCAAATCATTTAAACAAAAGGTAATGATTAAAAAGACAACATATAATCTAAAATTATAATCACACCAAAAGACATGATTTACTATATTTATCATATCTCCTATTTTTTATCGAAGCTCAAATTCCATAGTTGACCTCATGATAGAGATGAGGTCCATTGGGGTGCAGTAGGCCAGTATATTGGGATAAAAAAATAAAAAACAACTATGAGAACTACATAATTTCTCAAATAAGTACCCAATCTTCATAGTAGATCAAAGGCTATATAAGAGGTCCCTAGGAATGGGGAACATGTTGTGGGAAGGTAAGACCATTTTACTTTCCTTGTTCATATAACCTTTATGAGTTGATCTTAGTATCCCACTTATTTGCTTATACAACTTTGTGCTTATTGTGAGTAGGTATCTTTTTATATTTCGATGGTCACTAAACTCTTAGTGTGTTTCCTTCTTACCTAGTATGTCTCATGTTTACTATGGCTTTCTTGTCAAACACCTATGTCATGGTTTTTTTATTATTCTTTATTTTCATTAAAACAATCCTAATATTTCCCATTGATGAATATTATTTTGTTAACCGATATTACCACTTAGGGTTTTTGCTTGTGAGTTGTATTGTAAGACCTTGGATAAGATTGGGCATTCCTCTCAAAACGTTACCTTATTTTCACTTTATTTCACATTCATCTCATTGGTGTTCACCTTGTAAGTTTTAATGTAACACTATAGATGGGACCAGGATCTCTTCATAAATTACCACATTAAAACATCTTTAAATTATTCCCACCTTTATCTCCACCTCATTGGTGATCCCTTTGTGAGTTGTAGTGTAAGACCTTGGATAGGAGTAGGCCCTCATAGAATATTCTAAAGACAGTTCATACTATAACCAAGTCACAATAAAATTACATGTTTCAAATTTGAGATAATTTCTGTTACATTATGATTTACACACCATTTATATACTTCTAATCTTGATTTAGTATGTTTTATAGTTCATAAATACATTATATACATCTACATTTGCTCGCTTTATTAGTCAACACTAATTTCACTTATCTCATTTAATTATGTCCTAATATCACCCCTTCTAGTCATTTATATAACACCCCCAATCATTTTTATTCATCCATTAATCTTATCCCTACCCAAAAATTAATTAATTCACCTAATTCCCTATTATCCACTAACTAATCCCACTTATCCATTATATTAGAATTTTAAATTTCAATCCCACCTACCCACCTATTCCTAAGCTTTCTTACAAGCTTCCCCCCTATATTATCTAGAACCCCTTAATCACCTATCTAACACCCTAATCATCTTTCTTATCCTCTTAATGGATTCTAGAATTCTCTAATTCTAGAATGCTTTCTATCTTAGCCCTCCTCTCTAGACACCTCTATTTCTAGAAGCTTCCAAAGAAATTTTAATTCCTTTTTAATCCTCTCTCCTTTTCTTATTTAAGCACCTTCATTCCTCCATTGAAACTAACTAGAAATTTTTTTAAAGATTCTATGTTATCCTCCTAATTTCAAATCAAACTAATCCATGTAATCCAAGTCTTTTGATCAAATCAACATCATGCTAAAATTCTGAGTCTACTTGTAAGAAATCCATAATCCATAATCATTTAGTGTTTTTATTATTTGAATCTTGATTGGGAAAATTTAGCTTTAGATTATAATTCTATTCTGAATGCTTATTTTATATAATTTTGATCTAATGGTTCTCAATTTTAATGGTAAATTGTATATTTGGGCATTTTTGATATAATTTGCATAATCAAAATCTATTGCTCAGATTTAGCATCTTACATTTGGTGACCACAGTGGGAACCCTCCTCTTGAGCTGAAATTTTATACTTTGAGTGTGTTTGCTTAATGTTTTAGGTCAGATTGAATAAGATTGGGTTCCAAAATTTCAAAAATCTTATGTTCCAGGTGAAGTGTGGTATTGCTCTTCAAAAGATGATTTTGCATAGGCAGTTTTGACCTCAATAATTATGGTTTTAAACAAATTGCCAACCTTAACCACTAACCATCTAAATTTTCTAGTAGTTTTTAGTATTTTTGAAAAACTACCTCTCATGAAACACCATATTGATTCCTAGATGCAGTTTTGTCCCCAAGGAGTGTAGTTTTGAATTGGACATAAAGTCAATAACCTAATATTGTGATTTTGTTATCTGATAATTGTGTTGCTTCTATAGGATTATTATTTGCTTACAAGAAAGGTAGACTTTACTCAAATAGATTTATCATCCCTAAAATGAACTTTTTAACACATATTATACATTACCACCTATCCACAGTCACGACATTGATGACAAGTTATAGGTTTGCCTCTGCAATACGCAGTTTTGAGTTAGGCATAAAAATCACTAAACTAAAGCTTGTTTCCCCCCCCCTAATATTTTATTATCTCTATTTAGTTGTCATCTATTTACAAAGAGGAGGATATTTTTATTATACACCATCAAACATTCCTAAAACCCACCATTTTGCTATCTGGAGCAATATTGCCTATTTATAGAGGTAATTTTGAACCTAACATGCATTTTTGTAGGTTATGGAAGCAATTTTGTAAATAATTTATACCACTTTTTGATATTTAATCATAAATATTTATGCCTTTGTAGTTTTTTATGGCCTTTTATTGTCATAAGAAATTTTTATCTATTCGATACATATTTCAATTTTTTGTACCCACAAAACCACATATCACAATAGTCACTATTGTTATGTAAAGTCAATTTTGAATAATGATAAGCGATTTTAACTTAGTATAATTTTATAATACATTTGCTAACTATATTTGATAAAACATTGATTTAAATAACCTAATATCACTTTTGGAAATTCTTGGTCTTTTATTTTTGTAGTCTATTTTGAAATATAGTGTCATCTTTATCACTTTAAAAACCACATTTTAAAATAGGCAGTATTGATAGTCATAGGTAATTTTGTGTAGGCCACAAGTAGTTTTTCTTAACCACACAGTCAAAGTTAGTTAACAATTAGCAAAACCACATATCTCAAAGCTATGGTATTGAATTTTCCAGTTGTGATATTACACTAGCCTCAAGTGGTTTTGTATAGCCATAAAATCACTGACAACCTAACTGTCTACAAAACTGTTTATCTCATAGAATTAGTTTTGACTATCATATGTGTTTTTTCCTATTCAAAAATTGATTTTGATATTCTAATCTTGTGTCACTATGCATGTGTAAATTTTCAAGTACCAGAGGTGATTTTAACAAGAAATTAATAACCACTTGTCTTGTAGGTCCTATTTTAACATGTCTTTGTCTTTGTTTAATGTCTTGTATTATAGGTTGCCCCTCAAGATTTTTAATAAAAACTAATAATCACTTGCTTTGTAGGACACCTATAAAGGATTTTGAAATTTTTGAAAAATATATTATATATACTACATGTAATTAATCAGTTAATAAATCTTTTTACTTCCTATGTGTCACCCAAGGGCTAAAGTGGTGTATTTTCTCATCCTTAAATACTAGCACTGAGTCTTGGAGGATTAAAAACCTCTAATAAGCCCTCTCATTTTTATTTTTTAGGGGAAAGATGATGTGGAATTCACACCCACACACTTGACATAGTACTAGGGGGATAATGACCATGGATTTCACCACCATGCACTAATCCACACTCTATGTTTTGATAGAATACAAATATCAAGGACAATTATTGCTAGGATAAGCAATTAGACCCATATAGGTCTTTCATGAAGGGGAAGATTTAATTATATGAACCAAGCATTAGACAACAACCTATACAGACTTGGGCCCCACTATACCTAGTGTATATCAGGGACTCCCCTAAAGAGCTCATTCAACCTAGATTAAGAAAATAATCTATAGTAGGTGACTTGTTGCCAGATTCAGTATCAACTCCCATGTGACCATCATATATAGATAGGGTTGAGAGGCTTTAGGATATTCTATAATGAGTCACTAGCCTATAACCTCACACATGAAGTAATTGGATCATGTAGTCATTGAGTTACACACCAATCAATTTACTAATCTTAGGTTTTTGGTTTGTTTGATTTGGTGAGTATTGTGTTAGACCCATGTTGTTTGTGATAAGGTTAGCATTTTTCCCAAATCTATGCACACCTATCTAGGTCTCCTTCTCATATGACCATCTTGTATATCTTTGTCTCATCATCATATCATTCTAAACATCCTTATCACTATACTCTTGTATAATTTATCTTTATACATTTATGTACATCCTTTTAAGCCTATATCATCTTGTATCTCATCCTATCCTCACTATCCTCTTGTCTTAGTTACATCTGAGTCTAGTCTCATCTACTAATCATTGGTCATACCCACTTTCCTTATCATAATATAAATTTAACTAAGTCCACCTTATCCATAACCAACTATTTGTCTTGATATTGTCTTGCCTAGTCACCTTATCCACCATTTATCAACCTATTCCTAATCATAGTCCAACCTAATTCATCCCCTTATCTATACTAGTCCTCTCATCAAGTCTATAGTCATATTTTTGTCCTCATCTACATTGACAAAACATTCTTGTCATATCAAGGACCTCATAATTAGCTTGCTTATGTTAAATCAAGTTTAAGTCATAATCATAATTTTATCCATCTATCAATTCGATCATTTCATCCTAGTTGAGTTGATCACCTTAGTATCAATCTAGTCTTAATCCAATCAATCCCTAGTCAAAATTAGTCCCATGTTTTAGTCTAGTCCATCATCATCAAATATTAGAGCCTGTCATAGTTCACCCAGTTGAATCCAATCAAAATAACCAAAGTCTAGCTCATGTCCTAATTTGGTCCACTTGATCTTGTCACATTAGATATTTAGTCAAACTTGAGATCAAAATAAAGTAAGAATTTGTCTAAATTTGTTCCACACATCCCATATTCATCCCTTAATATTTATATTCAATCCCCCATACTTGTTGATTGGGGTTGACAAACCACATCATCTTTACTTTCTCCCATCTTTACCCATGGTATCCAAAATATAGTTGGTCAATACCTTGATTGAGAAATACCTCATCACCAATAGGGATGTGATCTTTTCTTTCCTCCTTGATATGAGCACTCTACATCCTAAAAAAATCAACCCCATCCACCTAACATTACCTCCAGTCTGCACCCATCCACATCAAACAACTTAGTCTTCACACCACCCAGTCTCATTCAAACCCTCCATTTATTAGTCATATCCAGTTGTGTACACTTTCCAACACTAGAAAAGGGAATCCTATCTTGGTAACAACTTCTAATACTAGTATTCCCACCTAATTTCATTAACAACCATCTGATCTCAAGTCCAATTCTTCCACATCCATGTCATGAAGTGAAGAGATCCCCTATACTCTTCCTATACCCTTATAATCCCCCTTCCATAACCTTGTTACCACTAACATGATGGTCTATCCACCCATACAGCATCTTAATCCCACCAAGCCTAAGCCCTCTTGGTATAGAGCTAACCAATACTATGTATATCACCAAACTTAGGGGCATATCATTAGTTGATGTCATAATTTCCAAACCTATGTCCAATACCTCATCAACCATGGTGTGATAGAAATCAAGAA
Source organism: Torreya grandis (assembly GCA_037957365.1). Taxonomy (NCBI): domain Eukaryota; kingdom Viridiplantae; phylum Streptophyta; class Pinopsida; order Cupressales; family Taxaceae; genus Torreya; species Torreya grandis. The sequence goes on from JARHVA010001646.1 coordinate 1,470,191, forward strand.
TGAATTATATGAGTCTACATCTATGGGTGAACAAGAAAATTAATGCCAAGATTCCATTTTTTACCACTGACATGATGGTCTATCCACCCATAAGACATCTTAATCCCACCAAGCATAAGCCCTCTTTGTATAGAGCTAACCAATACTATGTATATAACCAAACCTGGGGGCATACCATTAATTGATGTCATAATTTCCAAACATATGTCCAATACCTCATCAGCCATGGTGTCATAGAAATCAAGAATGAATTATATGAGTCTACATCCATGGGTGAATAAGAAAATTAATGCCAAGATTCCATTCCTAATCATGATCAAGCCCTTCCATTTCCAAGTCAAGGTCAAGGCACCATATCCATCTTCCATACGCCCCCATCTTTGACAAATCCTCCATTAATGATGAGTCCATTCCATATGAACCTAGTCCTCCCATTTATGATAAGTCCTTATTCCATAGACCTATCTTTGTTAAATCTATTATCTCCATGTCATCATATCCAAGACCCCATGTTGATAGTTCACTTATAGATAATGAATCCTATATTAACAATTACTTCATTAACATTACATGCACCCTCATCAGAGTCAATACAAGTGTTTTCTACATTAAGATCATGTTTAACCCTAGTATCTAAATCATATTCCTTATCAAAAACATCATCCCTCATAGATAATACAATAGATGATGACTATGTATTCCCTTTTGAAGATACCTCCTCTTTAGATGACAATCAATCACTAGACATTTATTTTGATCCAAATTAGGATGATGAAGTTATAATATATTTATTACAAGATTTATCTATCAAATATAGTTAGAGTGGATCTGATCTGCATCAGATGCATGTAGTCTTAGTGATCCTTTTATTGATCTTGAGGAGATTTTATCTGATGTCAAAATTAGATATTCTAGAAAACCCTATTAATACCATGTTATCCCAACACCCCTAAGTGAACTCATCATACCATCTCCCCCACCTTCATCCATCATAGATCCTTTTCTTCCTATTAAAGATCATTTAATCACCTTCCTCCATAGGGATGAACAAGGACATACATCATTGGACCCTTCCTTCAAAAATCTAATATGTACCACAAATACGAAGGTTTAAGATCATATTCAAAAGGTTGTACATGATGATCAAATCATATTTGATCCAACAAGTCATAATCAAGAAAACTCAAATCATCAACTTAATGAAAAAGTGTCTTCCCTTAGTATAAATATCTTTGAAGTACTAGGGGACTATCAAAGTCAAAATAATAATCATCTAAGATCAAATTCCTCTAATGAAGCCTAGTTACAAGCATTGAGGGAAATCAAAATCCAAGTCAAATATCAACAAGTCAAAAATATTTCAAAAGTAATCTCAATATGGTTGATAATCCTCCTAATGTTTGGATCAAAGAGAAAATAAGGCAGAAGGTCTTGGATCCTTTAAGCTTATTTAGAATACAACATCAATAAAAAATGTCCCTTGAAGCATATCCAATAGTGTATGTAACTTTTGAACCCCATTTATTATCCCCTTCTAGTCATATTATCCATTGTAAGCATATCACTACCCATAAAAATCGAGACATAATCCCATCTATACTATACCTCAAATTCCTAGGCAACACCATTATCTCTCATAAGGGTTACAAATGCACCTAGTTGAGATGTCTAGAGGATAATAAATAAATAATAAATGAAGGTCACAAGGACATCAATGCATTCAACATTGATAACATGATCCTCACATCACACATCTCTAGAATGGGTGTTGGTTGAAAGATCAAGAAAACATTTATAATCCTACATCTCACCCACCTCTAATAAATTGAGATGCCCAAAATGTTATAGGTACAATCACTAATAGGGGGGGTGAATCAGTGAGCCCAACGATTTTAATTTCAATTCCAATCCTTTAAAACTATTAAAAAATCAACATATATCAACTTGATCAATCAACATTAACAAGAGAGCTCATTCATTTAATGCATATACAAGATCAAACACATAACACATAGTTACTAAGGGAAACCCTCATGGGGAATAAAACCACTCTCAAGATTATAACACATATACTACTTGTCCTATGATAAATTACAAAAAAGAGACTATTCAACTCATTTAAACCAAAAAACCTTGATCAAATCCTCCTGACCAAAGGGTTTTAGTGAAACACCTATTTCATAAAGAGCAATTGCCCTTAAGGAAGATCAAGTACTTTAGACCCTCCTTTAAACATGTCCACTTTAGCACTAATTTATTCAACACCTAATGATGAATCTTTTATTATATAATCTCTTCACAAACTCTTTCTCTATTTCATACATGCCTCTCACATAGGTATGCCACAATCTCTATCCTTCTTCACTCGAACTATCCTCATATGCACACTTAGACCTCTTTGCATATCCTCAAACTAAAAGAGTACTATTATAAAATAATAAATATGACCTATAAGTCATAAAAATAGTCAAAAATATACTCTGATTATCAACCCATCCACTAGGCACATCTACTTCTCCTTCACTCTAGAACTATCACATGCACCTTGCACAAGTCTTCTTAAAAATCTAGAAATCATCATTTATGATTTAAATATATATAGATAATTAATAAATTATCATGTCCAAAATATATTTTGTTGAAAAAAAAACATTCATTCACCCTTAAGACATCTAATCATGGGTCACACTTCAACATAATCCACTTTCAAATAGGCCTAAGTCACATTTAGGTCCTATGGAGACCCATTCAGCTCTTTGACACTTTTTTGAGCAAACTAGGAATAAAAGAACACTTTATAAATGCATGAAACCATTATAAATTATATATATGTCTCCATTAAGTTATAAAAACCATCACAATACCCTTCTACTTAAGCACAATTTTCTCAAATAATATTCTATACACACAGTAACCATGAACGAATACATAGTCAACTTCTAAACCTTTATTCATACTACATACGATTAGTAAACATTTAATCATAGACACATATCATCCTCATGGAGTATAAAACACTCAAAAATATCTAATTCATCATGATATATTGAAACAACATCAATATAATCTCAATTATCCTTCTCGGGTCACTTGCAGAACATAATAGAACACACAATCAACTTTGGCCCTTCAGAAATTTGACTCTAGACACTTTAAAACCTTAAAAATTATATTTATAGATGTACCTTAGAGTCATATAAAAATTATATTTTTAATAAATTGTTAAATTATACATAGATATAAAGTTATGGCTAAAAAAATAGGTGCTGGTCTTTCCTTTGTTAAATTCAAACATTTGATTTCAAATGGTCACAGTTAAACATCGAACACTATGTCCTCATCTTGTCTCCTCATTACTTAGATAAATATGCACCATTGATATTGTTGTAACTTTAACTCAAAGATAAATAATTCCCAAATTTTAAACTTTGAACACTTGGTCTCATCTTGTGTAATATTGCAATCTTGATCACACATGCTCTGACGATCTCTTTGAGATTATCCTTTCTTTAACAATGCTAGACAACTGTCACTTTGACCTATTAAATTTAATACAAATTATTGATATTGATTATTATAAATACCTACTCACTATTGATATTTGTAAGAAGTTTTATATTTATCTCTACTCAACTTTAAACAATGAACACTTGTACTCATCTCGCTACTTCCTGACCTCTTGGAATAAACCTGCTCTGTTGATCCTTTTGTAGGGAACTCAATCTTTAGTTTCATTAACCAATGAACACTTTAACCCATTTTAATTAATATGGACCATATATATATGTATTAATTCCCATGAACTATTGTATCTCCATCTGGTCCTAATCTTTAATATCGTGTAAAAATGACTAAGTATGGGGACCATTGCTTATCTACCTGGAAAACCAACTTTGCACAGTCATATATTTTATCTCTCTCACTCGCATATTCTCAAATTTGGACCATGTTTTCTCCTTTCAATGAGAAATCCAACCATGTATCAATATGATCCTATAGAACTTACACGTGTGAGATATAATGACATTAAAAAGCCTCAGATTTTTCTAGTCACAGTGCCAACTATGTCAAGAAACTGCTTTGGAAGGCCAACTTTGAACATGCATATATTTTATCACACTTTATCACTTGATCTAAAATTTAGTGCATATCAACTAGGCATAAAATTGAATAAACCCATATGATCATCTTCTCTTGAAACATTCACATGTGTGAGATATACCATCACTAATTTACTTATTCAAATCTTTCTTGCCTCATGCAGTTTTGGCTAAGTATGGGAAAACACTATCAAAAATCTTGGGGACCCAAATTTTCACATAGATATCTTTAGCTAAAATTAATCACATGAATTGAGATTTTGCACATATAAAATAGGGACTAATGTGATCAAAACCATATGACCAACTCCCCCTAATTCTCTACACATGGTAATTATGATGTCAGCAAATTACCTACTTAGATTTTCTACCACTAGACCCAAAAAGTCTAGATGAACATAGTGAAGAATAAGATGAGTTTCAATCATGAACATAAGCACTCCAGTCATCTTTAAACACTGATAGGACCCCTTATACATCCTCAAATCACCATACTCATCCTTGAAAATCTCCAACCATACAAAAACTAAAGATCAACCAAGCCTCCTTCAAGTAAACTAGATTAAATACATTGCACACTTTATCATTGTCACTTAGACTATCATTGCACTTCATCCACTCACCTGGACACCTTCATGACATCACCATGACATCATTAACAACTCTATAATAATCTCTCCCTTTGTCATTGATGTCAACATACATCATGTAAATTGCCTTCTTTCTCTCTCTTCAAACACTCTCACAACAAGAACTTTCTTGCCTTTTGACATAATGAAAAAGTGGGCACCAACTAATCCTGATGACTTGAAAAGAATAACAGTAATAAAGGACCTCATTATAAAAATTATACAAACTCCCCCCTTATCTTGATCCTACCTCTTCTTTCCTTGACATTTTCCACTTGATCCATGCCAACACTCTCAAGAAACATTTGAAGAGACTCCCCCTAAGATTTTTGAGCCATTGCACCTTTTGAGAATCTTCAGATCTCCATACACCATGAAGAACCACCATACAGGATTACTAGAATTTTATCTCAAGCCACCTTAGCGACCACCAATATAAATTCATGACACTCACCAAAAAGGATACATGCTTTCAACCAACCTAAAAACTCACCTTGAAACATACATACCTTGCTATTTTGGAAACACTGAGTAGAAACACTCTTCTTCTCACTAGGCCTGTTTAGTCTCCTTGTAGCCCTATCTATAACTTGTAGAGCCCACAAATTTTATAAAATAAACCATCAAGACCTAAAGATTCATATCTAGAGCATTCTCATATTCCCCCTAAAGCACACCAATTTTCAAAAATTAGCTCAATGTCTGCAACATACTTCCTTCACAAACCAACTTGTTAATTAAGACTCCATATTGACAAAAACATGAATAATTTGAAAACCACAAACCTTAAGGTTTCTATAAATCTTTATTTGACAACCCATTTGGCTCATTTATGCTATTAATAATCCTTAGACCTCAATTCATAAGGTAGACCACTTTTCTAGTAGAGCCCACCACCTTAGAATCTCAAAACAAACAGGGTCAACAAACCTCTTTCTAGTCAATGCCTATCTTTGAAACTTCTTATACACCTAGAGACAACTATTACACACTTTGGGACCAAGAAATTAGATCAAAAATATTTGATAACCCATACATAGTATAACCCATTTTAGGACCATCATACTCTTAATCACAAACTGGGAAACCTGAGAGCAAACAAAAATCTCCAATTTGACTTCAACATACCTTCAGACCATAAAACCACCTGGAACATGATAAAATAAGGTCAGTAGACCTCTATATGCAAAAATATAATCTTTAAAAATTAAAAATCCTCTTTTTCCACTTGAAAACCTTCAATCTAACCTTGAAGACTAACCATGACATCACTTGGACATCATCATAACATATATTTCACTTGGACATACATTCTCCAACTAAAAACACTCATCTCTTGTCTTCTAGGACCATCTGAAGAACACCACAACAACATATACTTCTCCACTGAAAGGAGTCTCTTAAGAAGCATAGATAGAGACATCCTCTATACCATAATACTCTAAAATAAAGTGAATCCAGGAGTGGCCCACATCTCCTCAGTAACCACTAGAATCCTCTTATAGCTATAAGATTTCTTGCTCTTATTTTCTTCTTCTTATTCTAAACTATGATAACTAGTTCTTTTTATATATCACTCTCCTTATCTTATAAGATAGGATTGATAACACATGGAGTAACTACATAATCTTGACATACCTTTTCATTTAAAGAATCCACCTTGTAGTTAGGAACCTCATCACTAAGTACTAACAATTGATATTATTTGAATGATACTTGCTCAGTAATAGAAGGGTGTTCACTTAGATCTAGACATATCTCATAACTTGCCTCAACCATCACCTTGGTCTTCTCCTTGAGCTTGATATCTTAATTTTCAACATGAACAAACAATGAGAGCCCTTAGCACTCTTCAACTTTTGAACCATTCTCTACCATGGAAAAAAAATTACTTGGACCTAAAGACTCTTCATGAATCACACTTACCAACTTTGGCTTTCACGAGTTAACTTAACTTCTTCCTTGCACTCTAGGAGCCTGATTGAACCTATTTTGATTTGTAGGCCTCTACTTGTAGAATCTAGCAATGTAACCTCTCTTTTGACAGTTAAAGCACATCATAAATTTTTTAAGAAGATCATTCTATCTTACCAAATTTGGATAAAATATTACAATGTGTCCAATGTAATGAAAGCTACAACAAACTACTCTTTTTGAAGAAGACTTACCTTGCCTTACCTTATTTGGGAAATGCTTAGCAAAGTGTCCCTTATTAAGATAGTTGAAACACTCAACCTTGTTCACACCTTTTGATTGATGACCCCCATCATAGTTTCATGCAAATTCATTTTTAGCAAGTCTCTTACATTCTCTATCTCTATGCCCAAACTAATTACAAGTATAGTAGTAGCCATTAAAATTTGCATACCTCATGGAATTTGGTTGTCGTATCTAATTTATCTTCATTCTACCAACACCTTCATTCATTGTCTAATGATTTGTCTTCAAATTATGATTTCCCATGTTCACATTAGTCTTCATCTTATCTTGAGTTGCATTCACTAGTTCTTTGTATCCAAGACCAATTCTGTCAATTGCATGCCTTTTTCAAATCTCACAAATGCCTTCACCTTAGTATATGTCTTATTTAACTCAAATTTCAATGACTCATTTTCAATTACATACCTTAAACATTCATTTATTTATATTTTAGGCTTGTAGATAGGATTTTCAATTGATAACTGAGATGTTTGATCCTATCTTCATGATCCTTGGCATCTTCATTCATTCTTGCCTCAAATACACTAAATTTCTCCTCAAAGTCCTTGAGTTTATATTTTATCTTGTTATTGATCTTATTCTCAATATTTAGTTCTTCAAGAGCATTCATCAGTACAATATCACTGTCCACCTCATCTTTATCATCATCTGAATCACTCCAAGTAGACTCCTCTTGATGTGAGCAACTTCCTTCCTCAGCCATGAAAAGGGATCTATCTTCAAAATATTCATCATCTTTATAATCATACTTAGAGTCATTACATTCACTCTCATTTGATGTACTGCATTCTTCTTTGGTGTAGAGACTCTTTTTGTTCTTGAATAACTTCTTATTGTTATCAGACTTTCTGAATCCCTTTTTGCTTTTATCAAACCTAAATGATCTGTTGCCATTATCGTGACCTTGATCATGCTATTCATCATCATCCTTATTATACTTATGAGGGAAATTATTATCAAAATGTTCTACCTCTCCATAATTGAAGCATTTGAGGGGTAGTTTACCCTTATACTTTCCATAACTTATTTTCAATTTCCTTGAAATTAAAGCAATTAGTTCATCCTCATCTATATCAAAAATGTCATCCTCCATGGGTTTCTTACCTTGGAAATTATTCTTTGGATTTATATCTATCTTGAATGATTCTTCCTTCTTTGGTGGTATATCATCATTATTACTCATCTCATAGGTAGTAAGGGTGTCATGCAATTGTTTAATCTTCAATTGAGTAACATCATGAATTTATTCTATAGCAGATACTTTTGAATCAAACTTGAAGGATAGAGACCTTAATACCTTTTGAACTATAGTATCCTCTTCAAGGATCTCTCCAAGACCTTTGATAATGTTCATAATATCATCAACTCTTTGCAAAAATGATGCCACATAATCTTCTTTGTTCATCTTGAGACTTTCAAATTTCCTTCTATGAGTCTGAAACTTAGCAAGCTTGACCTTTGAATCTCTTTCATAAATGATTTGAATTTTTTCCCATATCTATTTAATATATTTACAATGGATTACCTTGGTGTATTTAGTCTCTGAAAGACCAAAAGTGATATCATTCATTTCCTTAGATTTATTTTCAAACAACTTCTTGTCTGCAACACTAGATGGGGGATTAGTAGGAGCAACATAACCATCCATAACAGATTACCATACATCAAAACCTAGGGACATAATGTATGTCCTCATCCTTGCACTCCAAAAATCATAATTGGATCCATTGAACAATGGTTCTTGCTTATTAGAGAAACCTCCTTGATGACTACCCATATTGTACCTTGGATCACCTTCAAGTTGTCAATCCTTTACCAAAGGATATACTCTGATACCAATTTTTAGAGGTAATATCACTGAGAAAAGGGGTAAATCAGTGAGCTCAAATATTAAAATTTTAATTCTAATCCTTTCAAAATATTAAACAATCATCATATATCAACTTGATCAAGAAACATTAATAAAAGAGCTCATTCATTCAATGCATACACAAGATCAAACACATAAAACATAGTTCCCATGGGAAATCCTCATGGGGAATAAAACCCACTCTCAAGCTTATAAAAAATGGACTACTTATCTCATAATAAATTACAAATAAGATACTAGTCAACTCCTTTATACTATAAAACCTTGATTAAATCTTCTTGACCAAAGGCCTTTAGTGAAATAACTATTTCAAAAGGAGCAACTGCCCCTAAGGAAGATCAAGTCCTTTATACCCTCCTTTAAACACCTAAACCTTAGCATTGATATCTTCAACACCTTATGATGGATCTATGATTATTTAACCTCTGCAAAAACTCTCTCTCTATCTAATACATGCCTCTCACATAGGCATGCTGCAATCTCTCTCCTTCACTCAAAATGTCCTTATATGTACAATTAGACCTCTTCACATATCCTCAAACTATAAGATAACTATTATGACATCATAAATATGACCTACAGGTCATACACATAGTCAAAAAATTTATCTACTTATCAACCCATCTATTGGGCACATCTACTTATCCTTCACTCCACAACTCTCACATGCATCTTACACAAGTCTTCTCAAAAGTCTATAAATCATCATCTTTGATTTCACTATATATAGAGAATTCATGAATTATCATGTGAAAAATATTTTATGTTGGCCAAAAAACATTCCTTCACCCTTAAGGCATCTAATCATGGGTCACACTTAAGCACAATCCACTTTCAAATAGGCCTAAGTCACTTTTAGGTCCTATGGATACCCATTCAACTCTTAGACACTTCTTCTAGAAAACTAGGAATACAAGAACAATTTATAAATGTATGGACCCATTCCACATGATCTATAGGTCCCCATTAAGTGCTAATAACCATCACATTGCCCTTATTCTTAAGCACAATTTTCTCAAACAATATTTTGTGCACATAGTCACCATGAATGAATACATAGTTGACTTCTAAACCTTTGTTCATACTACATATAATTAGTAAATTATTAATAATTCACATATACCATACCCATGGAGTATAAAAATCTTACCAATAGATAATTAATCATGAGATATCAAAACAACATTAATACAAGCTCAATTATCTTTCTCGGGTCACTTGTAGAACATAGTCAAACACAATTAACTTTAGACCTTCATAACTTTGATTGTATGCACTTTCAGAACTTAAAAATTATATTTTGAGATTAAAATTAGAGTCCTATACAAATCCACTTTTTACTACATGGTTAAATTTTTCATAAACCAAAATTTATGGCTCAAAAACTAGGCATTGGTATTTCTTTTGTTAAATTTAAATATTTGAATTCAAATAGTCACAGTTAAACATCAAACACTATGTCCTCATCTCATGTCCTCGCTTCTTAGATAAATCACACACCATTGATCTTGTTTGTAATTTAACTTAAATGGCACCATTTCCCAAACATTAAACTTTGAACACTTGGTCTTATCTTATGCAATCTTGCAATCTTGATTCCACATGCTCCATCAATCTCTTCAATATTATCCTTACTTTAACAATGCTAGACAACTATAACTTTGACCTCTTGAATTTAATATGAACCATTCATCTTGATTAATAAAAATACCAACTCACTGTTGATCCTTGAAAGAAGATGGATTTTTATCTCTACTCAATGTTAAACAACAAACACTTGTCCTCATCTCACTACTTCCTGACCTCTTAAAATAAACACACTCCACTGATCCTTTTATAAGGAACATAATCTTTAGCTTCATTAACCAACAAAAAATTTGACCCATTTGACTTACTACACAAAATAAATATAGATGTATGAACTCCTATGAACCATTGGATCTCCATTTGGTCCTAAAATTCAATATCTTGCAAAAATGACTTAGTATGGGGACCATTGCTTATTTGCCTAGAAGGCCAACTTTACACAGTCATATCTTTTACCTCACTCAATCACATTTTCTCAAAATTGGACCATATATTTTCCTTTCAAAGATGAATCTAACCATGTATCAATCTACTTCTAAAACCATCACATGTGTAAGATAAAATGACATTAAAAAGTCTCCTCATATTCATCTGTCACAGTGATAACTATGTCAAGAAACTACCTTGGAAGGTCAACTTTGAACATGCATATCTTTTGTTGTGCTTCATTGCATGATCTAAAATTTAGCACATATAAACTAAGCACAAAAATGAACAAACAAATATGAACATATTCTCTTGAAACATCCACACATGTGAGATATGCCATCACCAAACTACTTACTTGGCTCTTTCTTGCCTCATGCAATTTTGGCTAAGTATGTGAAAATACTATTAAAAAACATGGGAACCCAACTTTGCACACACATATTTTTAGATATGATTTATTTCATGACTTGAGACTTTTCACATAGAAACTAGGGACTAATGTGATCACAACCATATGACTAACTCCCCCTGATTTATCTACACATGGAAATTATGATGTCAACAAACTACCTAGTTAGATTTTCTGTCGTTGGACCCAAAAAGTCTAGATGAACATAATGAAGAACCAGATGAGTTTCACTCATGCACATAAGAACTCAAATCATCCTTGACCTTTGATAGGATCCCTTTCACATCCTCAAATCACCATGCTCATCCTTGAATATCTCTAACCATGCCAAAACTAAAGATCAACCAAACCTCCTTCAAGAAAACTAGAATAAACACATTGCACTCTTTGTCATTATCACTTAGACTATAAATGAAATTCATCCACTCACTTTGACACCTTCATGGCATCCCATGATATAATTAAAACTATTAAACACAAAAAATTAAAAAAAGTCAAAAAATAAATCAAAAAATAAAATAAAAAATCATTCATCCAATGGTAAAAACTAGTCTTCTAGCACCTTGGGAAAATACCATGATGAAAACTAGTTTCTGGCATCATACTAAAATAATATATCATAGCATTATACTTCAACACTTGGGGGAAAATCCCTTTCATTCACATAATATCCCTTGATGCCATCCATGTCATATCCATATTTCCATTGTTCCATACCCATCATTAGCCATCATATTATCCATATTCTAGTCTTGACCTTCGTAAGGATGTGAAAGATGTCTTGTGAAATGTTCTAGACTAATATTGGTATATCCTCCAATAGATACTTGATTAACTAGATATATTATTCCTTCATGATGTGGTCATTGGTGATCTATAATCTATTCTTCCTTGGTCCTCATCCCCTTTCTAGCATTACCCTCATCCATTTGTCATCCCCTCTATTACTTCATCCATCCTTATCCTAGTTTCTAGGCTTAGTATTCCATTTTCTAGTATCCCCATTTATATAGTATACATATATATTTTAAGAAACCCTAAATATCATAAAATATGGAAAAAATAAAAAATATTCCAATATGTCTTGCCTTATTATGTACATATATAGTGTACTGTGTAGTTCTATATCTACATAAGATTGCATAGACTATTATGAGCCTTATTACAATAATGATGGCTTGATAATAGACACACTCATCATTCCTCCTATCCTCTATCACCTATCATAACATCTAACATCCCATACCCAATCATTTACCCTAGTCATCTATCTTTAATCTGATCATTATCATTACTTTACGTCTTTTTATCATCACATCTATCTCCTCTCATCAATTATCTGTCATCTCTCTAATCATCAACATTTCAATTCAACTCTCAATCCAATCATCATCACTCCCAAATTTTCTTGCTTCATTAGTCGACATTAATATCACTTATCTCATTTAATTCCATCTTAATATCACCCCTTCTAGTCATTTATCTAACATCCCCATTCATTATTATTCATCCATAACCTTATCCCTACCCCAAAAATCAATTAATTCACCTAATTCCCTATATCTACTAACTAATCCCACTTATCCATTATATTGGAATTTTAACTTCTAATCCCACCTACCCACCTAATCATAAGATTTATTACAAGCCTACCCTCCTAGATTATCTAGAATCCCTCAATCAACTATATAATCACCTAATAATCTTGATTATACTCTTAATGGATTCTAGAATTATCCAATTCTAGAATCCTCTCTATCTTATCCCTCCTATCTAGAATCTTCTATTTCTAGAGGCTTCCAAGGATTTTTTTAATCCTTTTTAATCCTCCCTCCATTGCTTATTTAAACATCTTCATTCCTCCATTGAAACTAACTAGAAAAATATATGAGCTTCCATGCTATCCTCCTACTATTAAATCAAACTAATCCTTGAATCTCAGTCTTTTGATCAAGTCAACATCATGCTTAAATTCTGAGTCTACTTGTAAGCAATCCATAATCATTTAGTCTTTTTATTGTTTTGAATCTTGATTGGGAAAATCTCACTTTAGATTAGAATGTTGTTGTGAATGTTTATTTTATAACATTTTGTTCTAATGGTTCTTAGTTTTAATGGTAGATTGTAGATTTGTGCATTTTTGATACAATTTGCATAATCAAAATCTATTGCTCAAATTTATCATCTTACACACTTAACTTTTATCTTCTTATTTTTTGATTGTGTGTATGTTTACAACCATTTTATTAAATTTATCATAATTTACATATTGATTTAGTATGAGTAATTTGATTTATACTTATTTTTTTTATTTTCATACTTCTCATCTTGATCTAGTATGATTGATTACCTTTATTGTTCATTTGTTTTTTATACCATTGATTTTCACATGTTTTTCACTTTATTAAAAAAATTCATACCTCCCAACTTGATATAGTATGACTTATATTTGTTTTAATTTTAGTGAATGTTTTACTTATACATGGTTTAAAAACACTTATTACCTTCTACTTTATCATTTTGGTTTCTTATATTTATTCATATTTTATTTACATTTCCCATTGTGATATAGTGTGTATTACATTTTTTTGATTATTTATACTTTTCTAAATCATTTTGCTTTTCTTTTTAACCTTGTATGTGGATCACATAATGATATAAAACAAAACATAATTCACATATTTCCCATATCACATACAACAAAAGTAAAATACATGTGCTAAAAAGTAAATACATCCATAAATAAATACAAATGATAGACAAAGAAATATCCATATCAATAGATAACATGAGTTTGATACAATACAATAAAAAATACAATAGCTACAACTCTAAGGCTATTCTCCATAACATCTATCTCATGTTTGAGCCACACTACCCATGGATGCATATGACTAACCCCTTTAAATGGTATACTATAATAATGAAGTCTAAGATCTCAAGCCATCAATCTGCTCTTGTATATTGGCCTCCTGGGCCTGCACACATCCAATCTCTATAGTATTATCCATATGGGCAACTTGTTCCTATGATAACACCTACTAGGCTTGGGCCTCTCCCTCTCCTACTTTTTTAGATGGATGTAAGATATCTCCTTGCACCTATAATTATCTATTAGCCTTCCCCACCAATATAAACTAACTAGCATAAGATGGGGTAGATGGTACAAAAGGGTCGACCTAGGTGGACAGATCATAATGCAACATCAACCCATCCAAAATATCATGGTGTGTGACCATAATCATGGCTCCCCATCTTATCTCTTCTACCGCACTGTTGGGGATCAACCAACAATAGATTACACTTATGAAAGCAATAAACCGCGGAATTAAATCAGATAGATAAGTAACTAGAATCAGATACTAACAAAGAATAAGAGATATAAGAAACCAACCTGAAAACTTGTATTGAACTCTTTACAAAAAGAATACAATTGAAGAAACTTCTTTCTTCCACACCTCTCTCAGATGCACAAGATCTCTCTCTAGATCTCTATCCCTTAAGAGCTCTCTCTCTCAAGTACAATCAACTCCAACAACCTAGATTGATACAACTCTGTACTGTTCTTCAACATTCACATACAATGAACTACTACAATAATCACACTAAGCTAAGAAGATCTAATTCTACATATAGAATTAGGAAACTTGAGCATGCACTTGCAACCAACAGTTAAGCCTCTTGAATAAGGGCTCCAAATAAAAAAAAATCTTACTAATAATAGAAACACGAACTTAAGACTAAGACTTAAACTCATCATGCAAACACTCGCTTCTGTCCTTGGAAATAACATTCCGAACGCACTTGTAACCGACGCCGATTCTTGCCTGCTTGCCTGTGACCGACGTCGGCCGATCATCTGCCGATGCCGGCGTCTCTTCAACTACACCAGACCGACGTCAGTCGCTCTAGACCAACGTCGGTCACTCTTGACCGACGCCAGTGACTGTGTAAACCTGCAACTTTGGTAATGCACTCATATATGAAGCTTTTAGGCTCCACACCTTAACAATCTCCCACTTGGAGATAAACAACTGCACCAGTACCTGTACAACAACATCTTCTAGCTCTTCCATCTTCAACTCAATCATGAAGACCAACAGAAGTTGAATGAAGATTCAACTTCTCCTTTGTAACCAGCTTGGTTAACATATCAGCAGGATTCCTATCTATATGGATCTTCTCCAGCTTCAAATCACCATCTTCCAATACCTGCCGTATGAAGTGGTACCTTAGCTGTATGTGCTTGGTTCTTGAATGAAAAGCTGAATTCTTAGCCAAATGGATTGCACTCTGACTGTCACTATACAATTTGCAACTCCCATGCTCCCTTCCACGATCTTCCATGAACTGTGTCATCCATATCATCTCTTTGCTAGCTTCTATGGCTGCAATATACTCTGCTTCTGTGGTTGACAAGGCAACAACCTTCTACAACTTAGATATCCAGCTAACCACCATTCCACCTACAGCAAAAACATAACCTGTAGTGCTCCTCCTGCCATCCAAATCACCTACCATATCTAAATCTACATAACCATGTAGAGAAGTATCTAAACCTCCATAGCACAAGTGCCTACTACTGGTTCCTCTCAGATATCTAAGGATCCACTAAACTGCTTTCCAATGTTCCTTACCTGGATTGGCCATATACTTACAACTCCCACTGCTTGGGCAATATTCGGTCTAGTACACACCATTGCATACATCAAACTCCCTACTACAGAAGAATATGGAGCCTTACTCATGTACTCTACCTCATCATGTGAATTAGGACATTGTTCTTTACTCAACTTAAAATGTCCAGCCAAAGGTGTGCTTACCGGTTTAGCATCCTACATATTGAACCATTTCAACACCTTGTCCACATAATCCTCTTGAGACAATATCAACCTGTGATTTTTCCTGTCTCTCTTAATGCTCATGCCAAGGATTTTCTTTGCTACTCCCAAATCCTTCATAGCAAACGTTTGAGCTAATTTCACCTTAAGCTCAGAGATATCCTACATGTGTGATCCTGCAACCAACATATCATCTACATATAACAATAGAATGATATATCTACCATTATCCAATCTCTTAAAATACACACAATGGTTAGATTGACACCTACTGTAGCCATGCTCAGTCATAAACCTGTCAAATTTCAAATACCACTGTTTAGGAGCTTGCTTTAGGCCATACAAGCTTTTCTTCAATCTGCACACTAACTTCTCCTTACCTTTGACCTCAAATCCTTTCGACTGTTCCATATAGATTTCCTCATCCAAATCTCCATGAAGAAACGTTGTCTTAACATCTAGCTACTCAAGATGCAAATCCTTAACAGCAACTAAAGACAATACAACCCTTATAGAAGTCATTTTAACAACAGGAGAAAAAATCTCACCAAAGTCAATACCTGGCTTTTGTGCAAATCCTTTCACTACCAATCTGGCCTTATATCTCATCTGTCCATTCTCACCTTCTTTCAACCTGTAGGTCCATCTGTTCTTCAGTGTCCTTTTACCTGCTGGCAATTCAACCAAATCCCATGTTTGGTTCTCTCTTAAGGACTCCATCTCCTCAACCATGCCACGCTCCCACTGGCTCTTGGACTCCACCTATATTGCTTCTTCAAAACTCTCTGGTTCTCCACCATCAATTAGCAATAAATAGAATAATGAAGGAGAATATCTAATTGGAGGCTTACTTACCCTTTTAGACCTCCTGATGGGTGTCTGAGGCTCGTTCACAACACGCTGTCCACCCAAATTCTCTGATAGTGACCAACCTTGGTCACCTCCAAACCTGTTACTGGCCGACGCTGGTTCTGCCTGACTGATGTTGGTGCCTGTCCTACCGACATCGGTCTCTATATGACCGACATCAGTTTCTGTTCTGTCGACGCCGGTTCCTATCCTGCCGACGTCGGTCTCTGTGTTTTCCTGCAAGTGATTATTTCTTTTTCTTGCGAGCTCATTTTGGACCGTCACCTCATCCAATTCACTATTGCTCTACCCAGATTGATTTAGCTTCTTCAGCTGATCACTATACATCACTTTTTCATTGAAAATAATGTCACGGCTCCTAATTATCTTGTTAGTTCCTAGATTCCAAAATCTAAAACCAAAATCATCTGAGCCATAGCCAATAAATGTGCACCTCATAGACTTAGCATCGAGCTTCTTTCTATTTTCCTTATCTACATGCACAAAGGCTTCACAACCAAAAACTTTAAGAAAAGAGAGATCTACCTTTTTACCTATCCAAGCCTCTTCTGGAATTCCACCATCTAGAGCTGTAGAGGGTCCTCTGTTAATTAGGTACACTTCAATGTCAATAGCTTCTACCCAAAACTCTAAGGGCAAACCGGCATGCAATCTCATACATCTTGCACGCTCCATGATTGTTCTGTTCATCCTTTCAGCAATTCCATTCTACTGAGGTGTCCTTGGAACCGTCTTTTGCCTACAGATCCCATGCATGTAACAATACCAGTTGAACTTATAACTGTAGAACTCTCCACCATTGTCAGATCTCAGGCACTTTAATCTTTTGCCTGTTTCATTCTCAACCATAGCTTTCCAAATCTTAAAGGTCTCAAATACATCAAATTTCTTCTTAATACAGTAGATCCATACCTTTCTTGTAGCATCATCTATGAACGAAATATAGTACTGTGATCCTCCAATAGAAGCTACCTGAGCCGGTCTCCACACGTCTGTGTGAACAAGCTGCAACTTATGATTCTTCTTTGTAGACCCAGTCTTGAGAAAACTAACCCTTTTCTGTTTTCCAAATACACAGTGCTCACAAAATTCTAGATCCATGCTCTTCAAATTTGAAAGCTTACCTTTAGATTTAAGAATTGACATCCCCTTCTCACTCATGTGACCAAGCCTTGAGTGCCACAATTTTGCATCCACATCTGAAGTAGATAATACAGAAGGAGAATTGTTAGTAACACAATTACACAAATAGAGAGTACCTACTCTCTTACCTCTGGCCATAACAAGTGCACCCTTGGTCACCTTCCAAGATTCTACTATGAGAGTTACTGTACAACCCTCATCCCCTAACTTTCCTATAGAAATCAAATTTCTCTTCAAGCTAGGAACATGCATAAATTCTCTCAACACCCATGTGTTGCCATTCTGCATTTTCAGCTGCACTTTACCTTTGCCAATTATTTTACAAGGCTTATCATCCCCTAGATATACTATTCCAAAATCTCCGTGGATATAGTCACAGAAATATTCCCTATTAGGGGTAGCATGAAAAGATGCACCAAAATCTAACACCCAAGATTCTATATTATTATGCAAAGAGAATATTAAAGCATCTTGTGCAATACCACAACCTTTGCTTCTTCTTTTCCTTCGTGCTGATTGTCCTCCTTAGGATTTGACCAGCAATCTCTGCTTATGTGCCCCATCTTTCCACAATTCCAGTATTGTGGCCTTCTGCCATTTCTGGATTTAGATCTGCCTTTCCCCTTAGACTTGGATCTTGATCTCCCTTTCTTGCTCTTCTCTTTTTGCCTTCCCCTGCTCTCAAAACTTAAAGCATTCCCAGATGTCTCTTCTGTGCTTTTCCTGTGAATTTCCTCATTCAAGATAACACTAACAACATCCTCTACTTTTAAAATATTTGATGCAGATGCAGTATTGCTAACTGCCATTACTAAGCTATGCCAGCTTTCAGGCAAAGAACATAATGTTAAAAGAGCTTTTATTTCATCATCAAATATAATTTTGACTGAACTTAATTGATTTACAATGCCATGGAAGTCATTCAGGTGATTAGATACAGATCCCCCTTCCTGCATATGTAAATTAAATAGCTGCTTCATAAGATATACCTTATTGGAAGTTGAGGGTTTTTCATACAAATTTGCTAGAGTAGTCATCAACTCTACCATTGTTTTTGCCTGTGATAAATTAGATATCACAGTGGATGCTAGACTCAGTCTTATAGACCCCAGAGCCTTTTTGTCAAGAACTTCCCATTCTTCATCCTCCATGTCTGTGGGCTTCTTTGCAATCCCACCTAACGGTAAGTATAGATCCTTCTGATACAGATAGTCCTCTATTTGTATTCTCCAATGTTGATAGTTTTTGCCATTGAACTTCTCCATTCTCAGTTTACTTTCATTTGCCATTGCTTCTCCCACTCAAATAGAAATCCCTGCAAAAACTCCTGTGAGCAACCTGTAATCAATACACACTACACAGATCTGAACCACCTGTTAATGAACCTGAGCTTTGATACCAATTATTGGATATCAAACTCTAAACCTACAACCGAGGCTCTGATACCACTTGTTGGGGATCAACCAACAATAGATTACACTTATGAAAGCAATAAACCGTGGAATTAAATCAGATAGATAAGTAACTAGAATAAGATAATAGCAAAGAACAAGAGATACAAGAAACCACCCTGAAAACTTATATTGAACTCTTTACAAAAGGAATACAATTGAAGAAACTTCTTTCTTCCACACCTCTCTCAGATGCACAAGATCTCTCTCTAGATCTCTATCCCTTAAGAGCTCTCTCTCTCAAGTACAACCAACTCCAACAACCTAGATTGATACAACTCTATAATGGTCTTCAACATTCACATATAATGAACTACTACAATAATCATACTAAGCTAAGAAGATCTAATTCTACATATAGAATTAGGAAACTTGACCATGCACTTGCAACCAACAGTTAAGCCTCTTGAACAAGGGCTCCAAAAAAAAACAATCTTACTAATAATAGAAATGCGAACTTAAGACTAAGACTTAAACTCATCATGCAAACACTCGCTTCTATCCTCAAAAATAACATTCTGGATGCACAGGTAACTGACGCCGGTTCCTACCTGCTTGCCTGTGATCGACGTTGACCGATCATCTGCCGACGCTGGCGTCTCTTCAACTACACTGGACCGACGTCGGTCGCTCTTGACTGACGCCGGTGACTGTAAAACTGCAACTTTGGTAATGTGCTCATATATGAAGCTTTTAGGTTCCACACTTTAACACGCACTACCTAGAAAACAAAAACCAAATATACATAAGATGTCATATATGGATCTAGGTTTTACACTTGTATAGAGGTATCTAAAAGAGGAGGTGCTTGGTGGTCAGGTTGATGGGGAGACTATGATTGGAAACACCGACACTAGTGAGAAATGCTTTAATTTAATAATTTTTTAATATAGATCACTAGTTGCATTATATTTTATGTATTTAATGATAGATACATGATTTGATACACACACACACATGCACACACACACACACATATCAAATCATGTATCTATCATTAAACACATAAAATATAATGCAACTAGTGATCTATATTAAAAAAATATTAAATTAAAGCATTTCTCACTAGTGTCGGTGTTTCTAATCATAGTCTCCCCATCCACTTGACCACCAAGCACCTCCTCTTTTAGATGCCTCTGTACAAGTGTAAAACCTAGATCCATTGCCTGTGCCCATCATGATCCCCTCTTTAGTGGCCTATTTATTGACCATTTGTGTCCTACAACAACTATATGATTACCATGTGTAACTACTCATGCCTGTGTCTGCTCTCACTAATGGTGACTCTATCTCCTATGAGGTTGAGGTGGTTATTGTCACCCCTACTATGGATATGATCTTGCATCCTCACCCTCAACATCCATAACTATAAAATCCTTTAAACCAAGCCTCATTGCCTCTTGCTGTATGCTGACCTATCCATGGTCTCACTTGATGAGGTCTAGTAACATATATGTCTATAAGAACCCCTACACCTCCTCTCCTTCTTGATTCTATAACATGCTATGACCAATAAACATGCACTATTAGAGGGTCCATCAAATGTGGTAGGCCTAGCTACATGGGTACACAAGTTACTATATGTGGCTCCACTCATAACGTATAATGGACCGTGATCCAAATGTGTGCCAAACTAGTATAAATAATAGTATGACTTGGCCATATGACAATAATATCAATGTAAGGCTACCACCCTATCTATCCTCATGTCATAGTTTATAAAGATGGGACATGGGGTATGTCACATAATGCATGATTTAACCTCTATTGTACCACCTGAAATAACCTATCATCGATCATATGGGGAAACCTATCCATCTGATACATAGGGAATATCTTGTAAATTTAAGCACTCAAAAAATTGATAGGGCCTATCATATTCTATCCCTAGGTTATCATACCATATATATCATGCATGACCTGTACCTAAAATATAGAGCTTAAATAATATAATACACCTACTCTAGTATCGCTAACATAAGACGACTACATATAACATTACCTTCCCATCATATTGTGACACAACACACATGCTATAATAAGTACTATCAAAGCCTTATGGATGTCCAAAATGCTTAAGATATACACATCAAATAAGCTAACCCACAAATGGGCTAGGGTTTTCCTCTCATCCTCCATCTATGGTCTACCACATATGATAGGAATCCTAGAAATGGGAATTCCAAATAAGGTAGGGACATCTTGCAAGGTGATGCCCACCTATATGGTACCCCCATTCACCTACCATCAAAAAGTTTTGATCAATCACTCCCATGCTCCTAGGAACATGATGAATAGATCAACACTAAGTGGGATCCTCCTCATCTCCATGATGCCTCCAAATCCCAAGGTAACTAGCTGAGTTTGATCCACATTTGACAATCACTCTAATAAATTTGGTAGTCATGATGCATCAACAAGGTGTCAAAATCTCTGCCATCTCTACAAAATATCAAACAACAAAGAATGTATTATATCTCAATGTAATGATATTAAAATACATTGTTTAATAGTACTAAAATACTAAAAATTAACTAATTCATCATCTTATTTTTCCCTTTTCTTACATAGTCATCCCTTTTTGATATTAAATTATCCCTATCACCTCTTTTCCATACTAATTCATCCCTTTGATATGCAGTCAACCCATTATTTCAAACACAATCAACCTTTTTGATACTAAATTAACTATTTCCTATCCTTTGCATACTATATCGGCCATCTGCCATGCAATTGGCATCCTTTAATAGACTGTATCAACCACCTACTATGTATTTCATTGGCTAGAATGTACTATGTCAACCATATCTATTTTTATAATTGGCTCATCCTTCTGTTATGCAACGATCCAACCCCCTACAATACTAAGTCAACCCTCTACTATGCAGTCAGCCACCTTGACTCCTCTCACCTTTTCCAATTGAGTCAGTAGGGATGAATGTATTTTTAGTTTGTGGTGAGTTTTCAACCATTTACCATAAATGACTTAGGCATTTCTTGGTCTAATTTTTTCCTTCTTAGTATCTTGTTTTAACCCTAGTTTGCCTAAAAATTTCTTAGGCTCATTTTTGATATCTACATTTTGCATAATATCTATTTTTATATATCTAGCTTATTTTTAGATTAAAATTACCATTTTTTTTTGAAATTAATGCATCACTTACGTGAGCTACACTGACTGTGGCCACTAGGCATCCTCTATGTTGAAGTTATCATCTCCTCATTATGGTCACTCTCAAGGCTCAACTGGGTCTCTCTGAGAAATTTTTTTTCAGAATAGTAAAATTAACAAACAAATTGATTTTCACCCTATTTATATTTACTATTCAAAATTATTTACCAATAGATTCCATTTTTTGTCCATAATTCTTTTTTACTAACTTTTTTTTGAACCAAAAGATGTTCTAGAATCCTGATGTCGCAAGAATCATTTTCACATATTTCATGTATATTTTACAAAAAATTGAAAAATTTCACTTATTTTATAGGTTTGCTTAATGTTCCCTACATTGGACACCTTTATGTTTTTGTCACTTTATTTTCACCGTACAACACTAAGTTAAGTGAAGGCATGCATTTTTTAATTCTATCCTTTCATTTATCTTTTTCTCTTCTTACTATGATTTACTTAGCTTAGCATTGTATGTTGTTGTGTTCTTTTCCCAAAGCACCATCCTATGTTATAATTGCATGACATGTGATGAGATTCAAGTGGAGCATATTTATACACACAATATTTTTAAACATTATTGATTACTAATGCTTTATCTCTTACAGGAACCCATCAAATATTAAAATCTCTAAATGCATGCCTTAAAGGGTGCACTAGGAAAGGGTTGGGCAAACCATTGTTATTTCTTAAGATCATTATTCCCTATACTACCACTTAAAACCAACATAAGCCTCTCCTATATATTTCTCTAAGCTTTTACACCTCCTTTACACACTCTTCCAAGTAATTCACTACCTCAAACAACCCCTACCTAAGCCAAAACCTCTTTTTTTCACTTACTGAACAAATTCAGATTGGGCTGACCTTGTCCTTAAAAATAAGCACATTACAGGACTAGGTAACCCAAATCAATTTAGTCCAAGATATAACTACTTTATTTATTAAAGAATAGAGTCAATTAGGCTGACTTTGTCGACTAAAACTTTAAAAGGGCTTATGATTAAATCTAGATATATAAACACACACTTTTCACCATTTCCATTATAGATAGATAAAGATAATCATTTATTTGTGCATTTACTTATCCACCATTCTAATTAAGGAGCTATTACTTAGGGTTTAATATTACACTTAGAGAGAAGAATCTTGTCTTATGGAAAAAATATTTTGGATGCATAGGAGAAGTCATGTAGCCTATATTTGACCTATATTTGTTATCCTTTCAAACCACAACAACCTCTTGCAAAGCACCATGGGACAAGTGAAAGATTGGGGCTCGGAAGGTTCATATTCAAAGGTAAGTATTCATAACTCTTTCTCCTTTTTATTAGTAGATAAATTTGCATATATTAGTTTATGAATATGTTTATTAGTAGAAGAACACATATTGTAAATCTATGTAGGATATTTGTTTGATATTCATGCATTACATGCATTTTTTCATTGTATATGTTTATTTTGTCCTATCTTCATGATTTTTAATAGGCTAGAATAAGAATAGACTCCACTTTTGGTGCCAAGTATGAGAAGAAGATGAATAGTCATAAACTCAAATAGTTTATATATACTTTTGTTTGTAAGAAGAGGGTTCCACTTTTGAAGAGATCAATAGAGATTTATTTGGTTATGGTTATCTGTGTGATTTATTATTATGTTCCTTGCATGCATGCTCGCATGTAATATTTTGATTAATTTTTGTCTAAATAATTTGAATGCATTATTTCTATTTATGAAATACTAGTTGTTCTTAATTACTCAATAACATAGGATAATTAATGCACTTTATGTTTCTATCATCCAATTTCCTATATTCTCATGATAAAATATCTTTCCATATGAAGTCTCTTATGGCTATCCTCATCCTTAGCATGTTTTGATGCTTCAAGAACCTCTACTAACAATGGTGTGGTGAATGTGGAAACTTCTATTAGAGGGAACTATGTGAGATGGTCACTAGGGTAGAGAGAGATTGAGATATGGTTAGACCAAAGGATATGTAATTTTGTAGAAGAAGAATTAAAAAGGACTGGTCTTACTATTTAGGAGATCATTCGAGAGCATATTTGTGAAGAGATTTATGAAATTTTCTTATATGAGTTGCCTAAATTTATAAATAACTAATTAATATGATTGGAATATTATTTTTTTAACCCAAGGACAAAAGAAACTATAATTTGGATTGAAGAAAAGATAGACTGGTTACAAAGATTGGAATCCAACTAGATAAGTGCAATAGATATTAGATTACTACTATAGTAGATGGATATATAATTGAGTTTGTAGTACAAAGATACATAATGTTCAAAACTATGAAGGGCTTGTTCGTCAAAGGAACTCAAGGGAAATTGTTTTAGCAATTACCTATCCTTATGAAGATGTTAGTTATGGACAAGACCATGGTGCCTACTACAACCAATAGGAAGTAGTTAATTTGGGTGGATGGGGGTGTGTGAGACATGATAGTGAATGATGATTAAATGAGAAGATAAGGCTTGAACCTAAATCCAAAATGGAGACACAAGGGAAGAAGAGTCAAAAAAAGAGTTTGGATTTAGAATGTGATCTATGATAACATAATAGATAGAGTAAATAGAAAAATATGTAAGTAGCTATGAGTAGAGCTAAAAGTAACAGTAAAATAGATGAAGAATGAGTAAGAAGACATGATGAATGAGAAGAAATAGATGAATAATGAAGGACAAAGAAAGATGAGATCAAATAAGAATATGAATTACATTGAAAAGAAAGAAGTGATGAAGAATGAGAGGAAGAAGAGATGTTTGAAGATGATGACAAGAATAGTGTAGAAGTAGAATAGTTAGATGATAGATGTAGCATGAAACTATAAGAGTGGGTATTATCAGAAGAAGGACATGAAGTATTAAGAAAAGAACAAATTCATGGAGAAATTATAGGTTCAAGCTTAGAAGAAGAATAATTCACATGAAATAATCATTCACCAAAAAATTATACATCCTCACAGCCTAATTTTTTATATTCTAGTAGAATTTTTCAGCCAGAAGAATATGTAGATACTAGTTGGGAAGGTCCTTTTTTAGAATAGGTGTATCATTGGGGTATTGAAATTGAAACAAACTCAATTAAGTTAAGCTTTGAGGGCCATAGAGTTTGTTGAAACCAAGCAGAGAAAAACAAGAAACATAGAGAAATAGAGTGCACAAGAAAATATTCAAAGATGCAAGCGAGATCACACAAAACACAACTTCTCACTATAATAGCTTGACAACAAATCCCTTTCACACCAATTTATAATATGGGTGTTGTAAGAGCATTTGTCAACTTGGTGATATATAATGGGTCTATATATCTTGAGTAGTACTTACTAACATGTGAGATGATATGGTAGGCTAAGGGTATTACTGACGAGGATATAAAAAAGTGTGAATTAATCGAGGCACTAATGGAAGAGCACTTGAGTTTATGTACCATAGAAGAATTGCTCAGGTAAGTCTACAGTAGGTTAAGGAGTGGTTCATCATAGAATTTAAATAAATAAATGTATAAGTCAAACTATTTAAGACCTAAAGGAGATTAGGCAGAAGTTAGAAGAATTAGTTTGTGATTATGATCATAGGTTCTTCGATGCTATGAATAAGATGGAGTTTACCTTAGTAGATAAATATAAATCTATGTGGTTAATAAAAAAATTGCATTATAGGATCAGGTTTGCTATAGTGCAAACTCAATATGCTACTAAGGCAGATTTTAGAGTTATTGCTCTTTGGGTGGAGTAAATTGAATACTATGGGGAAGCTCCCATAATGAGTTCTAAGATTGAAAATACATTGAAATTTTTTATGAAGAGGATGGAATAATATCATGAATCAGATAAACCTAAGCTAAATCTATGATGCATGGAGTGTGGTAAAAAAGAACATCACATAAATGATTATCTTAAGGTCAAGACACAGTTCTATGAAATCTGTAAAGTAGTAGGGCATGCAACAACTAGTGCTATCTTTTGTAATAGTATGCCAAAAGTCCACAGAGTTTGTATTGAATTTTTTTAAGTCACAAAATCATGATGAAAATAATTGTAGGGCTTTATAGGAGCTCAAAGAAGATATCATAAAGAATGTATTAATTATCACTGCATAAAAAGTGTCCTTAGTGAAGTAGATGATTCTAGGCCTAGAGGTTGATAAGGGTTACGTGAACCAAGTAGGTCCTTAATGGATTCTTAGTTTGCCTTAGTATCAACCTCAAGATCTGGCTAGATGGACCCATCCTTCACCGAGTTTGACACCACCATCTCTATAATACTAGTATGCATCATTTTAGAATTTGGTAATGATGTAGCAACAACAAACTATTTAGACCCCAATAGTTGCACAACAATAATTTGGGATTGGAAATAATACCCAATAACATTAGCACTAGAATATAACATAGAAAAAAAGAGATTATAGAGGAGGTTATCAATAAAACAAAGGAGGATCTAGGGGAAAATATAGAGGGGGTTACCAAGGTGGTAGAGGAGATAATTACCAATGCCCTTCTTTGTAATGTTAGTTGTATGGAGAGTATAATCATGTGAAACATAATTTACTTTTGAATCCCCAAAGATAATCTTACTATGCATATTGTAGAGTATATGAGAAACATGAGAAAAAAGACTATATTATATTGAAAAAGAAAAGAAAGGAAAATGCCATCAGGAATGTTAACATGGTGAATGTGCACCCTAAAGAGGATGCATTAATGAATGCTATTACAAGACATCAACATGCAGAGAGAGGATTGCCTCTGCTCAAAATGCCTCAAGACCAAGGAATCTAGAAAGAAAGACAGGGCAAATATCTAGACCCAGCTATAGAAAAGGGGCTCATGTATGAAGCTACACATATGTTTAAAAATATTCAACACCAAAACACTAATGAAAGATATGCTATAGAAATAGATTCCTAAATGTATGTCCAAATAATGCACATTATGCACCAAGATGGATTTTGTTATTATGCTGATAGATTTATTGAAGCTGCTAAATACACTACAAAATGAAGATGTTTCTTAGAACATCACAAACTTGATACATAGTTTACTATAGTGTGCACAATGGGGGTAATAAAAGACAAAAAAACTTGTTTGGTATGTCAAAACAAAAAAACCATGGGATGTAGATGCACGAATCAACATTGAAGTTGTAGGATATGAAATTATAAATGCTATCTTTGATTTTGGTAGCATGGTCAACATGATCCCTAGGTCTACATGAGAGGTGATTGAATGCCCAGTTATAAGTTATAGCCTAGTGACTCTGAGCTTGCCAGACTATAGAAGAGTTGAACCCATTGGCTAGTTAGAAGACATTGAGATTAAAGTCATAGAAATAAGCTTGTAAGGTGACTTTGAAGTCATTCATATGAAAACAACAACTCATTAACCTACATTGATTGGAAAGAAATGAGCATATGATGGTTAGATTACTATTAATACTATGTAAAATCAATTAGAGGTACATCAAAGAGATAATATTTTCATCATTCCTCTAAATATGGTGCACAAACCTTGTATCATTTTGGCTAAACCAGACTCTCCTTATGTGGCACAAGAAACTAGTTGGATGAAGGTTAACTCTGAGGAGAACTTGAAAGCTCTACACACAACCAAGTGCAATTTATTGTATGAGCATACTAAACATTAGTTATAGTCTTTACTCACTTAAAATTTGAATACGTCTAAGTAATGAAATCCAAAACTAGTAGTTATTGAGCCATTGGGACCTCAATTTTTCATATAGGATTGTGCATCCATGTTTATTAAATATCCCACTCTCTCAGAAGTTGAATTTTTTTATCAAGAATATGATCATATGTAGGATTATATAGAGCTGACTAGAGAAGGCACTTTGCCTTGGGAAATAACTTCATTTATTAATGGAGAATCAATTATGCATATACTGAACTAGGCTTGGGGTAATCATGAACTCCAACCTATGAGAATGGTTTTTACCATGGAAAGATAACTTCCTTCATATTATGCAATTGAGGACATTAATCAATTCATTTTGTATATACAATATCATGTTCCTACAATCAGTCAGTGGGTTAATGCCTTAAATTATGATTTGAAAGGAGTTACACTGATATGGTGGACAATTCATAGAGATGACCAAATTGATTGGGATGATGCATGAGAACTTATGATTAGTAGATTTTAACTACCATAGGCCATCAAAAGTAATTGGCCCTACTTTTAGGAAGGTGAGTACCTTGAAATCCATATCCATAAATGTGTTAAGGTCTAGAATGAATAACATGTGGCATCAAAGTATTAGGTTCATATCTTTCATTATACACTTACCCCTTTACCATTAGCCTGGTATATGCATTAAGAATGTAGGAGGGAGATAAAGCATTGGGCACAAGTGTAGAGTGACTTTATATAGAATTTTATATTTAAAGATGAGAACGATTTGGTTCATAATGCATTGCTAAAAATAAAAAATTTCCTATGCCATGGGTGCACAAAATATTTAAGCATCATGATTGAGTCTACTGTGCAAAAGAACACAACCTGTGATCTAAATACAACATTACAAAGATATAAAGCTACCAAGATGGAAGAACAATATTTTATGTAGCCATGCCACTGAATATAGAATGAAGAGGAGGACATTGAAGATTTAGATACTAATGGTGATATCAATTTTAAAGATTTATTTGAACCCAAATGACTAGTATAACCATTAAAATATATAGTTGCAAAATCCATTGAAGAAGAAAAGCTGCATAACATATTGATTTTAGAGCAGGAAGGGAAAAGAATGTTACAAGAATTTGTTGCTAAGGAAAAGCATAATATTTATTAGCAACCTATTAAAAAAATGTGGAAAACATTGGAAGTGAGGAGATTCCTAAACTGGCACATATAGGTGATTACTGGATTAAATCCAAAGTTTCATAAGCTATGCAACTCCTACAGGATTATTAGGATGTGTTTCCCAATTTTTTTAAGAAGTCAAAGGAGTAGATCTATCCCTAGAGGAAATGTATATCAAAATCAAGGAGTGCATACCACCCATAAAAAATGGCCATATAAGTTGAATCCAAGCATGAAGTTGAAAGTGAAGGCTGAACTAGATAGAATGCAAGACACATGTATTATTTATCCCATAGAGAGGCAAATTAGGTTAGTCCCATGGTAGTGCAACATAAGAAAAAAAGGGGAGATGAGAGTATGTGTTGACTACCACATTTTAAATGACACATGTGTGAATGATCCATTTTTAATTCCCTTCATAGATGAAGTTTTAGAACCTATCATAGGTCATGAATTTTACTCTTTCACAGATGGATTTAGTAGATATCATAAAATAAACATCATAGAAGAAGACATAGCTAAAATAAATTTTGCCATATAATGGGGATCCTTTGCATACAATGTAATGGATTTTGTCCTCAAGAATACACCTAGAATTTTTTCTAGAGCAGTGGTGATTGCCTTTAAGGATTTCGTTCATGATTTCTTGGAAGTATATCTAGATGATTGGGAAATCTTATCTTTGGTTTAAAAACACTTGTCAAGATATGCCTCAGGTTAGAATGTTACCAAGCTCTAGACATTGCCTTGAATTTGAAAAAATGTTTATTTTTTATACATTTTGGTGTACTACTAGGTCATGTAGTGTGTGTGAAGGGACTTTGGGGGACCAAACCAAAATTTTAGTCATTCTAAGTATGCCTCCACCATTCAGATCCACATAAGTATAATCCTTTATTGGACACATAGGGTACTATCATAAGTTAATTAAGGGATATACAACCATTTCATCCCTATTGGAGTATTTACTATGCAAAGGTGCAAAGTTTGTCTAGACTTCTGAGTGTCAAGCATCCTTCATAGAACTGAAATAATGATTGGTCACTATGCCTATTATTATCTTTCCAAATTAGAGTAAACCCTTTCATGTTCATGTTTATGCTTTTGGTATCATTGTTGATGTTGTGCTTTCATAGCCAAGAGATGGTGGACTAGACCACCCCAAACATTTTATAAGCTAAAATTTGTTTGATGCAGAAAATAATTACATGACGATTGAAAAAGAAACACTGGCTATAGTATTTACACTATAGAAACTTTGACATGATATTCTTGTGACACCATTTAAAGTTTTCATGGATTATCAAGTTATATACTACCTTGTTAATAAGCTTATGCTTGAAAGACATATTTCAATATGGTTGATGCTCTTTCAAGAATTTCTATTTTGAATCAACATCAAACTAAGTAGAGAAAATGTTGGTCCATATCATCTTAGTCATATCCTAAATGGTGAAGAACCAAAAGAATTATAGGAAGATTTTCTTGATGCCCATCTCTTTCACATTTTTATGATCCCCAAATTTTTTGAAGCAATTGTTAATTTCCTAAAACAAGGAGTATTCCCTATGCACTACCAAGAAAGAGATAAGAAGTAGTTTGTCACTTGAGCTTTTCTATATACTATTATAAATGGGATATTATATCATTTGGGAAGGACAAAGTACTACATAGGGTATTTATAGAACATGAATGACCACAGATCTTATAGGAAACACACGAAGAAATATCAAGAGGTCATTTTACCAGATAAGCTACTGCAAGAATTTTTTTAAAGAGTGGGTTATGGTGGCCAAACCATTTTAGGATGTACATAGAGTAGTAAAACATTGTGACATATGTCAACATATGGGTAAGACACTCTAGAAGGATGAAATGCAATTATAACCTTTGTTATATAAATATATTTTTGAATAGTGGGGCATTAATTTTGTATGACCTATCAATCTCTTGAGTAAAAGTAGTCAAGCATGGTATATTATCACTATGACATATTACTTTTCCAAATGGGTTGAAGATGCTGTGACACCCATCTATGGGGCAAAGGATGCAAAAAAATTCCTTTATGATAATATCATCACAAGGTTTAGATTACCCATCAAGCTCATCAATGATCGAGGGACATACTTATTGAATAATACCATGAAAGATTTTACTAAAGAATTCATGATTTCCCATCATAAAAGTACTATGTATCATCTACAAGCTAAAGGCCAAGATAAGGCTTATAATAAAGTGTTGAATAAGATGTTGATGAAGATTTGTTATGTCAAGAGGGATGATTGGGAAGATCACATTCCTATAATTCTTTGGGCCTATCAAACACACTATAAGACAGTTACATGTTTTACTATATTTTAGTTGGTCTATGGGCTTAAAGTAGTAATGCCGATGGAATACTTGGTACCCATTATGCACATTGAAATGGTCATGAGACTAGGGGATTGTGAGTCTCTTATAAATAAGCTTCTCTAATTGAATATGATGGATGAGTATTGACATAGAGAATATTGGATGAAGGAAGTTTATAAGCAGACCCAGAAAGCATGGCACAATAGGAATATTTGCAATAAGGAATTTCACAAAGATCAACCAGTTTTATATATGATAGTCAATTTAGAGCATTCTCATGTAATTTAAAGATTAGATGGAAAGGGCCTTACATTATACACAAAATAAGGAACCATTATTTTAAGAGATCTATAGGGAACCATTTTACTAGGGTGGGTGAATGGTTATATGCTTAAGCCCTACCACTAATAGTATTAATTGATCTCTTTTTGCTAAATGAGTGGGTGTTGAGTAGTACTGAGTAGATTATGATTTCCCATTTATGTATGTTTTCTTATGTGTTTCTTTTTATTTTTATGTGTGTGTGTGTTTGTAGATGATCTCTTTAGTAGATTTTGGAACCAGTATAACAAGTATAACATGTGCCAACTGGGTGTAGAAGAATTCAAGTGAACCATTATTGATGTCAATAGGAGTGAAAGTAAGAAATTAATTCTGGGAAATGTATGATCAAGTCACATCAAACAAGATCTTTATCGTATAAATATCATCCGCAAGAAGTAAATGCTAGAGCCAAGGTTTGATTGACCTAATCTTCATCAAATTAGTGGTTAGTCAACATCATCCATTCATACTCTAGTATAGAAAATAAATAATATGATGGCATATATTGATGCATGTACCAATGACTAACTACCTTAATTTATAGATTGGATAAGATTTACCACATAAAAATTCACACTAATATCATAGGGACAACTTAACATGGCATTTATGTAGAAACTAAAAGGCATGAAATATATTAAGGCATAAGGTTGTGAACCAAGTCTACATTTCATTATTACAAGAAATTTACAAGCTGAAGTTTCAAAGCTAAACTAATTTCTACTATATAGAAAGCAAAAAGTTTCCAATTTCACTATTCTGAGATCATGGATCATTCATAGCCCATCAAGAACTTGACAAACACTTAAAAGGAAGTAATGGATGTCAAAATTTCACTTTTATAGAAAAAATATGTTGATATTGAGCTATTTGATTACCTTTGAATAATAGAGTAGAAAATCTTCTAACTAGGTCCAGTTGATGCTACACAACCACTTACACTTGTAGTCCCACATAGATTCTAGAACACAAACATTGAACACCTACTTTTGATGCCCACCTTCGATGATTTTAGGGAGATTATATAAATATTTCTCAATCATTATAATGATGACAATATTTACATTGGCCCTGAAACCACTATAGTAATCAACACTAAAGCAATGGCCTAAGCTTTGGGCATGCCTACATGAGGTGATTCACCTACTCTATACAAAACAAGAATGCCTCCTATCCTTCAAGAGGTTGGATATTTATATATTTAAGTGTTTCAAGGAATACCAATTGAATAAATCCAAGATGAACTAGTGTACATCTTATTCAAATGCATCACATGAAGATTTTGGTAGACCACCAAGTTTGTAAAGCAAATTCCTAAAGGAGTGGTAGACATTGCACATCACATGATCCACCAAAATGAGAATTTCAATTGGCCTAAATATTTTATAAAAGATATGCTTACAAATATCAACCAGTGATACATAACATCTAAGTAGACCTTGTATTACCACTTTCTTGTCTTTCTTCTATGTTTCACCCAATAAAAGTCCCCAAAAGGAGAAGTGTACCCTAACATTAACTATTAGCCAACACAAAAATTATGAAACCTAATATGGACACCTAAGTGTAGTACCCTAGCACATGAGGAAAAATTCAAGACATGGTGGGAGGAGTGTTTGGAGTTGATTGATACACATCCTTGGGTATCATTAAATGTCATGAAATACCTAGGACAACATGCTCTTGTCACCTTGCTCCTAAAAGGTGTGTTCATCCACATTCATGAACTGTCAAGGTCACCATTTAGTCCCCTACCATAATTTGTTATCATGGCCATGGTACAAGTTAAATTTGCTAATAAAAAATCCTATATAACTAGGTGTGTGACATAACTCCAAGCCATACCACCTAGCATAATAGTTCCTTTAATGCAACAACAACTAGAAGCCATAACCTTGCAGTAGTAAAAAGTAAAGCATAATCTCTCCATCAAACAATAACCACCATCAACTCTATTAAAGTACAAGATGAGGAGCACTACAACCTAGATATATGACCCTATGGTGACCCAAATCTCAAGATCTTATGACTTGCCTCAGATGGGAACATATGAGTATGAGGTTTACTAAGTGATAATCATAGATATGGTAGACAACTTCTATGATAGGAAGGAGGAGAAGGATTTATTATTTTGGAAGGTAGTATGCATAGTTATAATGCATAATAAGGTCCCACCAAATCTTTGGGTGGGCCTACGACCATGTCGTACATTCATTATGGTCAACATAATGTGTGAGCAAACTAAACAAATGTAAAGAAGGGTTGACCTCTTCTAGAATCTACCTTCAACCAATTTTTAAATCATCAATGTCTTTGTGCCACTATTAAAAAGTCCATAGGATTCTTTAGTGCATAGACCCAGAACTTGGTGAGAGGCTAGGGTTTCTCCTACCCTAGAAGAATGCACATTTGGCAGGATAACCACATTGCAAGAACTGTAGCCTTCTTCATCTTTGAGTTTACCACCACCCAAATACAGGCTGGTTACTTTAGGACATAATAAATCACATATTTATAGCTTCACGGTCCAGCCAAGTGATTCACCACCTTCATAATAAGCCTTGGATGTATAAGAGCTCATAGTAGAATAACCTATAGTTAAAGAACAAAAGGCTTCATGAGAAGAAGTAGCTCATGTAGTAGAATGGCAAGTTAGACAAGAGGAAAAGAAGTGCCATAAGGAGTAGGCCCAATAATATTAATCTCAATAAGTAAGTCATCAAGTTGAAGAAGCTGAGGCCATAAAAAAGGCCCAATATGTAGAAGCTAACTGACAAAATGCTCTTGAGGTGGCCAAAAAGGTGCAAGAATTTAATGATGTAGAAAAATAGGCACATGAGGTGCACAAGAAGAAGATGGACAAACAACTGAATAATAAAAAAGTTGTCATCACTACCAAGGCCAAGGTAAAGTATGACAAACAATAATAAGATGCAAAAGTGTAGGCAAAGAAGGATCTAGAAGATGCCACTCTTGCACAATAATAAGCTAAAGAAGTTGTAAAGAAGAAGAAATAAAAAGAAGATGAAGACCTACATAAATAATAGGGCCGATCACAAGAATAACAATCAAGTGCAACCAAATCATAGGCTAAACTAGTGACATAGGCATAGGCTAAGGCTGAATAAGATAAGCTCTTGTGTTTGAGGAATATAAAAATACAGAAGAGCGTGCATAAAATCTATAAGAGGAGGAATATGAGAAAAATAAAGATATTATAGATGAGATCAATTGGAAGGTAATAGAAGAGGCCAAGATAAAACAAGATGAAGACAATACACAATAAGTGAATCCTATAAAAGAGGCTATGATATAATAATAAGTGTCTGAACAACAACAAGCTGGGTCAGAGCAACTAGAGCAATAAGAAGATTAACCTACAATTATAATAGGTTTGCAACAACCAATGTTACCTTTGGGATGGGTTTGACTATGAGACATTCTAATAATGGGTACTCACTATACCACATTCTCTATTTTCACTTATGACCATGTCATGCCTTAACACTTTAATGACTGTAGGAATATTGGCAACATTCCCTTTTCAATAAGAAGCCTCATTAGATGTCTCCAAATTACCACTAAAAAATATTTAGAGGGTATTATAACATTATTGGAGTCCATTACATAGAATTATACCTTTTTGGAATAGGATATTGATCAATCCAAGGCCAAAAATATTGATTTAAAGGCTTGCTTGTATGAAGCTACCAAGCTTATCCAAGACACTTGTATCGAGTTGGTCACTCAATTAATTAGGGACCAAGTAATGTCTAACCAATGTAGATTCAAGACACTAGTCTCTAAGTTAATAAAAGACTGGTGCACAACATAAAAACTCTATACAATTGAAATATTAGGTCAGGATGTCAAGGCTGAGACTACGATAGTCATCATACTACTAGAAGAGTATCAAAGAATACTTGATGCTACCACACTTCAAGCTCAATTGATGGCACATAACTTGCTAGACTGAAAGTAGTAACTGGATACTTCCTTATCCAATTTCAACACAAACTTTGCAAAGGCTGCCACCATTAAACTAACCATGGCCAACAACACTACCATTGGGGAGGAGAAGGATAGAGCACTCCAAGAGTTATTCAATGTTAGGGACAATGTGTACGATAATATTTTCAATTGGTAAAGTCAACTCTTGCATAATTCCTTTGCCAACCTCCAAGCTCAACAATAGGTAGATAAGATGGAACAACTAAGTGTAGAGATTTAGATAAGGGTTGAAAATACCAAGGAAAACTTGAGCATAACTGATTATGTAGATCTCAATAAGATCATCAACTTCTATGCTTTGTTGTGCACCCTATTATGCTTAATCCAAGAAGTGATACTATACTAAAATGCCTATAAAATATATCTAACTTCCTTCACCAATGTATTTGCCTAGATTTTCAATACACTTACATATAGACCACCACAAAGCTCTAGCTGATCATCACTTAGTGTAAAGCTACATAGTCCTAGTCTAAGGACTCTTTTGGTCAATAATCATATGTGTCCATACCACCATTGTCAAGTTAAGTACTACACAGAGTAAAAATTTTATATAACAATTTGTATTAGGGGTAATTTAGTAAGATAAGTTGGGCCAGGTTGGTTGAAAACTCATAAAGGGTAGCCACCTATTTATGCCATCCTATTGAAAACTCAAAAGGGTAGTAGGTTGGTATGCTACTTAGATGAAAAATTGAAAAGGTGGCTAAGTAGTGTGCAAGAGGTGAAAATATGAAATGACACATTACATGATTACTACAAATCTTACTGGTCTAACCATTTCTTCAGCCTTTGGTCACTTGTGCATTCTCAGAGATCCTGTGACATTGTCTCAGGATGAGATAACATATTAAGTCTGGGAAAGTGTTGGTAGAAGAACATGTATTTTAAACCTACACAGGATATTTTTCTGATATTCATTCATTACACACTTATTTTATCATTGTATAAGTCTTTTTTATCCTATCTTCAAGACTTGTAATAGGCTAAAATAGGAATAAACTCCACTTTTGGTTACAAGTATGAGAAGAAGATGAATAGTCATCAACTGGAAACACACACACACACACACACACACACACACACACACACACACACACACACACACACACACACACACACACACACACACACACTTGTTTGTAAGAAGAAGAGGGTTCCACTTTTTAAGTGATCAATATAGATTTATTCGGTTATGGTTACCTGTGTAATTTTTTATTATTTTCCTTGCATGTGTGCTTGTGTGTAATTTTTTGGTTACTTTCTATCTAATTAAATCTGAATACATTATTTATATTTATAAAATATTGGTTGCTCTTAATTCCTCAATAAAGTAGGATAATTATGCATTTTATGTTTCTATCATCCAATTTCCTGTATTCTCATGATAAACTATCCTTCCACATGAAGTCTCTCATGGCTATCCTTGTCTTTAGCATGTTTTGATACTTTAATAACCTCTACTAATGATGTTTCTCTCTCCATGTATTATGATTAACTCTACATTGAATTGAGTATAGTTTTTATTTGCATGTTTATTTTTATGTTTATTACTCCCATTTTGTGTCACATGCTTTGGTGAGCACTAGATTATATTTTACTTTACTTTGTCATTTACTTTGATAAAAAAACACAAGACCTAGCTAGGGTTATTGTGTGGTAGTACTTGACTAAAGGCTTTGAAACCCTCTCTAGTGATATTGTGTGGTAAGAAACCCCTTATTTAGGTCTAGCACATCCATATTGGTCATGACCCTAATTGTCTAAATGTACTAACAAGTGGAAGGGCTAGTGTGATTTATTTATTTTTAATTAAGATTGATTTATAGATAAACTTCACTTTCTCTTATGTACAAGTGACACCCCATAAATCTAGGATAAAGTGTATTTATAATTATAATAAATGCACACATAAAATAGACTTATGATAAGTTTAAAAAGATTAAGAGAGCCCAAATTATATTAATTTTCAACACTCTCCCTTAAGATTAATCTACGGTTATAAAAGTGGAAAAAACCTTTTACAAACAAAGAAGGGAGTTAAAATTATTTAATATTCCCCCTTAATATAAATTTTCTTCAAGAGGAATTATAATATATTGAGAAAGAAATAAGAAGAGAAGGTGTCACAAAAAATTTGAAGGATAAAAATGTGAGCATTAAGAATCTCTAAAAATCCTCTTATGATAATATGGTCGATCCAAAATAGAACAAAGACTAACAAGAAAGATAAATGATTCATAAAACCTGTAAGATAATTAATCTAGCACCAATATTTTAAGTTAAATAACCAATAAACCATAAAAATACAAGCTATATACCTAATGTAATAATAGTATATGTAAAACAAACAAAATGGAGCAAAGACAACTTCCATCACAAAGTTCGAAAACCTACATGAAAAGGAAGTTAGTCAAATAATGAAAACATATTACCATTGAAAGAAAAAACAAGGTATGAAAAATAAGATTGAATCTATCAAAATAGAGATAAATAAGATGTGTCACTTGCAAAATATATTCTACATGAAGCAAAGAAAGAGTTATCATAATGAGACATATCAAAATCTCTAGAAGATATATTATCTTTAGGTATGCAAATAGTTAAATAGTTTTAATCTTAGAGGTTGGTGTTTTAGTCATTTTTTAACAATACAAAGTATTATGAGTGGATTTATTATAATATTTGCATGGATATAATTTTCAATATTTAGAGATACGATGCCCATGTTTTCCACAATGCACACAAAGTTTATCTTTTTAAGTCAAAATATAAGCATTAGAAGTATTATAATAAAAAAAAGTTGTATCATAAATTCTTTAGTGAGGATGTTAATATGAGTTTGAATTCACTTTGGAAGCATTAAAAATATTAAAACCAAGAACTTTACAATTTATATTTTAATTAAGTAAAAGAGGTTAAGAATACCATTTTTGTACTTACCAAGTCCACAACTTGAGTAACTTATACTTTGCTTGGTTTTTAAGTCAGAGTTAGTAGAAGAAGTATTTGAATAAGTTTTATTTTGTTTATAATTACAATGAGTTTCAACATTTGAGTTATTATAATGTGCAAAATATGCAAGTTTTTCATTTAGAGTATCAAATGAATATTGCATTTTCTCTACATGTACATTAAAAGAGTTTTGTAAATCAACAATCATAATATTTTGATATTGAATTTTATGTTTAAGAGAAATAATTTCATAATTTTGAAGAGAAATAGTTTAAATAATTTTCTTGAATGTTAAAAAAATAACTAATTTAAATGTCATTGCACATGAATACATAAATTTTAAACTTACAAAAAAAATCTATAATATTTAAAAAAAAACTTATGTGTAAATACTAAACTTATAATAACTTGTAAATATAAAATTTCACTTATAAATTAAACTATAAATTTATAAAAAATCAAACTTGGTTTGAAAAAAAATTTAATTCTTAAACTAAAATAAAAAGCTTGATTGGTTAAAAAAATCACCATAAGATTTATTTAATTTTTTTTTGAAAGTCAAACAAATAATTAAACTAAGCATCTACCAATGATGTCAAATTAATATCTATATCGGATGTCACTTTTTGTGATGATGATGATGATGATGATGATTGTTATGAGCAAAAAAAAAATTACCATTTAAAATAGAAAACTCGTGAAAAAAAAACTTTTATTTTTTATAAAAAAATAAAAAAAACTTTTATTTTTTAATTTTTTATCAAAAACTTTTCTAGTTTAAAAAACTTATTTATCTTTTCTTGTCTTAAATAAATTCAGGGGGTAAGATGCCAAGGTGATTGCACTTAAATGATCACGTGTTTTTACAAAATAGTAGGTATGTTTTTTTAATGATATCTTAAAAAATACAAACTATGTTTTTGTGAAATTTAGATAGATTGGTCTTATTTAAAAAAATAAAACCTAATAAATTTTAGAAATAAATAATATACCAATAAAAAAATATGACTGATTTAATGTGATGATTTTTTATTTTGAAAAAAAAAACATTTAAAATTTTAAAAAACTAGTTTATAAGTGTTCATTAATAACATATAAAGTTTTAAGAACATGTTATATGCATTCACAATCCAATATAAAATATGAAAACTAGAATATTAGTCAAAAAAATTCCAAAAAAATAATTCGTTAGAAAAATGTTTTGCTTCTTTTTCATCCATGAATATGCACACGTTTAAATATTCATATGTTAAAATAAATCGTAGCTCTAATAACATATTATAATTTATTTGAAGATCGACATTAAATAACGTTGAAAGTAAATAAATGAAGTATAATGAAACAATATTACCTCAAGAAAGAAACAATCTACAAGATTGAGATGAGAGTTGACAAGTGGAGAAACCGTCAAACAAAGAAAAACCCCATAATTTTTTAGAATTATTACAAATGATGAACTCCAAGTACATAGATAAAAAAATTCAAGAGAGAGAAGAATGACCTCAATCCAAAATAACATCACAAGAATGCAAGAGTAAGATTGTGCATGGAAGATAGTAGAAGAATCTTTAAATAGAGCAAATAGAAGTATAGAGTTAAAAAATATCCGTCATGACCTTACAAGGCCTCCATAATGTGTGCTAAGTATCCTAATCCTCTTATAAGTGAGGAGGATGTATGTGACATGTATGAGAGGATTTAGTTGTATAAGTAACACCTAAATCCTACAAGCGGATAAGAGATATTAATGACACCTCATAAATCTGAGATAAAATGCATTTATAATTATAATAAATTCAAACATAAAGGAGACTTAGAACAAGCTTAAAATTCACAAGAGAACCCAAATAAGATTAATATTCAATAAGTTTGTTGATCCTTTGGCATCTCTAAGGGTGGTAATCTTTATTCTACATATTGGCATTGAGTGACTACTTGTATGCATGCGTGATCCCTTGGGTCAGAATTCACCATGTTTAAATTTCACACACGCTTCTCTATTCTCTATTTTTATAATACTAGATAATCTACAGTGTGGTGTTATCTCAAAAATCTAAAATAGATGCAATACATCTGCCTTCAGGTATTAGTTAAGAAGTTTTGTGTGAAGTGGTTGTAATCTCAAAAAAATAACATACAAGTGGTTGACACCCCTATATATCATCTTCTCCATGATTACCTCTTTAGTATCTATCTCGATAGCCTCTTCTTTATTCGCCTTATCTCTATCAAAACCCTAAACTTATTGTTGTTGATCATCATATCCTTTCTGTCATTATGTAATATCCCCTGTTTCCCTTGAATTCTGAAACTAGATATTTTGAATTGCTTTTCTGTGTATTCTGATTTTTTT
Source organism: Torreya grandis (assembly GCA_037957365.1). Lineage (NCBI taxonomy): Eukaryota > Viridiplantae > Streptophyta > Pinopsida > Cupressales > Taxaceae > Torreya > Torreya grandis. Next base: position 1,511,750 of record JARHVA010001646.1, read on the forward strand.
GTTTTTGCATGAATAAAGATACGATTTTGGAGATAAATTCAAATAGATAAATAAACAACAATATAATCTCTTAACTGGCAAATCAATGATCTTATTATCCTTCTAGACGATTACAATATTCAATCTCTATCATGCATATAAAATAATATAAAAATATAGTCTTCAAAACTTGGTTTTTCCACAAACTGGAAATAAAACCTGAATCTGGAACGACTCGGGTTGCTGTGTGAAAACACAGTCACCAATGTTGGTTATACTACCATCGTCGGTCGATATACTACCGGCATCGATCACTGTCAGTCAGCTTCTCTGCCGAAGTCAATATGAAGTCAGCTGATGTCGGTCACTGGGATGTCGATGTTGGTCTCTGGGTCCCCTGCGGTGCTGTCTAGCCTATTACAGAATGGTACAGATTTGCACAGATTTGTACAGACTTCGTACGGCTACCAATACAATATAGAACAACCTGTATGCTGGACACCTAATCTCAAGATATATGGATCTAATACGAAAGATCCTTATCTATGAAATATTTGAATTAAAAACCTAATAAAATAAATCCCTATAAATACCTGTGATAACTTCTGTGTGAAGTTATCTCTCAACCTGACAATAGATCAGCTGATATCTCATAGCTTCTAAATCACACACAATGAAGAGTGGATGTTCTCCAATGCAAATGGAATCCTGAAACCCTTGGCTCAGTCTTCTCAGAAGAATTCTTAGCAAAAATCAATAATCATACTCTCATAATTTTTCCCTATCTCATCCCATGAGAAACCCTTATACCCTTAAAAAGGTATGCTTGCCCTAATTAGGTTTTCTTAAATTAGAATTAGGGTTTCTTAATTAAAATTAGACCAAATAATTAATATTTAATTAAATCAATCAAATATTAATATCTCCCTTAAAACATGTCTGAAAGAGCCCAAACGAAAGCCAACTGGAACAATTTTGCTATTCGAAGCCAAGCCAAGCTCCATCATGACCCTCTATCCATCCTATCAGCCTACGAAGGTCGCATAATAGGCTAATCCTCAACTCTAAAGATGTCAACTAAAAAGGGGACATGACAATCTACCCCTCCTGAAATTGCTTGCCCTCAAGCAATCGCTGAATGATAAACCAATCAATCCACCTGGATCCCAAATGTAGTCATGATCTACACTGCTATCAATCAACTCAAACTCCATGCCATGTCTATCACAACTCTCATCCAATGGCATCACATTGTCCCAAGTACCAAGATAAGGATCCCAACATCCAATCCATGAATGGTAATCAATTGGCAACTCAAGTAAACTCCCCACCTGTGTAATGTGAACAATACCAACTGATTGCATGCAACTATCTCCTGTACCCACTACAATATCTGAATCCAAAATGTGAATGCTAGACATACTCATATCATCATCAACATGTGACCCAACTATGAGAGAAAGCTGAGTCCCTATCACATGTGCTAACCCCTGAATTGAACTCACCTCAAGACAAAGCTCGTCCACATGTCTCTCCTGTATTAGTGCCAATGTGCACTCGGTAGTGCACTCTCCCATATCGTGTGGTATGAGTCTCTCCATCTGATGAAAAAACATATTTTTGATGTTGCTGCTTCATATTGCCTTAAGAATATGTGTCTTCCCACTAACATCAAAATGAACCTCCATGTCCTTGAGATGAAGAGTGACTTCCTCAAGGGAATGAAGCCACTTCATACCCAAGACTAAGTCTATATCCCCCATGTTCACCACATAATAATCAGCCTTGAACTCATAGTTGTTCAAGCGTAATGGGAGGTCTCTAATCATCCACTCACACCTAAGAATGTGACCGTCGGCCACCTTAACTCTAATGCCTTCAAAATCTTTGGTAGTGAGTCCACACTTCTCCACAAATATAGCATCTATAAAATTATGTGTGGCTCTTGCATTAAGAAGGGTGATGACCCTCTGCCTTGCCAAAACTCCATGAAGTCTGAATGAATCATCTGACTGAATGCTGGATAGGCGTGCCTCCTGTATGTGAAGCTCTAAATCTACCTCTGCCTTAGGCTCTAAAGCCTCTGCCTCTGACTCCTCAAAACTATCTTACTATTTAGAATCCTCTGATTCTGAATCCTCATAAAAAGCCCACATCACACGATTTCCCTTGCCCTTAGGCCTCAAAGGACAATTGTGATTGGCATCATAGGGACCTTTGCAGTAGAAGCAAAGCTTCTTCCTGCGTAGATCGTTAAGAGCCTCTTGATCCAAAGGTGGTGCTGCTAACTTTGCCTTCAAATCATTCTTAACACTTGATTTATCTATGTTAAAATCCAATCTCTCTCTATTATTATTGAAACCCTTATTGTCCCTGGATGAAGAAGTACCTCCTGAGTTAGATTTACTAGATGGGGCTGCCATCTACATACTTCGTGCCTTATTCATAGCTTCCTATAATGAAGGAGGATCAAAGGATTTGATCCAACCTCTCAATGGTTCTGTCAATCCCTCCATGAAGAGAACTACCAATCTACGCTCTGAAATGTTTGGCACCATGACTGCCAATCGCTGAAAATCACTAATAAAGGACTCCAAGTTGCTTGTTTGTTTCAATTGTGCCAGATCTTAGAAGTAGACTTCAGGATCTTTCCTGTCAAACCGCTCAACCAACCTATCCACAAAGTCCTCGTACTCTGTCACTTGGTTATGCTAAAGTGTTACCATACCATGGTACCACCAATCATGTGTTACTCCATCCAAGTGCAAAGTGGTGTATTTGATGGCCTCTATCTTTGTCATTAGCCTCAATGCCAAGAATGTGTCAAGCTTATGAATCCAAGCTTGCACTGTCATCTTACCGCTATCGTCAAAAGTAGTCAAAGAAAGCTTGCCAGTAGCCTTCTTTAGCTCACTAAGTTGACCTCTAGGCCTCCTATCCTGCCTAACTAATCTGTAATGCTCTCTCTTCTAATTAACAAAATGATCAAAGGACATCCTCTCCCAAACTTGGGGAGCTAATAAGTCCCACTCATCATTTGTAACCATGAGGGCATCTGCAAATAGGGAATCACCTACCGCTTCCTCTGCTGGTGCTTCTTTTGGTTTGTCTTATACAAACGTAGGCCATGTAGGTCTATCAGCGGTCTTGGAATGAGTCAGCTATGGTCTCTGATTAACAGTAGCACTCTTGTTATCTCCTTGTTCCCCATTCTATCTAACAGGTGGGTTCATCCTCTCTACCATAGTAGTGAGTGCTTGTATTGCCTGATTCATTTGCTGCTGGCCTGTAACCATAACTCGAAAAAATTCTTTGGTGTCTTGATCATCATTATGCTTGTGGCCCTTGTGTGGGCTACCCTCACGCCTTTCACTCATGGTGATCAATTGTTATTCTAAAACCTGATTACCTTCAAGCAAAGCTCTACTGCCTGTGAAATACCTGTGTGGTCCCAACTCTTGTGGCTGCATAAGATTGTCAAACCCTCAGGATGGTAGGATTTAGCTCTGATACCACTGTAATATCCCCTGTTTCCCTTGAATTTTGAAACTAGATATTTTGAATTGCTTTTCTGTGTATTATGATTTTTTTTGTTTTTGCATGAATAAAGATATGATTTTGGAGATAAATTCAAATAGATAAATAAATAGCAGTATAATCTCTTAATTGGCAAATCAATGATCTTATTATCCTTCTAGACGATTACAATATTCAATCTCTATCATGCATATAAAATAATATAAAAATATAGTCTTCAAAACTTGGTTTTTCCACAAATTGGAAATAAAACCTAAATCTGGAACGACTCAAGTCACTGTGTGAAAAAACAGTCACCGACATCGGTTATACTGCCATCATCGGTCGATATACTGTCGGCATCAGTCACTGTCAGTCAGCTTCTCTGTCGAAGTCGGTATGAAGTCAGTTGATGTCGGTCACTGGGATGCTGATGTCAGTCTCTGGGTCCCTTGCGGTGCTGTCTGGCCTACTGCAGAATGGTACAGATTTACACGGATCTATACGGACTTCATATGGCCACCAATACAATATAGCACAACCTATATGCTGGACACTTGATCTCAAGATATATGGCTCTAATATGGAAGATCCTTATCTGTGTAATACCTAAATTAAAAACCTAATAAAATAAATCCCTGTAAATACATGTGATAACTTCTGTGTGAAGTTATCTCTCAACCTGGCAATAGATCAGCTGATATCTCACAGCTTCTAAATTGCACACAATGAAGAGTGGACATTCTCCAATGCAAATGGAATCCTGGAACCCTTGGCTCAGTCTTCTCAGAAGAATTCTTAGCAAAAATCAATAATCATAATCTCATAATTTTTCCCACTCTCATCCCATGAGAAACCCTTATACCCTTAAAAAGGTATGCTTGCCCTAATTAGGGTTTCTTAAATTAGAATTAGGGTTTCTTAATTAAAATTAGACCAAATAATTAATATTTAATTAAATCAATCAAATATTAATATCTCCCTTAATACATGTCTAAAAGAGCCCGAACAAAAGCCAACTGGAACAATTTTGCTATTCGAAGCCAAGCCAAGCTCCATCATGACCCTCTATCCATCCTATCAGCCTACGAAGGTCACATAATAGGCTAATCCTCAACTCTGAAGATGCCAACTGAAAAGGGGACATGACACATTATGCTGAACCCCACCCTTATTTTTCTTAACTATCATATCCCCCATACAACCCTTGTGGAGAAGATGGGATCCATCCTTTTGGCTATTATTGGGGTGATGCAACATTCCATGACTAGTGATATTGAGGAGATGGTAGAGTCCATCCTATCTGGTACTATAAAGAATGCAGTGTCTAGCCTGCTAAACCTTGAGGTTGATATGTAATTATAGTGGTCATTTCTACATATGGGTTTTGATTCTTGGCATTTTTAGTAGGGATCTACTGCATAGATACTAAAAATAAATTATTAGTGATGTATTCATTCAATTTTTAAAGAGTTATGTAATTTTTATCATCATGATTGTGAAAATTTTAGAAATTGCAATATAGATGTTGTGATTGTTGGGTATACTATTATAAAAGATGACATTTTATAGTTGAATGTCATACTGCCTAATAGATCTCATAGAGTTTTGTTTTAAATTTTAGTAAATCATTTTATGGTGCCCTTATTTTATGCACTCTATATACCACAATCCTAACTTAGGCCTATTACTTTCATGTAGCTCATCCATATTACATAAAAATTTGTATAAATTTATGGCAAATTTCAAAATAGATTGTAGACTTTCTCCATAATATTCTATATATTCCACCCTAAATGCAATTGCTTTAGCATCATACTTGCAAGTGAACTAGGTTTGAGCAATATAAACCTAATCTGAGGCCATAGAACATCTACAAACCATTAAAATTTTTCTATATATTGAAACATAAAATTTACTTTGTTCATTACATTAGAGAACCTGTGATAATAGTCCCATATTGACTCTCTAGATTTTTGAAAATTTTATTTTAGGTCTTGTATAATTTGGTTCATACATTTATTCATTTTAAATTTTCTTATCAGTTGGTCTTTAATATATTCAAAGCTCAATTTTACATCCCTTTTGTATATGAACTGTAGAATTTTTCTTATTAAGGATTTGATGAACTCACACTTATTTTCATCCTTTATAGTCACATTTTAAACCTACCATTTCACTTATTAGGTTAACATATACTATTTGGGGTTACTATACCCATCATGCAATCTCAAAATGATAAAAACTTAAGCATTAAGAGCCATGGTTCTTATATTCACACATGAAACGAGTGGCTACTATGGACTAAATTTTACCAGTGTCTTAAGATTTGTTGTGACCTAAAATCTAGCCTCAATAAATTTCCTCACACTTTATTGGTGTTTTCAATATATTTTCCAAATTTATATGTAAAACAGTCAAACCACATTCTATATTTTTTAGCTTCTACACTTTTTATTTCTCTTTTTGTTGATAAATTAGGCACAAAAGATGTGTATTCTTGAAATGAATGATCTATGTCTGTGACTTCTAATTCATTTGAAACTGAACCTGATTTAATCCTACAACTTAACATAACCTCTTCAAAAGATTATCCCTTCCCTTTTCCAAATAATATCCTCCCTTGTAACTGTGATCTAAAACTATTTTCCAACCGATTTAATTGCTCCTCTTCTCTCTTTTGGCTTTCTTTCATATCTTACACATCCTTTTCCAATGTTTATCTATTTCTAAGATATATTTTGTTGGGTAAATATTTTGTCACCAGCTAACTGATGAGCAAAATAGGTCTCTTCAACCACAACATAGGGAGATTGGTCATCCACATGTGCGGGTTTACCACATCAAAAGGGGACAAATCTCTCCTCTCATCAAGGGGAGGTTCCCTTATAACTATGCGGAGCTATATACTATATATATATATATATATATATATATATATATATATATGTAGAAAATAACACTCAGGGGTAGGATAACGCCATCCATCTCTCTTTTTTTAGAGATGATGTACACAAACAGAGGAGAAAATCCTGGTGAAAGCACTGAAGGCACTTCTCTTCTTTTAGGAGTGTTCTTATAGGAAATAATAGGAGTTCTTTTAGGTAGTGACAAGTAATTGGTAACAAAGGGTGTAATAACCAACATATTGAGGTGTAGCGCAAATTCTCCACCTCGACTGCCCAAGAGTGAAATATGAAGGATAATGAGGGCACAAGTTTGTCCCAAGGTCCTTTACATAGGAATAGAAAATAAACAAACACACTAAAGGCAATTGTAGACAGCACAAAGTCTTCCCACAATTGGCTTCAAGACACCTTCCTGATTACTTCCACAAGTTCTACTTATTTCATTAACTAGACAAGAATATATTTAGAAGATAGACATAAGAACAATCTCCTAAAATGACACAAGCTATAACAACATAAAGTCTAAAAGTAACTTGCTTTCTCATTCAAACAAGGAAATATGATTAACAATCTGAGCTCAAAGTCTCAGTAATCACCTTTCAATTTCAGTAGAGTTTTGCTTCTATATCAGAGATATCTCTCTTTGCATAAAATAAGAGATTACATTATATAGCAACCAAGAAAGGCTTGGTTCTCTGTTCCATGGAATGGCCCATGCTGAATTCAATGCCTTGATTGCATTTTTAGCTTTGTCAAGGGACCATGCTGGAACAGGGCAACTCCCTTAACTGTGGCATGTAACTTCATCTCAAATGTCTTCTCCTAGGTCTGGATCATTTGGTTTGTCCCCTCTGATGTCTACATAGCTATCCATTTTGTCTTTACTCCAAGAGAGATAAACAAGCCATGTCTTCAATGTTTAAGGGCTCAAAAAGCTACCTTACAGACTGTTCCACCTACTGGAATAACTACTACATAGATATTTTGGCTTGTCCCTATTTCTGCTACTTACTCTTTTGTTTCCTCCTCTCAGTAGTTCTTCCTTTCGGCTTGAAGGTCTTTGAATGCCTTCGGGTCTGCACTTAAGCCTACAAAGATCAATGGATACTTTATTACTAAAAATTTGACATCTTTGGGTCCGTCATCATTTGAAAGCCAATGGGTAGTTGGTTTTCCTAAATTTGATGACTGCAGGGACATCAATGGACATCTGGATCCTAACGACTAGTTTGCGATGCTCAACTTTGACGTCTGTGGGCCTGTCATATTCTTTGGTAATTCCTTTGGCTTCGAGTGGTCTTCAGGTTCTAATTCCTTTGAACAAAATGTCTGAAGGAATTCCTTCAGACATTTTGTCTAAAGGAAATGTTCCTTCATGTCTTTCATGCTTACTTTGGCTACTTCAAAAGGGGAACGGGGACAGGTGGCACTTTTTACTGATCTTAACAAGTGACACATGGCAGCTTCCACTACGAAATAGGTGAGGACACTTGGTAGCATCTACTTAACTTATATAAGCTTTAGATACCTTTGGAGAGTCCTACAAAAGATGACACTTGGCATGCTCCGCTTACTTTAGCAACTCACCCAAGGCCCACCGCAGTCCTTACTCAATAACAAAATAAAAGGAAGAAACTGTGGATGTTGACACTTGGAAGCTTCCATCGAGCTTTATAAGGGACACATGGTAGCTTCCACTACATTTAAAAAAACATATTACAACCTTCTGTGATTTCCACTTGGTGCCCTCTGTGGGACTCTGAGAGAAGCTTATTGAAAGAAGCTTTGAAACTTATAAGAAACTTGAAACACAAATGCAGACACTTGTTTCCCTTTAGATACCTTTCGAGAGTTTTGGGGAAGATGATACATGGTGGCCTCTACTGAGCTTTAAAAACACTATAAAAACATTTGGGACTCATTTGGATTCACACAGATGATGACACTTGGCACGCTCCACTTACTTTAGCAACTCACCTGGGGCCCACCATAGTCCTTACTCAATAACGAAATATAAGGAAGAAACTATGGATGCTGACACTTGGCAACTTCCACTAAGCTTTATAAGGGATGCATGGCACATTCCACTACTTTTAGAAACAAATTATAGTGTGTCCCAGTAGATGACACTTGACAGCTTCCGCTCGACTTTGAGACTTAGACAAAAACCCACACGAAATGAAAAACCCACATCCTATGCATAACCCTTACTGCCTCAAAAATGAAATGTGTAGGGACAAAACCTAGAGCTCATAAATGTAACTCAAAATAAAATGTAGAGTATTACTCTACAAAGGGAAGAGAGAAATTTCTGGCTTATAAGACCAAAAATAGTTCATGTGTTGACCCAAAAATGAGTGACAGACTTTAGGAATAATAACTGGCTCCAGTTGGGGAACTTCCTCTAGTTGAAAATTTGGAACAACTAAGGGGAGTAGAGACTAGAATCTCTAATGCCTTGAAGTGTGCCATTAGGCTATGGAGTCGTGCTACCCAAAAAAGAAAGGCACCAAAATGAAAATGAAAAGCACAAAATATAACTAAAGACTATACAAATATACTATGTATAGATGATCTTATTTGATGCTTTAAGAATTGAAGCACTTCAGATGCCACCCACTGTGAGATAGTAAAAATGGCGTTCCATCCTGATAAACCAGTAAGAAACCATTTTCTCCCCAAAATCGGTGATGGGTAAATGGAACTCTCCACCAGGAATCACATTTTCTGTGCACTCCTTTTGGTTCTCTCTTCTTGCCCCATGGCAAGGTGTGGTCTCCAATCTGAAAACCATAAATCTTTGCTTTCTTGGTGAAGAGTTCCTTTTCTTGAATTTGGCAGCAACAATATGGTCAATTACCATAATTCACTGTTCTTGTGGTTCAGTCCAGCACATGATTTGATTGTCCCCATCAGATACCTACCAATGATTAGCATTGTTAGGCACACTTGGTCACAAGACCAGTTCAATAGTGTACTTATCTCTTTTAAAATTAGGGTGAGGGACTAGAAGGGTTGCTAAAATAGCCAATGCATCAGCTCTATCATTGAATTCCTTAGAAACTGTAGAGATACTGAAAGCATCAAAGCTTTCAATTTGTTTTCAAACCAGATTGTGGTAATGACGTAATCTCTCATTTTTAGTGTGGTACAGGTTTCTCACATGACAAACCACCAGCTCAACATCTCCTTTGGCATGAAGGAGCTTGATGCCCTTGTCTTGAGCGGCCTTTAATCCAAGCACTAGTGATTCATATTCAGTAGTATTATTAGTATTGCTAAATTATAATTGTATGATGAAGGAAAAATATCTCCTTGAGGAGATATCAACACAATCCCAACCCTTGAACTGGTAGAGGAATAACTGCCATCAAATTCTAGTATCTATACCTTATTTGAAACTAATCCTTCTCAGATTTCTCTTTGTGTGGAGGGGAGGATTCTTCTACACTTGTACTGCGCTCTATCTTATCTTCTACTGGTCCATTTGAACCAATTTCTAGACTATCATTTTTAGAGGTTTCATCAGTTAAGACGGGAATATCCTCTATAGTCAAGAAGTAATTACCCATGCCTGAAGACTCAAACAAAATTTGAGCTTCAGGCACTGATATTTTAGTGAGCACATCTTTTACTTCCTTCTCAGTGAGCAATCTCTGCATAATGCCTTTGACTAGGATCCTTGCTTCAGACAGGTCCATGCTCAACTCACCACCAACATCCTTGCAAAAATTTCACCCAAAAAGGATTCCGTATGAAGCTAGGATGTCAGCCACTAAGACTGTCATCTTCATTCTCTTTTTTGGAATGGTGGCAAATGCAAATTGGGCATCCTTGATTTGTCCCAATAGTGGCACTTGTTTGTTCTCCATGGAGAAACATCTACCAAATGTCTTGGTCAGTGTGAGACCAAGGGATTCAAATACTTTGGTAGGCATGACATTGCCAAACATACCTGAGTCTATGATGCAATTGTTTAGCTGATGTCCATTTATCAACAGGGAAACATAGAAAGGCTCTATTTTCCTAAGGGCAGTAGGAAGAGTAATGACAAGATGGTTTGGGATGGACATGTTCCTTAGGGGATCATGAATTACCTTCCTAACATCTTGTCCTATAGGGATGACTTTATTCTTCACACACTCAACCAACCTGTCCAGCTGCTCAGGGTTGGCTTGTAGGAATTCAAATTTAGACATTTGAATTTTGGTTTTCTTTACATGGTCAATTATGTCAAATGTCTAAAATGAAATAAGAATAGAGGATGGGAGCTTAACTGGTCTATAGAATTGAAGTTGAAGGTGAAGACAAGTTTGGAGCACTTAATTTTTAACAATCACCCGGTCCTTAGGCTGGAAAGGCAGAGTGGTTCCCTACTTAGCAATTGAAATTATAGGTTGAAGTCACTCCTCTATTTTTTATTTATCAACTTTCTGGGCTAACTAATTCTTAGACCATGTGAAGATAATGTATGATCCATCCACTACTTTACCTTCACTTTTGGGTTCATCTTGGTAATTTAGGTAACCAATGTGGGAGTCACCAGCTGATTCTTCTTGGTCTACTGCAAGGAGATTAACATCATTTCTTGATCAAACTCAAGTTGGAAAGAGAAATCATGTTTTGTTTCCAGATATTCAACTACTGAGTTGGCTGGTGCTACTTCAATGGCAAGTTTCCCCTGACTGGGAGGAAGACGGTTTGGCTACCCTTGATTCCTGGCAGCATTACCTTGGTATGCCTAATTCTAAAATTTCTTACTTGGCATATCTTGATAAGGAGTAGACATACCTTGGGCCACTTGTCTTTTCAAGGCTAGAAATTCATTGGCTAGCTTTTGCACCATTTGATCAGTGGTGCTTGTAGATGAATTCTCAAAAGATGAAGAAGATTTACCTCTGTTAGGATCTCTTCTTATCTTCCCTACCAAGATGAGATCATCTTCCACCTTAGTGGCCAAATTATGAGCAAAAACAAGGTCTATGTGGCTGGCACATCTCAATAGAAAACTCACTTTAGGTAGTTGTGAGTTGATGAAGAAACATTTGAGATTCTCAGGTATTGGCTGAGCAATGGTAGGGATCCAATTTCTCAGCTTTTCAAACTTGGCAATGAAATCCCTCATAGGTTCATGAGGTTCTTTCTTCATCTATGTGAGCTAAGCTAGTAGGGTATGTGTATCTTCTATAGGCTTGAACCTTGATTCAAATTTGGCTTTGAGAGTATCCCAGTCAATCACTGATCGAGCATGTAGGTGGTAAAACTAGTCTACAGTATCACCTTGCAATGTTTCCACAAATAGTTTGACTGCCACGTCTTCAAATTCCATGCCTATCACACTGTAGGCTATGCTAAAGGCTGTAATGTGTTTATCAGGGTGAACTCTCCCATCACCAAAGAATTTGGGGAAATTCTTCTTTAAACTACGTGGGAGCTCATGTAGGGGTGGAGTTAGATTAAGTGGGCCAAAAGAGTTACCTCAGGGGCCTTAAACTGCCATGATTGGATTATGGAAAGCAAAGATAATAAATTTGGGTGGAGTATGTATAGGCAAAACTCTACTAACAATAGATAAAGAAGCTCTACCTTGTATTGGTGACCTGGTATGGGTAAGAGGAAGACTCCTAGTTCGTTGAAGATGAGGTTGTGGAGGAAACAAATCAAAATTGCTCTGCTGCACCAACTCAAAAATTGGGTCAACACCTTGGGCTCTTTGGTTTCTAGTATAACATGGAGTTGTTAGATTGTAGAACAAAAATGGAAAAGAGTAGGATCTGCTTCAGCTTGAAGCTTGAGACTTCAAACTACGCGCTCTTCCCTAGTGGATCTGGTTTGCAGACTAGATTATATAATGGAAATGGATAAGGCTATAAATGGATAATGGGTAAGACCCAGATGATGTTTCAATCTGAAGCTTGAGGCTTCAAATTTCACAAAATTACTATGTCCCCAATGGAGTCACCAAAAACTATTACGTGAAGTTGGGAGGAAAATTAACAATGAAAAAGAACTGGAACTGCTCGTTCTTCCCTAGTGGAATAAATGGATAAGGCTATAATGATAATGGGTAAGACACATGTGATGTTTCAATCTGAAGCTTGAGGCTTCAAATTGCAAAAAATTATTGTGTCCCCATTAGAGTCACCAAAAACTATTGGCATGAAGCTGGCAGTGTTTTTTTGTACTTCATGTTATTCCTCAGTGATATGAAATGCTTCGATTTGAATAGACTAGAAAAGGACTAGAAATGCTCGTCAATCCCCAACGGAGTAAATGGATAAGGAAAAGAACTAAAACTTCTCATTCTTCCCTAGTGGATATAAGATGGAAATGGATAAGGCTATAATGATAAAGACTGCTTCAATCTAAAACTTGAGGCTTCAGATTGCATGTAACATCCCCAACAGAGTCACCAAAAACTATTGCATGAAGCTGGGAGGATAATTAACAATGGGAAAGAACTAGAACTACTCATTCTTCCCCAATGGAATAAATGGATAAGGATATAATGATAATGGGTAAGACACAGGTGATGTTTCAATCTGAAGCTTGAGGCTTCAAATTGCACAAAACTATTGTGTCCCCAACAGAGGCACCAAAAACTGTTGGCGTGAAGGTCTTTGAATGGCTTCGAGTTCGTGCTTAATCCTGCAAAGATCAGTGGATACTTTATTGCCACAAATTTGACATCTTTAGGTCCATCATCATTTGAAATCCAATAGATAGTTGGTTGTCTTGAATTTGATGGCTGCGGGGATGTCAACGAATGTCTGGATCCCAACGGTTAGTTCATGATGCTCAACTTTGACGTTTGTGGGCCTGTCATATTCTTCGATAATTCTTTCAGCTTCAGGTGGTCTTTAGGTTCTAATTCCTTCAAATAAAATGTTTGAAGGAATTCCTTCAGACATTTCTTCTGAAAGAAATGTTCCTTCGTTCCTTTCATGCTTGCTTTGGCCACTTCAAAAGGGGAACAGGGACAGGTGGTGCTTTTCACTGATCTTAACAAGTGACACATGGCAGCTTCCACTGTGAAATAGGTGAGGACACTTGGTAGCATCCACGTAACTTATAAAATCTTTAGATACCTTTGGAGAGTCCTTCAGAAGATGATACTTGGTGCACTCTACTTACTTTAGTGACTCACCTGGGGCCCACCACAGTCCTTACTCAATAATGAAATAAAAGGAAGAAACTGTGGATGTTGACACTTGGTGACTTCTGCTAAGCTTTATAAGGGACATGTGGCAGCTTTCACTACATTTAAAAAAACATATTACAACCTTTCGTGGTTGCCACTTGGTGCCCTGTGCAGGACTCTGAGAGAAGCTTTAAAACTTATAAGAAACTTGAAATGTGGATGCAGACACTTGTTCCCCTTTAGATACCTTTTGAGAGTTCTATGGAAGATGACACATGATAGCCTCCACTGAGCTTTAGAAACACTATAGAAACATTTGGGACTCATTTGGATTCACACAGATGATGACACTTGGTGCGCTCTACTTACTTTAGAAACTCACTCGAGGCCCACCACAGTCCTTACTTAATAACAAAATGAAAGGAAGAAACTGTGGATGCTGACACTTGGCAGATTTTGATGAGATTTATAAGGGATGCATGGCACATTCTACTACTTTTAGAAACAAATTATAGTGTGTCTCGACAGATGACACTTGGCAGCTTCTGCTCGACTTTGAGACTTAGACAAAAACTCGTGAAAAATGAAAAAGCTGCGTCCTATGCATAATCCTTATTGCCTCAAAATTGAAATGTGTAGGGACAAAACTTGGAGCACACAACTAAAACTCAAAATAAAATATAGAGTATTACTCTACAAAGGGAAGAGATAATTTTTTGGCTTGTAGGACCAAAAATAGTTCATGTTATAAAAGTAACATAATCTACACCTTCTCATCTTTATATCCCTCTCATTTCCTCATCTTAATCCTCTTTATAATATCTATCTCTTCCTTGAGCTCTCATTCCTATTTTATCTTCTAAACTCTCTACTTTACTCATACTTTCAACTATAATAGATTATTCTATTTATTCCATCTTATTTGTTATCACAAATTTCCTCTAGTCCCATAATTCACTTTTCATTCTTCTTCTCCATGTCCTCCATCTTTTGGGTTTAGGTTCAAGTTTCAATTCTTAGTTCTTCATCATTCATTTAATTATTGCACACATCCCCCTAATGTCCAAAACAACTAATCCCTATTAGCTAGAATAGGTACCATGACCTTTTCCATGAACAACATTTTTATCATGATAGGTAGTTGCTATATAAATTTTCCTCAGATGCCTCTTACAAATAAATATTATGCTATTTTGAATGTGATATACCGTTGCATGATAACTTAATAGTATATCTTTGAATGGTAGTATTTATCCAATGATGTATTTTGCACTTCCAATTAGTGTTTAAATTTTCATCTATTCTATATTTTTATTAGTCCAAACAAAGTGATCTATTTATCTTAGCTTGAATAAATAGTACTTAATTATCGATAACCATAGCTAACAATCTAGGTAATTCGTATAAAAATATTTTTTATATCTCACCATGTATTTACCCAATTATTAATTCTCTCACAGAGATTTCTATACTTTGCATCATCTTATAAAACATTATTAATTCTCTTATCTAGCCATTGCTCTAAATCTTTCTATCTAATTAACCATCTTAGGATGTTTCAATGTTCCATGCTCATTACACCATTGTTAGCAGAGGTTCCTATAAAACCCATAAGAACATGCTAATTAGGATTGTTTGTGCGAAGTGAAATAGAAAAGATACTCAAGGAAACTAAAACAAAAAATTAAAGTTAAATCGGATGTAAAAATGTAGAGGAATTAACATGATTTATAATCTTAATTTACCTAAAACATTTAGAAATTCAAACAATTAACAATTTATAGGAAACTAAAGTAGACTACGATAATGAGCAAGTGTAGACATAAATAAGAGCCATTTTTTATTTTTTATATTTATATCTATATTTCATAACCCTTTTACAATATAAGTGATCACTATATATAGAGCTTACAAAGGTTTCATCACTTCATATCCCAACCTTTTGCTACACACAAAAGAGAGACTCTTCACATGTTATATACACTTCTTGTGAATTTAGGTTCCAAATACATACTAAAAGATATACAATGTAAAAAATAGTGTAAATCACACATTTGTAAAATAATTATACTATGCGAGTTTATAGCCTTATTCTACTACTAACAAACCCCTCATGTTATGATTTCTATAAATAGATATCTTGTATCCCTTCACGATAGTCACTAATTAGATTAAAGACTATCATAGCAAAAGGAAATGGAAAATAAAATATAAGAAAGTGAAATATTTTTATGTATAAGGACAATGAATTTCAACCTAAGTCAAAAGAAAGAGATTTAGTGTTAGATTTTATCCAAGGTGTCAAGATAAACTTCTTTAGTGTTTGATTAATCTAATGTCAAAGAAGTTGAATTGTTATGTTTCAAATTATATATCCAAGGTGGAAGGATGTTTTATTTTAGTCTCAAGAATTTACAAAAATCTAATGAAACCCTAGGAAAAAAATCAAACAACACAAATAAGCAATTTTCTAAAAAATAATAGGTTAACCAAAATGTTTAAATGGTTTTAATTATATAATTATAATTAAGTGATTTAAAATATTTAAATTGTAATGTTGGTATATACAAATATGAGAATTAAATACAATATGATATAATAAAATATAAAATTTACATAAATAAAAAACTTGCTAAAAATAAAAAAATCCCTAAGGATGTGCAAACCTCAAAACATATTACATGCTGATTGTGTAGGCTAACATGGACTAGAACATACTTATAAATCCTACAAATAGAGTCATGTCTAAAAATAAAATTAAAATATGTGTTGGGACAAGGCTATAAGAGACAAATAAGGATGTAGTGTGTCCATGTTTATTGATCAGGTTTGTGTCTTGGTTGACTGTGCACTTGATTTCTTGATATGGGTTTGTGTGGTACTTTTTATAGGTTGAATATTTCTATGTGGGAGCTGAGTAAATGTGTCAAAGACCTGAAAATACAAAACCCTAGTTTTGTACATGAAATAAATATCAATTATATGAAAAATAGAGATAAAATGGGTTAGTAAGGATGGCTAAGTTGGCCTTAGAAACCCTTGTAATCTAGCACTACCTACATAGCCAAAATAGGCTTCAATCTAATGTAATTCTCTCTCTGAGGGTGATTGTGTGATCCATGATTATGAAACTATAATGACTATAACTAGAAGACTTAATTGAATTCTTGAAAAATGGATGCCCTTGACCTATAATAAATAATATTCAAACTTGCTATGTGACTATTATGATGTAGCAAAATTTAATTTGGAAGAAATACAACTCTTTTTCTCAATGTACAATGCTTTTTGAAATCAGCTTTTTAGGTTCCTTTCAAGTGAATGCCTTGGTGTGATTTTATAGGGGAATATTTAGAATATTTTATCTAATTGACCTTTCAATAAGTGTAGGAGATCCATTATTTAATACCTCAATTGTAAATAATAACTGTTAAAGTGTGGAGATAAGGTTGTGCTAGTGGAAAAGACCATAATACAACCCTATCTGATCTAACACAGTCTTGTCCTAAAAAGACATAAGCTACTTTAAAAGGTTCTCCAAGTGCCTGTAGATGAAATATAGACAAGTAAAGTTAAAATGTGGATGTATGTATGCTATTTTATGAGTTCAAATGATAATAGAGGCTCTCTTATAGATTGTGAGTTATCAAAATGGCGAATAGATCAAGGAGGGGAAAGATGTCAAGGATAAGCATTGTCAAGCACTTAATGATTAAATTTATGTGCCTAAAATGCCTTCTCAAGGAATGCACACATAGATAAAGCACCAAAAAAATAATGAGATGAATTTGATTATCTTATTACATGAATTTTAAGCCAAAAACACTTTAAAATGCCCTACCACATACTAAAAAAATATTTTCTTCAATTATTCTAGTCAAAAAATTATTAAAGGCATTTTATCAAACATTTACATAGATTTTGATAGCTCAACATATAAATCTAAAAAGGAACTACCCCATGACATTTTTATGTATACCATGTATGCGAAAAACCCACTTCAAATATGGATTTATATTTTTGAATGGATGCACTAGTTACTCCAACTTGCACACCCCAAAAATGCCCCTTTCCTTTGTTTTTGACATTAAAAAAAAGCATTCTTTTAATGTCTCTCAAAACTATTATTTCTTAACATTTTATACTATTAAGTTCATCCCATAAACTTCTCTAACCACCAAATATGAAATAACCAACTTTTAAAGGACATTTTTGACTCTTTCCTGAGTGTTTTTGGGTTGATTTTGTTGTGGTTACAACTTCCAACACGTTCCTTCTTTTTAAAATAGATCATGCTACAACATGTACTTTAAAAACTAAAAAAATCCATATAATTTTTTTTTTTTGATGTTGTCTAATGACTTCCAACCAACACCTTGTGAATGCCAAGTGTTTGACAAAATTATTTCCTGAATAAATGCAACTAGAATTTAAAAATTAAGTATTTTATATATGTTTTTGGTGGTGAAAGATTACAATTGGGCGTTAGATGATCTTGCATAAAAAATTCTCATTTATTTGAGTTTTTTAACATGCATCTAATTTTTCAATTTTATTTTGTTTACTCTGATGATGATGAAGCTACTGAGCTCCAAAATAATTTTAATACATTTAAGCTACCACCATATATCTCAGAATGGCTTCCTCCATCTCTTCTACTAAGAGATAAGTCATTTTCCTTGTTTGATGATGATATTGAAAATCCATCTTCTTGCAATGATAATAAAGTTTCCTATGATAAATTATATTATGAATGTAATGAATATGGGGTGGATACTATATTCTAAAAACCATTATTACTCTCTCTTCACAATTTTTAGTAAACTTGGTATATACACTAAGGACATTTCCAAAGAAAAACTTCAAAATCATCACCAAACTTGTGTCTTTTTACTAACTTATGATGACTATTACGTTGTATTCCAATATCAAATGAGACACTTGGATGTGATTTATTATCAATAAACCCTTACAAAAACTGCACAATTTTAAATTGGTATGTTAACCTTGTACACCTTTCTTACAATCTTGTCCATCACTTCATTTCAAGCAATGAAGAAGAAAGTGTGGACATATATAAGGTCATGTGCTTCCCATGAATCCTCCAATATAAAATACTAGCTGGGTGTTATATAAAATATATGATTTTTATTCCAAACTTATTTAGAATATCTTTCCAAAATCATTTCTATAAAAACTGGTAAAATAAATGTATCAACAATCTTGATATAGTTTGACAAATTTCAAAGCAGTCAAACCGTATCACTCTTAATGATATAATTCAAAACCTTCCACTTATAGAAATCATTTTCCTAACTTAAGACATTACTTAGACTACCGATATAGTTTCAAACAACCCCCACTTAAATTTGAATTGCAGTGACCAAATTGATGGAGTTTATCAAAATCATTCAAATTCCAATTTTATCACCCCACATGAAACTAGTTGAATCCCACTATATTTAAAGTGTTGGTAAAATTCATAATGAAACAAATTATATCAAACAAATTTATTCTTGTAGTTATAATTTTATCTAACAATACATAGTTTCAAAAATTACCCAAAACTAACTATATCCATTAGGATACACAATAAATGGTCAAAACCAATTGTATCAAAAAATATTTACCTCAAATTGATATAATTAAAAATATACCAACAATTATTAAGTAACTCAATGTGGCTAATACCATAGAAAAATAACCCCAACCATTTGATATAGATCCAAAAACTAACCTAGATGCCAAAACCATTGCTATGCAATATATTCACACAAAAGTTCATGTGTAATGTAATAAAAAAATTGATCTGGAGGTGAACATTGAATATTACATCCCTTTACCTACTTTACCTAGTGATGAAGCTATTTTAGAACTCCATGTAAGAGAACATCAACTTCCTTGTCAGCATCATAAAATCAAAATGTTTGAGCATACTCTTTAATTTCATAATTTTATTTTTAGCATCAATCCCAAAGATACTATTTCTAACTTACCCCCTACGACTTATCACTTCCAAGATGGTAATGTAAATCTCATCTAGGAAGCTAGGGATATTAACATCAAAACATTTGAAAATTATAGTATTTTACTTCTTTCTTCTTGTGTCACTCTTGAATAAATGAATAACCTTAGTGTGGTTCTTGAAAAATAAAAGAAATTTTTTTCTTGGTAATATGAAAACATGCCTATAATTGACCCCTATTATCATTGTCTATAATATTATTGTTATCTTGATGTAGCTCCCATTCGTAAAAAGTAATGAAATTTCCCTCCATAGGTATTTAATCTGTCATAATGAAATAATTAAACTCCTTGATTCTAAGTTACTTAAACCAATAGATTACTCCAAATGGGTCTCTAACATAATTACCATTGTAGGAGGGTCACAATGGTCATTCATATATGTATTGAGTTACATAATCTCAACTTAGCATGTCCTAAGGATAATTTTCCATTACCTTCTATCAACACTATTATTAATTCTATAATATGCTATGATATGCTTTACCTCATAGACCATTTTTCAGGGTATAATTATATTCACATTTCCCTTTATGTTCAATAAAGATTACATTCACCACTAAGTGGGGCACATATTTCTATGTTAATATGATTTTTTGGCTTATAAATGCTAGGGAAACCCACTAATGTACCATGAACCACATTTTTCATGATCTTATCCACAAAATAGTTGAAACTTATATAAATGATCTCCTAGAAAAATACAAGTGTCATAAAGATCATCCTTGTAACCTTGTTATCATCCTTAAATGCTTAGTCAAATACACTGCCAAGATTAATCCCAAAAAGTGTATTTTCAATGTTACATCCTATGAGATTTTAGGATTTTTGGTCTTTAGATGAGGGATTGATGTATATCCTTCTATGACCAAAGTTAGTTTAAACATGTCTATACCATATTAATCCATTAAATTGAAACTTACCTTGGGAAGTTTGGGGTAATTTGGCTATTTGTGTTAGGAACCTATGTCCTGCCCTTCTCTTTACATTATCAGTGTATGAGTTGCTATGGATGCATATGATTTATAAGTCATCCCTTGAGAATATTTTAATTATCCCACATACATGGGACACAGTAGTTGTTATAATAGATTTAGTATTTAAGTAAGTGTTAAAGCCCAATGAAAGCATCCATGAATATTATTATATTGATCTTGCTCAAAGGAGGTTGGCCCCTCGAAGTGGCCTCCGATCTAAAGGTTGTTTTGGGTTATTTTCAAAATTTTATTTCTTTGTTCATTTATTTTTTATTGTTATTAAATATATGTAGAAGGATCCTCACATCTGGTATCATAACACTTTCTCAGCTTGCAGGTAGATTATGGAGATTTTTTTTCCAATAGTGGATTTCTAGGAGCTACATCATTTACATAAATATTTTTACTTGCCTCTATTTTCTACATATTCATTGTAGGTTCAGATAGGGGTAAATACCCCTCTATATAAATATAGGAATTAATTAGGCATAATCCCTAAAACTCATTATGAGGAGTACCATAGGAACCTCAAATTAGCTATCCCATTGAGGACCTGCTAACAAAAAATGTAATGACCCAATCTCGATTAACAAGTTTCTACCCATGAGGTAAACCTAGAAATATTGCTTAGGTGTAAATCCATGGCCATAAATTTTCTATAGAGTGGTAATCATTCATATAGTATTGGTGGCTATAGAGACTCCTTAAAACCCTTAAGTAACCAAATAGACTTGGGGCCCATACCCAACATAATAATTTCAAAAGACCAACATCAGAGTTATCACAATTGATAATAGTGGGTCACTGACAAGATTTTGGTAGGTGAAACCAAATGTCAATTTTTTAACTCTTAAAATTTCTTGGAACACCCAAAATTCCATTTTTTACATATTTTCCTTTAGGGTCCATATCTAAATTCCACTTCTATTACCCAAAAATATCAATTTTTGATTTTTTTTGAGTTTTATCATAACTTCTTTAGTTTTTCTCTCTTCAAAAATTTCCCTCAGTATTCCTTCCCTTTTTTTCTCCTCCATCCCTCTTACAAAAAATTTCTAATTTTTCCATTATGATTCCAAAATTGCCTTTGCCTTTGTCAATCCTACCCATGAGGTGCCAGAAATTTGGTAAAAGTATAATTACCCCTTCTGATTGAGTGTAAATTAAATTTTTTCCTTAATGACCATATATTATAATGCATTTTTATACCCATTGACAAAAAAAAAAAAAAAACACTGGTTATGGTAGCCACCCTTGTAGGCACACAAATCATGGAGGAAGAAATTACAACATTGAAAGTTGAGGTCACTGAGTTAACTGATATGATGCATGGAATAAATTGGTAGATAGCCTTTTACTCAATAAACTATAAAAGGAGTATTATTCAAAAAATAGTTTCTCTTCTACCCACACATCATGTGGGCCCAAGATGGACTTTCCACAGTTTGATGGCACATATCCTACATGATGGATATACCGAGCTAAATAATTCTTCAACCTTCACAATATTTATTTTGTCAATAAAGTCCCAATTGCTTCCTTCCACTTGGAACAAAAAACAATCTAATGTCAATGTTATTATCTCAAGTTGAATAATGAACCCAATTGAAAAACCTTTGTATCCTTATTTTTGTGCAAGTTTGGTCCCTCAACATTCAAGGACTTATAAGAAGCATTCTGCTCCTTATAAGAAGCATCTCACCCAACATCCATCCCTACCACTATCCCCATCTATAAAATACTAAGACTAATCAACTAGTATGGGAACTCCTCAATTCCAAAGTTATTCACCCCAGTACTAGCCCATACTCCTCAGTGATTCTTGTCCACAAAAAAGATGGGTCATGGCACCTTTGTATTGAATTTCTCACCCTTAACCACCTCACCATCAAATATAAGTTCCCAATTTTGGTCATCGATGAGATACTTGATGAACTCTATGAGGAATTTTTTTTCTCTAACTTGGATCTTCATTTAGGCTATCATGAAATCTACATTCATGCTAATTAAATTCAAAGGATAGCCTTATACACTCATGAAGGTCACTATGAATTCTTGGTCATGCCATTTGGACTTACAAATTCCCATTCAACATTTCAATCACTAATGAATAAAATATTTCAACCTTTCCTCTATTAATTTGATTTGGTTTTCTTTAATAATATTTTGATCTATAACCACACATGGGCCAAGTATATATATCATATTGATAGGGCATTATAACTTCTAAGAGACAATCAATTATGTGACAAATAGTCCAAGTGTTCCTTTGATCAAGAGGAAGTGGAATATCTAGGGTACATTGTTTCAATTGATGGGGTTTACATGGATCCACAAAAAATAAGTGCCATGAAACATTGGCCTCAAATAATAACCTTCAAGATCCTTCATGGATTACTAGGCCTTAAAAAATACTAGCACAAGTTCATCAAGGATTATGGAAAGATTGTGTCTCCCTTGACTTCCTTATTGACTAAAGATATATCCACATGGGATGTCGTAGCTAACCAAGTATTTGTGGTACTCAAATAGGCTATGTGTAGCACACCAATTTTGTCCATGCTAGACTTCACCAAAACTTTAACCATCAAATATGATGCTTGTGGGAATGGCCTGGGTGATATTGTTATCTAAGAGGGTTGTCCCTTTGCTTTCACTAGAAAAGTTATTTTTGGATGAAATTTGGATTTGTTTACATACAAAAAGGAAATGATGGAAATTTTACATGCAGTACAAAAATTGTATCCATACTTATTTGAGAATCATTTTTGGATCAAAATCAATCATGAGAGTTTGAAATATTTCCTAGAACAATGGGTCTCATCACTAGCACAAAAAAATGGGTCAACAAACTCATGGGCTATGATCATGAGATCAATTACAAGAAGGATAAAGAAAATGTTGTGGTATATGATTTCTCATGCATAATAAAGGAATAGAATTACATTTCTACCACCTCCATGCCCATTTTGAACTGGTTGGAATTTGTACACCAAGGGTATGAAAATTATCCCTCCTTACACCACCTCACTCAACAATTGGCCACTAACCCCTATGTAGTACCACATTATTCATGGAATGGTGATTCTCTATGATAAAAGGGTTATATGGTGCTTATCCATAACACATACCTTCATTAGGACATATTTTATGAAATCCATGCTTCTCCATTAATAGGGCACTCAAGATTTATCAAAATATATAAGCAGGGATGTTGAAACTTCTTTTGGAAGGTGATGAAAGAGGAAATTAAATATATGGTGGCCAAATGTGATACCTTATAATGAAATAAAGGTTAAAAAAAATGATTCCTATTTTTATCAATCCCTCTCCCATTCCTACTAGGATTTGGAAAGATATTTATATGGATTTCATTGAAGGGCTCCCTAAATCAAGAGGAAAAATAGTGATCCTGGTTATGGTAGACAACGTCTCCAAATATAGTCATTTTGTGCCCTCAATCATCCCTATACATCCTCCATAGTCACATAAGCTTTCTTGGATAAAATATTCCATGTTCATGGCATCCCTTATTCAATCATTTCTGATCATGATGCAAATTTCACTAGCCATTTCTAGATGGATCTATTCTGATGCACATACACATAACTAAAGATGAGATCTAGGTATCACCCCTAAACAGATGGCCAAATAGAAATTGTCAAAAAATGCTTGGAAACATTCCTTCATTGATTTGGTTTATAACAACAACAATAATGGGAAAAGTGGCTTCCCCTTACACAATGATGGTACAATACCTCCTACCACACTTTTACTAAAATAAATTCATATGAAGTGATTTATGGTTACGTGCCTCTAGTCCTTCTCTCATATACCCAAATAGTTCAATAGTTCAAGTAGGCGACACTACTCTCTAAGATCAGGATCATATTATTATCACCCTATGGGGTAATCTCAATTTATCACATAACTAAATGAATCAACAAGCTAATCAATATCACTATGAGTGCACCTTTTAACCTGATGATATGGTTTTTATTTATTTACATCCATACAAGTGATCATCCCTAAAACTAAAAGGGAATTATAAGATTGATCTGAAGTTATATGGGCCATATAAGGTTATCCAAAAGATTAGGTATATGAATTAAAAGTTGGATCTTCCAACTTCCTCCCAAATTCACTGAGTCTTTCATGTCTCCTATAAGAAGAAAGTTTTTAAAACCATCATCAGAGTGCAAATAGTTTTACCAAATATTTATAATGATGGTTCCATCCTTATTGAACCAAAAGTATTCATGGATAGACACACTTGCCAAATTCATTCTCGCTTCATCATAAAAGTCTTAATTCAGTGGCATGACATGCAACCAAAAGATGTAACATGGGAACCACTATTCCAAAGTTAGCAATAATTCCCAAATTTAAGGATTTAAGGACAAAGATTTTTATAAGGGGGAGGGGATGTTAGGAACCTATTTACTACCCTTATCTTTGCATCATTAGTGTATTATTTTTTATGGATGCATATGCTTTGTAAGTCATCCTTTGAGCATATTTGAATTATCCCACATACATGTGAAGTAGTAGTTGTTAGAATAGATTTAGTATTTAAGTAATTGTTGAAGCTCAATGAAGGCATCCATGAATATTATTGTATTAATCTTTCTCAAAGGATATTTCCCCCTCAAAGTGGCTTACAATCTAAAGGTTATTTTGGGTTATTTTCCAAAGTTAATTTCTTTGTTCATTTATTTTTTATAGTTTGTAAATCTATGTAGAAGGATCCTCATAATTTGTTCTTGAATAGGATTATCAAACTCATCCAATAAACTCATTTCTCAAAGAGGTTGTCATCTTGAATCAAATGATGCTTGTCAAATCACTTTTGATAACATGAAGAAAAGTTTACTCAAACCTCCTAATTTTCATCCTCTATCTACTGATCACCCACTCATAATCTACAAATATTCTAACCCCATATCAGTTTGGGAAATGCTTGCTCAACAAGAAGAGTCCAACAAGGAATATGGAATTTATTACATTAGTCATGATTTGATTGATTATGAGACTTGATAATCTAAGTTCAAGAATATTTGTCTCCCTATCTAATTTTCTTACAATTTTTTTTGGCATTAAATGCTTTATCAAATGATGTATGCCATTAGCTATATGTATCCCCTCTATCATTTCTTCCCTTAAGCATTTTTTCCTAGTGATAGAATTGGAAAATGGATGAATCTCTTGATGGAAATTGACCTTATGTTAATTACTCAAAAATTAGTCTAGGGGAAAGTAATTTATGATAAAATTTCCATTGCACCCATTCCTACCCAATGACACATTCAAAATACCCTTCCTGATGAATATGTCCTCTTCATTAAAGGTTCCAACCATGTCATAACACTTAAAATTATAATTTGAATAACTTTAAAGCTGATCTCAAGGACCAACCCTTGAAAAGCCTAAAATTCAAGTATCCAAACCAAAATAAACCAAGAAAATCAAACATGAAGAATAATCTAAAGTTACTATTGAATTACATTAGACACTTGGACAATCCACTTTAATGAAACCAAGTGCTTAAAAGGATATGGGGTAAGATGTGTCCTTTCTGATCCTTTTATCAAGTTAATTATTCTATCCTATCAATTAAACATTGATGTTAATAATAAAATTGATGAATACAATGTTCTTATACTTGGTATGCAAGCAAATATTGGCCTTGATATCTCTTACATGATTTAGGTGATTCTCAACTTGTAAGCTACCAAATCACTAGTGTATGCTAATGAAAAAGTTAGAACCTTAAAACATATAATGAATTTGATAGTAACCTTATTAATGAATTGTCATCTTTCACTATCAGGACAATCCCAAGATAAAAAAAACTATTATTGTTAATTCCCTTGCCTTGTTAGCTTCTATTTTAAAATTGATTAAAGTGTTACATGATGACCAATTTCTCATTCATATGAAAAAATAACCATGCATCCTAACACCTAAGTATAATTCCATTATTTTTCACATGGAGGCTATCACCATGCAATAAAGCCATTGCTATGAAACATCATCCCCTTTTTATAAAATCTGATTTGCTCTCCTAAGGCTGATTTTCATGAAAAGACTAAAAATCTAAAATCAAGCCTTTAAATTTATACTTAAACATAAATTATCTCACTATCGTAATTTTGAAGTAACCTTATACCAATGTGTTATAAAGATTAGGTTTGTCCTCTTGTGAACAAGAACATAGGGGAATTTACAAAAGGTCATTATAGTGGATATGCTACAACCCAAAAATACCTATTCATTGGTTATTATTGGCAAATACTTGAGAAAAATGTAATCACCTTTGTTAAGAAGTGTTATATTTTTCAATTACATGATAATCTTATTCATTAACCTTTAGTTGAACTTAAAACATGTAAATCATCTTGGTTGTTCTTTATGTGGTGGTTAAAATGCATCACTAACTTTACTTGATTAATGGCCATGTTTTTATTATCACTGACACTTAGTACTTTACCAAGTGGGTAGAAGCTATGACACTTGATAATGTTACATCATTACCTTTTCCAAGTTTATTATAAAAAAATGATTTGTCATTTTTGAATCCCACACACCATCATATCTGGAAATGGTGGGAGTAAAAAATAAGGAAACAAAACAATTTTACTCAAAGTTTAAAATTACACACAAATTTTCCACTCCTTACTATTATTAGTGTAATAGTCAAACCAAGTTAACCAAAAATATCCTTAAAAATATCTTGTAGAAGACTATTAGAGATTATCATACCGATTAAAATTTCAATCTCTATATTGTGCCTTAGGCTTATCACACTAGTAACTTCATTGCCACTAAGGCAAGTCCATTTTCACTAGTCTGCGACTTTGAATCCATATTGACAAGTGGAGTTACCTTCACTGTGAATTTATCTTTAAGACATTATCCCTGATGAAGAGATTCTTGAAGCTTTCCTTCACACTTTATATTTCCTTGATGGGAGGCACATGAGTGATCTCCAACACAAGTGCCAATAAATAACTTGCATCAATAAACAACACAACAAGAAAGTTAAAGTTAGAAAACATTATGTTAGAGATTTAATGTTAAAATTGGACTACATAATGAGAAAGAGGGTAAATATAAATAAAATGGTGGGGTATTTATGTTATCAAAGACATCATTTAACCTAACACTTATAAATTACAAAATAACAAGGGACACATTGTCAAAGAGCCAGTGAAGGCTCAATTTTTGAAAAATTATTATGCTTAAAAAATTTACTCCATAGTTTTATTTTGTCCATGTTTTTCATTTTTTTACATATCTCATGATTATATACAGTTAGTGTATATTATTTACATTGATGTTTCTTATAGGTATTTCTCTAATTATATGTGTTTCAACTTCCCATAATTTATATACAACTCTAGGTTTTATTATCATCCACCTTAGCATCACCTCTAGGCTTCCTTTCCCTTATCATACATCCTTGGTAATATCATCTTATTATCATTTTATTTCTGCACCTCTAGATTTTGTTATCATCTACCTTATCATCACCTCCAAGATACCTTATCCTTATCATACACCCTTGGTTATCACATCTTATCACCACTTTATTTATACACCTTTGTGCTCTTTGAGTTATGCACTTCACAGATTTTAGTTTGTGAGTTTATTGGTAAGTCCTTGATGAATACAACTATGCCCTCCTCACAAACAACCATCCTCTATATCTTTTCATTTGCGATGTATTTACCACTCCTTTTTGAACCCTCATACCCTTGTTGGTACCTTTATATTTCCATTTATATCTTTTAATACCAATTATTTTCATGCCTCTTGGATTTTTAGTTTGGTAGTTGTATGGTAAGACCTTAAAAAATACATCCATGCCCTCCTCACAACCATTCATCCTATATTATTATTATTACATTATGCATCTACTCCCATACAAAACCTTAGCTAGGTGATTTATTATAAAGATAAAGCAATGGTTGAGAGTGGTGTTTTCTCACATAGATTTTATATCTTGTGGAAAAACTATTTCATTTTATCTACATGGTTCTCATCCATATCTAACCCTCTCTTATGATGAAAGTCTCAAACCTGATTGTCATTGTATCACCTAATTTTATACATTTTTTTTGTTATGGGGGAACCCACTCATTCTCATGTGAATTTATATCTTCCATATTTTCGACTTCCATTTGGGTGCACCAAGGTTGTATTCAAGATTTCTCTCTCTTCTAAGGTGCAAGTCGAAGAATATTTAAGATTATTTGTTTATAGGTTTTTTTTTTTGCATATAGGTGTAATATATCTTTTGTTAGTCATCTTAAGCACCAAATATTAGTATATAGGAAAATAGAAAAATATGGAAAAGTTAGAAGCCAATATATCAAATAAAAATCAAAATAAAAAAGCAATTTAAAAAGGCAAGTTATATTTAAAAATTTAAATTTACACCCAAAAACATGATGATATTATTGGCATGCCCCTATCCTATTTAAATATCAAACTCAATAGTTATGCTTATGACGGATCTAAGGTCCCTTGGAGTTAGATAGGCTAGTAGACTAGGCTAGGTGAATTTACATATATATTTAGTGGCACCTAATTTATCGTGATAGTACCTAATCCTCATAGTTACCAACATATCCATTGAGGTCCTTAGGAATGGGGAACACATTCTAGGAAGGTAAAATACTTATAATTTTCATGCATATAGCCTTCATGGGATGATCTTTATAATTCACTAGTTATCCTAAGTTCATGCTTGTTGGGTTGTGTTCTTTAGGGTAATTAATGTTGAAAAATATTAGTATTGAAATAAAAGATGATGAGAGGTTGGATGATATTTTATAGGTGATGTGTGTAACTGTAGACACCTAGAACTAGCCATCGATAACCTCCAATTAGGCTTTTAGCCAATTTCCACCCAAAATGCACAATTTAGCCTAAAAACACTAAAACATGATAAATGATGTGAAACTGACATATTCAAGTATTGATTTTGGCCAGGGTATCCCTAAATGGGGTAATGAAATTTATGGGATAGCTAACTTTGATTAGATCATTTTGAGTCAAAATATATTTTCCTTGTTTTTCCCTATTTTCCCTAAGTGCTTCTGCACATGTTAGTAGTTTTCTTAGTCTTGTGTGTGTTTTCGTTTCCTTTTGGGGGTAAAAACTTTGTGATTGATTCTTGGATATCACAAGGCTATTGCTAACTCTTTCAAATTTACATCTCGACTCTGTGCCCAATGGACTTTGAGGCTACTGGTTTCTAAGCATAACAGGCATGCTTCCCCTGGGAATTGCCATTTTGTTGACTATTTTGGCCCTGCAGGGCAAAATTGGTCTCATTCTTCCCCTGCTGTTCTGAGCTAGTTCAATTTTTGGTTTGCACGTGTCTTTCAACAAAAGGAGGAACAGTTCAATTGGGTGGTTCATTTGTTTGGTTCAATCAGAAAGTTCAAAGGGGGTCTTGAAAAGCCCGAAGGACAAGTGCCCTTGCAGAGGGAAGTTAGGCATAAACTAGACTTTTCACGCAGGTTGCAGAGGGTAGTTTTAGACCCAAAATTAGCCTTGTGGAGGAATCAAATACAAGGCAAAATTTCAAAGTTTTCCTTTGGAAAATGGACAAGGCAAAGATAGAAGAAAAGGCTAAGGCTGAATTTCTTCAGACAAATGTCCAAAGGAATTCCTTCGAACATTTTGTCCAAAGAAATCCTTCGGAAGAAAATCCCATGGAAATAAAAGACAAGGCAAAACCTTTAGATAAAAGTCCAAAGGAATTTTATCCAAATAAATTCACTCGACAAAGAGCCAAAGATAGAAAGTTTAAAGGGAGAAACCTAACGGAATTTACCCAGGGAAAATCTCGACTGAAAAAGGCAAGCAAAAAAAACATGAAGGAAACATATCCTTCAAAAAATTTGTCCGAAGGATGTGACTACCAAAAGGAGTTTGAAAGACCCCGAAGGGTAGGTACCCTTGCAGGGGACTCTAAACCAAAAATGAAGGGAGCTTTCTCCAAGCCTTGAAGGGACACCTTCCCTTCGAGAGAGTTAAAAGATAAAGGCCTGTATAAAGGAAAAGGGGTCGAAGGAAAAAAGGCTAAATGAAAGAAAGCCAAAGAAATTGCCAAAGGAGATGACGTCCCCAAAGACATCAAATTCAAGCCAGTGAAATAATCGTTGGTCTTTAAATGAAAGGTGTGAACCTGAAGGAATTCAAAGGCTTAAAGCCAAAAGGAAGATACCACCGAGAAGGGAGCCCAAAGAGCCAAATAATTAGTAGAAAATAACCCCCAAAGGATGAAGGAGCCAGAAAAGACAAAGCCAAGAAGAGACAAAAGAGCCAAGTGTAGAAATGGACAAAATAGTCCAAGTGGTAAAGGAAGGTGTTGAATCAAGGAGTTACTCTAGTGGTTGACACAGTATCTGCTAAGTGGTCATCAAGGGGTGAAAATAGTGAACAATGTGACCCATTTTTCTTCACTTTCCATTGATGAGAAGGCAAACCATGTGAATGCCTTGAAGGAGTGGTATTTTATGTAGATAGACAACGTGGCCTATGTTTTCATGCATGATATTTAATGTATTTAAATCACCTAAATTTAAAAATTGGAGCTGACACAACATTCTCTTTTAGTGGCTTCCTCTTCCCAATGCTCCTAGCACATGTAGGCCACTTGTCAAAGGGCGCAAAAGTCTTTTCCAAAAGGGGCACTTTTGTTTTCTTCTTCTCTATATATATTGTAACTTCTCATTTGAGAAGATATCTCTCTCATATTGTAAGGTGAAGCCCTGCCAATTTTCACTTAGAATCAATAGAATACACATTTTTACCTCTATTTTGGTCAGATATATCTTTGAGTGTGTCTGAGTGTTAGCCATGTGTTTAGTCATTTCTTTCCTAATGCTTTCATAGTCTTGATACCAACACACCTGGTATAGGTAGAGCTTCATTCCTATAGATGACAAGAAGAGCTATATCTAGAGCATAGAGGCAAAAGAAGGTTATCAGATAGTGTGCTTTTCCTACAGTGTCTGTGGTAAGTTCATTTTTTATGTGTTTCCATTAAAGCCTCCATATTAAATTCCTTACAGTCTAGTCTTTTTACCAGTTAAAGTGTATGTATGT
Source organism: Torreya grandis (assembly GCA_037957365.1). NCBI lineage: Eukaryota > Viridiplantae > Streptophyta > Pinopsida > Cupressales > Taxaceae > Torreya > Torreya grandis. The sequence continues at coordinate 1,543,420 of JARHVA010001646.1, forward strand.
GTTCTTATGGTTCAAAGTGTGAGTATTAGTAGATCAAACTTGTTTGGTGCATCACCAACTTAGGTTAGGTTCTATTTTTTTAGTAATCCTTCTCCCTTTTCAACCCCCCCATTATATATATGTATCAGCACTATTACTGGAATAACTAAAAGATGCATCAAAGGGAGCTAGCCCTTATTTAGAGACTCTCCCCTCAGTTTTGCTAGACCCATAGGCAAGAGAGGAGTTTCCATTTTTCCACGTGGAAGATAGGAGCTCAACATCCTATCAAGGGTGCAATCCACTACATCAACAATTTTTGGCACACCCGATGGGACAATGTTTTAACACTCAAAAAATTTCCAGGATTGATGCTAGTCCTATTACAACAAAATAAACCATTTTTAGCATCTGGTGACTCCACTGGTAGGAACATCAGTCTCTGATCAAAGACCAGTCTGACCTCCTATGCCTAAAATCACCACATGTTATAATGTTAAGGGTGTTCCTTTTGGATTCATGGAATTGACTTTGAACTCAACAAAGTGATTGAGGTTTGAAAAAACTCATCCTTATTCAGCAAATCACCTTCCCAAACCTGCTATAAGATACACTTATGCAGGAAGGCCTCGGTTGAATCCTGTCATAGCCATGACTTTACCTTTTGTGGCCTTTCATGGTCAAAATCCTTTGAATCTCCTATTTTATGACCTAATTTCAGGGGCAATCCTTAAAAGTGTGCCTCCCTTTAATGGAGAAGGGCCTATTATTGTTATTGAACACATCAAAAATATTGCTAACCTCTAAAATATTTACAATGTCAGTAAGGAAAACATTGTGATCAGATTGCTAGCATTGTCCTTCAAGGGCAAGGTTCTAGATTAGTATGAGACTTTGCCCATGAATTCAATCAATTCCTAGAATGAATTGGGCACCCTCTTAATGAACAAATTTGGGGAGAAGAGCAACCACCTTTCACTTGTCGAGTAGCTGACCACTATAAAAAGATCTCCTCACGAGTTCATGCAAGATTTCAATACTCATTTTCAGAAGACATGGGACAAAATCCCCATTCTGGTAAGGATGACTCTGAGCTATGCTTTCCTATATTATTTGAAAGTGTTGAATAGCGACATTACTATTATGATACAGTCCATGGGAGGACATGTGCTGCCTGTTGCTTATGACATAGCTATATCGACTGAGAATTACTTGGTACAGGCTGGAAAGATAGCCCCTAGGCCTCATATGCCACTCTTTCCTAATTTCTACCTCTAATCCAGACTACTATACCCACCTTGGCTCTTCTACCTGGCATAGAAAAGCTAGATGCTACTTCATCCAATGACCTCCATGAAGTCAAAACCCTGTTACAAAGCATAACAAATGAACTAGTGGTTCTTAAAAGGTAGCAAGCTTAAGGCACTTGACCAAATCAAGGATATCAACAATATGGACAAGAAAATAGACCCCATTTATAGAATTACAATCAAGGGCAGGGTCAGTTTGCACAGGGTAGACCTTTTCAAGGCTATAATCTAGGTGCCCCTTCATCATCCAAGGCTCTAGCGCCCGCTCAAAACAATATGGTACAAGAACAACCCAATTGCTCAACCATGGGATATGGTCAAGATCAAGCTATTTATATAAATGAAATGCTGAGTCACTGCACAAATGCATAAGACAATCAAGAAGCCACCCAATTCCCAAGCTTTGAGGCTTCAATGCAACCCAACATGGGCAGCAGTCAGACTCAGCCCAATTCTAGTCTCATGAATCACCTAGAAGGTGAGTTTTATGCAGTCAACTACGTGGGTAGTGCAGACAATCAGGGTGATTATGTTGTAGCCAACACAAGGTCCAAAAGGAGAGAAATGGAAGAAGCTCAAACAAGTACTCAAATGTCAGCACCACCTTTTTCATGACATGTAAACCAAAAGGTTCTAAACTTCAGACTGATGGTTGCACCTTCAGCTCCTCAGCCTGTGCCTCAGGTTGTAAGCAATCCTAAAGAAAATTTGAAAGAAGGCAACCCTTGAGTCAATGTGGTAGACCAAATGAAGAAGCTACACATGAATATATCCTTGTGGGATTAGTTATCAATACTGGGACAAAAGGACATGCTACAAAAAGAATTTCACTGGCTGAATGAACAAGTTGTCCCAACAAAGGCTGATAATGTTCTAATGATGAATGGGTAGCCTTCCACATCAAGCCAAGTTAAGAAAGAGGAAAAAGTTCCCCCTTTTTATTTATCCTTGGTCATAGGAGATTTATTGGTGCACAATTGCATCACTGACAGTGGATCAAGCACCTTGGTAATGCCTAAATGCATAGTAGATAAATTGGGACTCAAATATGAAGAGATGACTAAAGGAGTCCTACAGCTAGATGGAACACTAGCAAAGATAGTTTGAGGTAAAAGGTTTGAGCTTGATGCTACATGCCTTCCTAACCTTATCATTTCCTCATGATGTGGTAGTGGTGAATGTCCCTCCTTTGTTATTTGCTTGTCCAGGGATTTCACATCTAAAATAGGCGGCTACCTAGCAGCAAACTAGTCCTATCTAGTTTTTAGAACCAAGTATGGGACTAAGGTAAAGATTGAATTAGAGCCACTCCATAGAGATTATCTAGAACCATACTCACTCAAGGTGGCAAATGTCAGCTATGCCATTATTGACCAGGAAGAATTCCAAGTGGATCAATCTCTATCCTCTGCCCTTGAAGGAGTTGCTGACCTGCTCTTAGACGAATGGGGAAGTGACAACTTTGAGCAGGATCCTTACAAGTTCATAGAAGAGGCAAGCCTTGGGATTTATTACATGCATAAAGAGGGTACTTTTGTACCAAATCTGATGAAAGCAAGCCAAGAAAGCTCAGGTTTATGGTATCTATTCTTTGATGGCTCAAGAAGTAAGTTGGGAGTTGGTGGTGGAGTGGTACTAGTTTCTCCTTCAAAGGAGAAATACTTTTCAGCTTTCAGGTTTCAATTTTCTTGCACAAGTAATGTTGCAGAGTATGAATCCCTCATCCATATTTGGAGTGGGTGAGGAAAAGAAAAACCAAAGAGCTGCAGGTTTTTGGTGATAGTGAGTTGATTGTGAATTAGATAAGGGGCCAAAATTTGACAAAAAATTCTTTGCTTAAGTCCTACAAACATAGGGTATGGGACTTAGTAGAGAGTTTCCTTACTTTTAATATTACCTCCATTCTTAGAGAGTAGAACAAGCAAGTAGATAGGCTGGTAGGAGTTGGTGCCTAGTTTGATATCCCTAAGGAGATAGGCTGAGACTGTAGTCCACACCATTTGAAGGTAGTAATCTAGTCCTCTGTACCTGACAACATCACTAACTGCCAAGTGTTTGATAGTGACTAGAAAATAACACTCTTATTTCAAGAAGAATCTGAGTTTGTTGCTAAAAACTAGGCTAAGCTATAGCAGTAGTATGGTAGCCAAATTGTTTAACTGAAGAACAATAAACTTCCAAAAGGCTTGGTCACTCTCGAGAGTATCTTTAATGAAGATGACCAGTTGAAAAGCGATAAAGAAAGCATCACAAAAAAAGAGGAGAACTATGAGAAGGTTTAAATATTCAAGAATAAGCTGCTTGCACTTGGGAAAGTGTGCATAGATCATGAAAGGTAGGCCTTCACCTTGTTGTGTCAAGAGTTTGCTGATGTCTTCGCCTAGGAGTATAACAATTTGAAGGGTCTCGACCCAAGTTTGGCCCATCATACCATTGAGCTAGAGGAAGGAGCCAAGCCAATCAAGTAAAAGCAAAGGCCTGTCAACCCAAAGATTGAGCCTCTCATGTGGAAGGAACTCACCATATTGATTGAGTCCATGATAATATTTCCAATCAAACACTCTTCTTGGCTAGCCAATCTTGTTCCTATTTGGAAAAAGAATGGGGAGATCAGATTATGTGTAGATTTTAGAGACCTTAATAGAGTCTCTTTGAAAGACCATTATCCTCTCCCAAGCATGGAGCAAATACCTCAAATGGTGATAGGCAATGATCATTTCTCCCTCTTGGATGGGTACTCAGGATATAATCATATTTTTATGCAAGACTGTGACCAGTACAAGACAACCTTTACTACCAAATAGGGGATGTTTGCTTATAGAAAAATGCCATTTGGATTGTTCAATGCTGGTGCCACTTTTCAGCGAGCCATGGACATGGCCTTTTAGGGCCTGATAAATAACATTATGTTGGTGTACCTTGATGACGTGATAGTTTTCTCTAAGGAGGCAGGTCAACATATGAAACACATTAGACAAATCTTTGAGAGGTGTAGAGAGTTTAGTATCTTTCTCAACCCAAAGAAATGTGTGTTCACTGTCCATGAGGGTAAACTCCTTAGCCATGTTATTTCCAAAGAAGGCTTGACCATTGACCTAGAGAGAGTTTGCTCCATTTTGGAGCTATCCTTGCCTAAACATAAGAAAAGCCTATAGAGCTTCTTCAACAAAATAAATTTCATCCAGAGATTTATTCTAAATTTTGTGGAGGTAGTCAAGCCATTAACCTCTATGCTAAAGAAAGATGAGAAGTTCACGTGGACAATGCAAAGGAGGGATAGCTTTGAAGAGATCAAATAGATTATCACCCAGGCTCCTACCTTGATCAGTCCTGACTTCACCAAGAATTTCAACCTCTACACATTCAGAAATGAAGAGGTAATCTTTACCATGCTTACCCAAGTGAATGGTGATAACCTTAAGTAACCACTTACATTTTTTAGCTAAGGACTAGAGGGTTTTGAGGTCAGGTATACATATGTGGAGAAGAAAGTCCTTGCAGTCATACAAAGCTTGAAGAAATTTAGACATATGTTGTCTAATAGCAAGATTCACCTCATGGTCCCACATCCCAGCATCAAAGATTTCTTGACCAATCATGATCTGAATGAAAAGAGAATGGGATGGATCACTAAAGTAATGGAGTATGACGTGGATGTCAAGATCACCAAGCTGGTAAGAGGAAAAGGCCTATGTGAACACCTTGCTACAGACCTTAAACAACAAAAAGAGGACAATTTGCTAATTCATGATGCAGCTACAACAGAAGAACCAACTATTATGAAGGATTGGACATCAGAGTTGAGGCATTTCCTTCTCATTGGTGAGTGCCTTAAGGGCCTTAATAGGACCAAAAAGAGATATTTCAGACTCCAATCTCTCCCTTATGTCCTTATTGATGGAGTGCTGTTCAGAAGGGATCTCTCAGGGGTGATTTTAAGGTGCATAGACCCAAGTCAGGGTGACAGGGTGCTATTTGAGTTTCATGATGGGCCAGCTGGTGGTCACTTTGCTCCTAGGCCAATAGCTACAAGAATGATGAGAGTTGGTTACTTCTATCCTACTCTATTCGGAGACACTCATGTCTAGATATGAAAGTGCCAAAAGTGTGTACTCTTTGATGGGAAGCAATGACTGGCTACCATGCCTTTACAATGTATTCAGGTGGAGCAACCATTCATGCAATGGGGCCTTGACTTTGTAGGGATGATTAACCCTCCCTTCAGTGCTAAACACAAGTGGGTCCTGACCACCATAGACTAAGTCACAAGATGGGTAGAGGCTGCCACTTTGAAAGAAGCCAATGAAAGTGCAGTCCTAGATTTTTATGAGGACCTGGTGGCAAGGTTTGGCATTTCAGCAACCATCATCTCAGATAATGCTTTAGCTTTTCTAAAAACTAAAATGAGTGAATGGGCATTGAGATATGGTATCTATTTAGCACTTCATCCAACTACTACCCATAGAGGAAAGGGCTAGCGAAGTCCATCAATAAGAATCTGGTCAAGATTATCAAGAGGATAATGGAAGAGAATCAAAGGACTTGGCATGCCAAATTGAAAATAGCCCTATGGGCAGATAGGGTCACTCTAAAGAGAGCAATTGGTAATTCACCATATACACTCATGTATGGAAGGAAAGCTAGGCTTCCTATTTCACTTAAGTTGCTAGCCTTGGACCTTACTCACTAGCTACAGTTAGAAGAAGGCAATAACATGGAGGTTAGGCTATGCAAGTTAATGGAGCTTCAAGAGATAAGGGAACAGGCTATGGCTTCTATGACTAGCCACCAATAATAGATGAATAAATACTTTGATAAGAGATATTCATCAAAAGGTTTCTTTGAAGGAGACATCATCTTGAAATGGGATGCAGACCGAGCTAATCCTGGAAAGCACGTGAAGTTTGATGCCCTATGGAGTGGTCTATACATCATCACTCAGTGCAAACAACACAATGCATTCCAACTATCCAAGTTGGAAGGTGAAGGACTGTATATCCCAATAAATGGGATACATCTTAAGCATTATCACTGAGCTCTTGTCCCATCATGTATATATTTTCCTTGTTTTCCCCTATTTTCCCTCAGTGCTTTTGCACATGTTAGTAGTTTTCTTAGTCTTGTGTGTGTTTTCATTTCCTTTTGGGGGTAAAAACTTCATGATTGATTCTTGGATATCACAAGGTTGTTGCTAACTCTTTCAAAGCTGCATCTTGACTCTGTGCCCAATGGACTTTGAGGCTACTAGTTTCTAAGCATAGAAGGCATGCTTCCCCTAGGAATCACTATTTTGTTGACCATTTTGGCCCTGTAGGGCAAAATTGGTCTCCTTCTTCCCCTACCATTCTGAGCTAGTTCAATTTCTGGTTTGCACAAGTCTTTCAACATGAGGAGGAATCAAAGACAAGGCAAAAGGGCAGAGTTTTCCTTCAGAAAAGGGACAAGGAAAAGATAAAAGAAAAGGCTAAGGCTGAATTTCTTTGGACAAATGTCTGAAGGAATTCCTTCGGACATTTTTTCCAAAGAAATCCTTCAAAATAAAATCTTGTGGCAATAAAAGACAAGGCAAAACCTTTGGACAAAAGTTTGAAGGAATTCCTTTAGAATTTTTGTCTAAATAAATTTTCCCAACAGAAAGCCAAAGACAGAAAGTCCAAAGGGAGAAACCTGAAGGAATTCACCAGGGGAAAATCCTGACCTAAAAAAACATGAAAGAAACATATCCTTCAAATAAAATGTCTGAAGGAATTCCTTTGGAGATTTTGTCTGAAGGATGTGACTACCAAAAGGATCCTGAAGGACCATGAAGGGTAGGTACCCTTGCGGGGGACTCTCAGCCAATTATGAAGGGACCTTTCTCCAAGCCTCGAAGGGACACTTTACCTTTAGGAGAGTTAAAAGACAAAGGCCTGAATAAAGGAAAAGGGGCAGAAGGAAAATAGGCCAAAGGAAAGAAAGCCAGAAAAATTACCAAAGGGAATGATGTCCTCGAAGATGTCAAATTCAGGTTAGTGAAATAACCGTTGGTATTTAAATGAAAGGCATGAACCTGAAGGAATTCAAAGGATTAAAGCCAAAAGGAAGAGACCACTGAGAAATGAGCCCAAATAGCCAAAGAATTTGTAGAGGATAACCCCCAAAGGATGAAGGAGCCAGAAAAGACAAAGCTAAGAAGAGACAAAAGAGCCAAGTGTAGAAATGGACAAAATAGTCCAAGTGGCAAAGGAAGGTGTTGAATCAAGGAGTTACTCTAGTGGTTGACACAATATCTACTAAGTGGTCATCAAGGGGTGCAAATAGTGAACGATGTGACCCATTTTTTTTCACTTTGCATTGATGAGAAGGAAAACCATGTGAATGCCTTGAAGGAGCGGTATTGTTTGCAGACAGACAACCTGGCCTATGTTTTCATGCATGACATTTAATGTATTTAAATCACCTAAATTTAAAAATTGGAGCTGACACAACATTCTCTTTCAGTGGCTTCCTCTTTCCAATGCTCCCAGCACATGTAGGCCACTTGTCAAAGGGCGCGAAAGTCTTTTCCAAAAGGGGCACTTTTGTTTTCTTCTTCTCTATATATATTGTAACTTCTCATTTGAGAAGATATCTCTCTCATATTGTAAGGTGAAGCCCTACCAATTTTCACTTGGAATCAATAGAATACACATTTTTACCTCTATTTTGGTTGGATATATCTCTGAGTGTATCTGAGTGTTAGCCATGTGTTCAGTCATTTCTTTCCTAATGATTTCACAGGCTTGATACCAACACACCTGGTATAGATAGAGCTCCATTCTTATAGATAAAGAGAAGAGCTGTATCTGGAGCATAGAGGCAGAAGAAGGTTATCAAACAGTGTGCTTTTCCTATAATGCTTGTGGTAAGTTCATTTTTTGTGTTTTTAGTAAAGCATCCCTGTTAAGTTCCCTACAGTCTAGTCCTTTTACTAGTTAAAGTGTATGTATGTGTTCTTATGGTTCAAAGTGTGAGTATGAGCAGATCAAACTTGGTGCATGACCGGCTTAGGTTAGGTTCTATTTTTTTAGTAATCCTTCTCCCTTTTCAACCCCCAATTATATATATGTATCAACACTATTACTAGAATAAATAAAAGATGCATCAAAGGGAGCTAGCCCTTATCTAGAGACTCTCCCCTCAGTTTTTCTAGACCCACAGGCAAGAGAGGAGTTTCCATTTTACTGTGTGGAAGATAGGAGCTCAACATCCTATCAAGGGTGCAATCCACTGCGTCAACAGTACCTAGGTGCTTTGGATTGCTTTTTCCTATCAAATCTCTTGCATGAGACACATGCCTTTGTTATTTAGTAGTTGGTAACATCCTAATTGGGATAATAGATCCAATGCATTTGACATTGCCTTTCAATTCCAATCCAGTCAAATTTTAGACCAATAACAAGACATTCTGATTAGTTTGAGTAATTTGTCCACAAAGTGATTAAACATGCTTAAGAGATAATTAAACTAAATTAGAGCCTAATCAAGAATTCCATGGAAACTTATTGAATAATTTGTTTTTAAAATGAATATTGAATATCTACATCATCAGGTGACCTCATTTCTTGGGAAGACATCCCTAGGCCATAAATGCCATAAATATTGAGATTCATGCCCTCCATGCCTCTTAATTTCCCCTTCTACCAATTCCATGATGAGGATAATTATAAAATTAATTCCAAAAATTGAATTAATCATCAACCACACATCTCAATCTCAAGATGGATGGTTCAGGTTGATTCTAGACATTCTAAAAAATCTATAAATAGGAGGCCTTACCACATCATTTATAAGACTTGATAATGCAAAGTTATAATGCACAAATGATTCAAAAAGCCATTAAAATTAGTCTTACCATGCCAAATTTATTCCAAGCCAAGCCATGCCATAAGCCAAAGGTGCCAAGGAGAGATGGAGGTAGCCAAGCTTCCATTGCCAAGGACTTCATGAGCACAAGCCGAGTAAGCCACTATAACAAGCATTTTGAAGCATTCAAGGAAGGTAAAAGAGGGTTTTTTTTACATTTTAGTTGTGTGTTTTATTAATGTTTATTAATTAAGCTCTCCTTGGTGTCTAGGCCTAGAGATGTTATGCTAGTTAATGTGTTTCTTTCATTTTGTTTTCATTTTGAAACTAAGATGATACTAACCATCCTCTCTTGAGTCAAACTCTTAGATCAAATATGACACACCTAGTGGAACTAGATGCATCCCACACATCAAGAAGATCATTATGCAGCTTTAAAATCTTTATTTGGATCATTAAATTTTTTGTAAATTTGATTTTCTAACTTTGTTTTTCCATTTTGTTTTACCACGAGTTTACACAATAATCGACATTGGTTAGTAAAACTATCATCAATTGGATAGCTATCATCGGTCTCTATTGGTATAACTAATGTCAATTAGATAACCATCATTAATTGCCAATGTAACTATCATTAGTTATATAATCAATGCTAGTCACTATGTTTTTCTTAAAATGCAAACCTGAGAGCTCTTTTTTTGAAGTTCATTGTTTCAAACCCAAAATAACTTCAAGGCTAAAGGACATGCTGACATTTTTGTTGTAGGACCAAGATTGACATTTACTAAAAACATGTTTATATCACATTTTTCATGCTTAAAAATGAATTAATAACATAATTTTGGTGGTTAAAGTAACATTTAGGTGCTTAAGTGAGTTTTTAGCATTAGTTTTCAAAGTTACAACTAAGACCAAGGGGTCAAATGAACACCACCTCATTTTCCATTTGGGCTTAAAAATGAACTCACCTTTCCAAGTTTTTTCTATTTACTTAGTTGTTTAAGTAAGATTTTTTTTGGAAAAAAGAGGGATGCCACATTTATGCTCTTCCATTTGTCTCCTTAGGGAACCCTTGGAATCAAAAGCACTATTCCTATTACAAAAAGCCTATTCCAAGGCTTAGAAAGAAAGTCATCTAAAGCACTCTCCAAAAACTCATCAAAGTTTGGGTGACCTTGAAAATGACCCTAAAGTCTTTCTATTTTCATGCTTTCTTTATTTTTATGTAAACTTAGCTTGTGAGAGGGACTTCATCACCTCCTGTGAGTTCTTTAGGGAAGCTTTGCCCTGGGGTTTCACCTCTGAACATTGACTTCATTTGGTTCCTAATTGGAGTTTCACATGGGACGTAGTGGCACTTTGGACATCACACTACATTGAGCAAATAATAGGTTTTAGTGGTTGTAAAAAGGACTAGACCTTTTTGCAACAAGGCAAGTGATAGGAACCTAAAATCTATGCTTTTGTTTTACATTGTTTGGCATGAAAGTCATTGTGCAATTGATTCCCCTAGAACATTCAAAAACTTGTTAGATCTTAGATAGATCCCCACTTACCATGAAATTATTATTGGTGCAGGGTGTGCCTCAAGGTCCATGTGGCAGTACTATCATTTGAGAGAAGGGGGTGTAAAAACTCTATTGTATAATGTGTATTTACTTTTGGATGAATACTTAAAATCCTCTCAAATGATGTGTATTTATAGATTCCAACAATACCAAACAACCTTATCAATTTAAGGATCTAAGAGTGATTCATTAGTTGGTTTTATCCTAAATTAAATTATGGTTTTAAGTCAAAACTTGATGTAAATAAACAATTCAAACCAAACACATAGTCCTAATTTTTCTTTGAACAAAGAGGCATTATGCTGCTCATGTGAAATCATCAATTTGCCTTGTTCAAAGTTCATCAAAAGCTTGGGAGTCATATCATCCACTTTGGCATAGTTATGTTGTCCAATTAAGTCTAGACATTTACCAAAGTTGTTTAAGTCCTTCACTTCTAATCAAAATTTGAAATTGTATCTTTATAAGTTCATAGGGTTCACCATTTGCACTAAACTTGAGGGAACTTAGGTTTAATTTCTAATTTGGGTTGAAGGCCGTTTAAGACTCATAATCATTATCATCACTTGATAAACTTAAGCCATTTTATTTTAAACACTTGCACTTTGAATTTATGCACCATAAAAATTTGGAGTCAAGAAAGGTAGTGTTATGTTGTCAAAATTGTGGGAAAGTATCTTTGCCTTAGAGAGTTTTTGAAACAAACTTTTTTATCACACCTTTTTTGTAGTCTAGCATCATTATGCTACCCAAAACATTTCAAATATTGTCTCATAGACCATCTTGTATAGATTTCAAATTTGTTCCTACATTTTTAGACCAATCTGAGTGTACTTTTATGATCATTTGTCTTGCACAGTTATACCGTTCACTTTTATCTAGCTTATTTTTTAAAATAACCAAGTTTTATACCATTATTTGTGAGAAAATAAACTATCTCTAAAGTGCCTTTTGTTTCATACCTTATACCTAGTTGATTTAGTTCATGTCCAAGAATCAAATGCCTAGTGTTTCATAGAAGTGTTTCAAATCCATTAGATTAAAATTTTCATCTATTTTCAAAGTCTATCTTTTGATACCATTTGGCCAAGAGTCCTAGCACATGCCTTGTTTGAGCCTAGATTTTGATGTCGCATTTGGCCAAAAGACCTAGTAACTTTTAAATTCCTAGATTAGACTCATTTGAAACACTTCGACCTTAGAGTTTGGTATTTTTATTTTCAATCCATTTACTTGCTTATCTTTGTGTGAATAGTGAAACATTAGATACTTCATGCTAGCTTGTTTCCTCACAAAAATTTACATAAACCTTTTGATCCTTTTGATGAATCTAGACCAAGTTAGAACATAATCTATTTTAGATATTTTAGAACTCTTTGTCCTTTTATTACAAAGTATTGACTATGGATCCCAACATGTATTCCTACACTCATAGTGGACTCATGTACAATCCATGGATTAGTAATGTAGTTGCGTAGGAAGAAATGGTACAAGACCCCTAAATGGATAATATTGCTTATGAGATGGATTCTTATCCCTCTTATAATACTCAATTAAAGGCACAAAGCTAAGATCCCTTGGCTAAATATTTGGTTAACACACCACCTTATTCAAAACAAGACCAAGAACAAACTACACAATACCTAGCTACAATACCCACAGTGGATGAGTCAGTTCTTCAACAGTCATATTCTACTAATATGGCTTCCACATATGATCCATTTTTTTTGAGCAATATTTTTTAGAGAACAAGATGAGATTTTGGTTAGAGATATCAAGGTAGGGGTCAAGTTTCTAGTGGACTTCCCCTATGCAAATTTACCAAGCCTAGTAAGAGTGGCCCACAATATCATTTATGACCAACAAGTTTCTTCTAGCAATCTTATGGATCTAGTCCAAAAAATGTATCAAGACCCTATTATATCTAATCAAGGCAAAAACATCATGGAAGACCACTTTGACCAAATGCAGACAACATATCAAACCTACCTAAATCTAGCACTTAATTTCAATCAGATGAACATGATGAACAAACCTCTTATTGACTTAGTTACTTCAACAAGAGTGTTGATAGAGTTAATTGGACAAGATAATCTATTTTTTGACCCATTTATGAAAAATGCTTCGATAGATAACTTGATGCATATGCCTGTTATTGAAGAAGTATCTTCATCCTCTACATAGAATAGTGAGCCAAATGTAGTGGACAATGTACAAACAACATCCAATCCCAATCAAAGTGGCACTACCATACAAAAAACTAGCCAACAACATGTGCGTATAGTTAATTCCATGAGTGGATCATCATACTAAGGAGTAGGAGTTTCTACATCCCAACCTAAACTGGCTACTTCCTCAAGTGCATAACCTAAGGGATTATGTAGTCAAATAATGACCAATGTCATGCCTCAATGATAGAATGTGATGAATCTTACTCCTTAATAAGTAACAAGTATTAGTCCACAATAGTATGCACAATCTAATGTACCAACGCAATAGATGACAAATAAATTTCCACCTAAATTAGGGGCAACTAAAGTTCCACCTTACTAGGTAATGACAAACATACCTCTTCAGTCACAGACTAATATGCCAATCCAAAACCAAGCAATGACTAGTCAACAATGTGCACATATTGGTCAGTGATAGATTTTAAATATGTAGTCTATTTTCACTTCCCCACAAGGATTCATACAATAAGGAGGCTCCCATATTTCTCAAGTACCTACTAGACACCCGTTAGTTCAAAATGTGCCACAGATTTAGAGACATGGTCTTGGTCCACAAGTTCCCACTCAACAACAAGGTTTGATTGGTCGACAACATATCTCTTTTCAACCACAACAAGCACAATATAGTTATATCCCTCCTTCCCAACCATAAAATCCTCCAAGTCAAACCTTTGTTGCTAATCCAAACCAGAATATCACACAACCAAATGTGCAATTTCAAGTACATCCTAATCCATGTATGCATATTCTTGATCCATTCCCCAGCCAAACTAATATACCCTAATAGATATTTCCATCATACCCTGGTCAAAGTGTCCCACTTGTGACCTCCCAACCATCTACCCAAACAAATATTCTCCCTCAAATCAATGTTCCTTCTAGTTTCCTATCCCAAGAATTGAAACAGATGAAGGATGCAATTACTACCATTCAAGCTAGAAAATAGACTAAAAATTTCAAATTAGATGATGTGTGTTCCTATCCATTCAACATAGATTATTTGTAGATACCATTTCTTCCAGGCTATGAACCACCAAAATTCAATAAATACAAAGGGAAAGGTGACCCTAAGGCCCATTTAATTGAATTCTTTATCACATGTCAACCAATGGCATATAATGACATATACCTTTTGCTGTTGTTTCCAAAGAGCTTGGCTGGACAAGCCTTCGAGTGGTTTTTAAAGTTGCCCAAAAATTTAGTAATGGATTTTGATGATCTTTTTGATAAGTTTGTGTAACACTTTTACTATAATCTCGAGCATGAGATTTTATTAGTAGACTTAACACAAGAAAAACAAAAAGCTGGTGAGAGTTTTGCAAGTTATCTATAGTGATGGAGAGCCCTTGTAAGTCATTTCACCCATAGTTTACCAAATAAACAATTATCTATTGTGTTTACTATAAATTTACATAGTGAGATAGCTTATCATCTGGAACTATAATGTGCACATACTTTCAAAGAGATAATTGATAAAATTTTGTTGATCGAGTGGGCACTCATAAATAAAGGAGTCATCAAGCTTAATTCAACTAATCAAAATCAAGGTACCAATCAAGGTAATGACAAACATCAACATCCCATTCAAGTGCAATCATCACAACTGGCACAAACCAATAACCAAGAAAGACTGAAGCAATTCAATTGCAATAAGAATATTATGGGAAATGGAGTAACCAAATCATGTCATGTCCAAATGGTGTAAATGTCATCTACACATCATTTTTAGCTTATTCTTACCCAATAACCTCTCCAACCAATGCCACAAGCACAACAACCAAGACCTACACAACAAATACAATAGCCTTTACCATTGTAAACCCCTCCTCTTAAGAGAAGCATGCCGGCACATCGTGTCTTTAGTGACCTAAGAGAACGTATTGAGTCTATACTTTGTAAGTTTTATATCGCTAATTTGATTAGTTAGCCTATACCAAAACATTATCCATAAGGAATTCCTTATCTTGATTGGTACCATGAAAATGAATTTTGTGAATATCATCAAGTCAATAGGCATAATTTATGAAGATGTGTCCACATCAAACATTTAATTGAGACTATGTTGGAGAATGGGGAGATAACATTGGATAATGGTGCTTTCACTTCAATCAAGCTCTTGGGATTTATCAAAACTCCTTTCCCTAATATAATAATCAATAGTATAAGAACAATCAACAACAACAACAATGGCTAATGCAACAACAAACTCAATAGTATCAAAATCAAAGGCCAAACTAGCAGAGTCCGTAAAATCACAAGCAAAACCCACAACAATAGAATAATAGACAAAACTAAGGTCATAATGGTAACAACCAACAAACCTACCATGCAGTTGCATAGGACTACAATAGGGTTGTAGGTCATATTGTAGGGGGTAGTGTTAATACCATCTCCATTAGTCCTAGACCAAGCACTAATCAACCTATACCATTGCTAAACAACAACATACAACCAAATTACATGGACAATCCTTCTTTGACCTGGGAGTGCATATAGACAAACCAAAAAACTAGGACTTCCCCTTTTAGACCTTATATCAACAATTCATCCTTGTCATGTGACCACATATGAGTGCATCGACAATCGAGACTTGTCCTATCTAGTCCCACACCATTCCTAACATTTGTTATCAATAATGGTCTAGTATTTAATCTTGATTATGCAATCATAACTTAGAGGTCAAAGATTACTAGTCCTAGACCACAACCATCTACCACTTTACTTGTTGTCCAACCGATTGTTCAGCCTTGAAATAAATCATTCAATACTCACCAAGACAAGAAGTTTAATATTATGAAACAATTGTAGAAGACACCATTATGAATTTCTATTTTAGATTTATTGTGAATGTAATTAATTGATAAGAACATCTTCAATGATTTTTTAGCCCAATCTAGTGTTGCTAGTGACATATACCCTGATAACTTTCAAGCTTTGGTTGGACACCTAGCTCGAACCCAACAAGTTACATTCAACCAAAGCGATATGTATTCTCTTGGCCTGCTCCATAATAACCCATTGTATATAGAAGTTTATATAAAGTGGCATAAAGTGAAATGTGTCCTTATAGACAATGGATCAAGCCTCAACATAGTGTCTCTAAAGCTTATCAAGCTTCTTGGGTACACAATGGTGGATCTCTAGCTAGAAATAATAACCATCAAAGCCTATGATAATCAAGAAAGAGAATCACAAGGCACCATTAGCTTGCTAGTTATCATTGTGCCTTTGACCCATGATACACTTTGTCATGTGCTTGATCTTGAGTTGTCATACATTATGCTTCTAGGCAAGCCTTGGTTACATGAGATTCATGTAGTCCCATCAATGCTGCAATAATGTATCAAGTTTTCCCAGTTAGGGATGGAAGTGAATATTCTAGGAGATTTACACCCATATGAACACTATAAACATCTTGAGGTTGAATTTCAAAGCTAAAATTATTAGTATGACATGAATTCAAGTTCCAATTAGGATAAAGGAAAGGCTATACTTATTGATCCTTCATCAAATAATTGCATAGATCCTAATACCTTAGATTCCCTTTCCCACATGCAACCTCTTAAAGGTTCTAATCATTTCACCATTTCAGATAATGGACTGGGAGAGTATGTGACCTATGATACATTTCATATTGCCAATCATCCTCAGAATATGAAAACCTTTAGGCGACCTAAAATCACCCCACATATGTATTGGAAATAAAATAACAAAGATAAGGGACCTATCACATTTGTACCAACATCTGGCTTAGAACCCAACCCTCTTGAAGGGGATGAATCATGGTTATAAAATGACAACCAAGATGATTGTTATAAAAGTGCAAAGTATCTTATTCCCAATAGGATCATGGAGCATCACAATTATGAAGGAAGAGGCTTCAGACTGAATCAATAATGAACCATCGAACCAATTTTTATGACCAAGTATAAAAGACTTTATGGATTGGGATTTGAACCACCTGGGGGTAACCCCACATATCTTATTCAAACTCCATCACCAATGACTAGTGATGATAATGTCGACAATGACTTAGAGTCTAATCATAGCCTCACCTTTGATGACCTAGTTTAAACCAACCTGTTTGATAACAATGTCAT
This sequence comes from Torreya grandis, assembly GCA_037957365.1. Taxonomy (NCBI): domain Eukaryota; kingdom Viridiplantae; phylum Streptophyta; class Pinopsida; order Cupressales; family Taxaceae; genus Torreya; species Torreya grandis. Next base: position 1,560,432 of record JARHVA010001646.1, read on the forward strand.
TTATACCCTTACCTTGGTCATTCATCACAACCCATTGCCATTATATTATCCCCAATTGATAAATTGGGATCAACAGGAATCCATTTTTCTAATTGATGAGTTTCAAAATGATGAGGCATTCTATGAATTTTTAGGCCTTAGAGATAATGTTTCATTGGGAGATCACAAGTCAAGATTCTCAATTACATTGGATCTTGTAGCCTGTTTTGGAAAGCAAGTAAACACCCTTAGACAAAAACAAATAAGTAAAACATTGAGGTCTCAAAGTGAAAACCTCTTTGAGGCACTTTTTGACTAGGGAAAAAGTAAAGATAAAGGCCAGTCTAGTTGTGAAAACCTATTGTATGTGCCATTAGATGGGGATGTTCATTCTTCTTTAAATTAGGCTAGGAGATCACCAACGATGAACTTGCCTATGGATTTGAGTTCAATTTTGCACAAGTATTTGATCAAATTCTTCAAATTTTTTTGATTATTTTTATCACATGGCTAGATCTCCCATTATGGGACTTAGATTCATCATGCCTAGGAGAAGTTGAAGAGCAAGTCCTAATAGAGGAACCTGATATAGCTGAATAGTTCAAGTCATTACCTATTATCCTAAAAGATGGTTTAACCCTTCTAGTTGAAGATACAATAGAGGTAAACATCAAGACTCTATCAAACCCAAAGTGGATAAAATTAGGTGAGTCCATCACTGAGGAGGAACATGAAAGATTTATAGCTCTGTTGAGATAATTTGTAGATATCTTTGCATGGGCCTATTCTAACATGCTAGGTTTAAACCCCACCTTGAATCTGCACCACCTTATGGTCAATCCTGATGTCAAAATGGTAAAACAAAAGCTATGTAATATGCATCCTTACATTGATGTATTGGTAAAGAAAGAGTTAAAAAAAATCTTAGAAGTAGGATGTATCTGATCCATTGACTACTCAGAATGGATCTCTAATGTGGTACCTTTTAGTAAAAAGCTTGAAGGGATAAATTTTTTTATTAAATTTTGAGACACCAACAAAGATTGACCTAAAGATGATTTTCCATTACCCAATATTGACATGATTATCGACTCCATGATAGGTTATGAAATTCTTTCACTCATGGATGGATTTTTAGGATACAACTAGATCAAAATAACACTAAAAGACCAACATAAAATAACATTCACCACTCCATGGGAAACATTTTGTTATCAAGTAATACCATTTAGCCTTAAAAATATTGAAGCTATATATTAAAAGGCCATGACTGTCATATTCCATGATATGATGCATGATGTTGTTAAAGACTATGTCAATGACATATTAAGAAAATTCAAAACCAGGGCTGACCATCTAGCATTGCTACGTAACATATTTAGAATATTACAGGAGTACAAAGTCAGACTCAATCCAAAGAAATGTGTGTTTGGCATAACCCAAGGCAAATTAATTGGCTTCATCATGTCTTGTAGAGGTATTTAAGTTAATTTGGTTAAAGTCCATACTATAACCAAGATGCCACCACCAACCAATTTAAAACAACTTCATAGTTTGTAGGGTAAGATCCAATCAATCTGATGCTTCATCTCTCATTTAGTAGACAAGTGTCATCTATTTACACACCTTCTAAAGAATGGAGTTGCATTTCATTGGGATGATCACTACCAAATAAATTTTCAATAACTCAAATACTATCTTGTTAATCTACATGTTTTATTACCTCCTATGCTAGGAAAGGCATTCTTGTTATACCTATCAGCTACCAACCATGCTCTAGGGGCACTGTTGGCTCAACATGATGACAATAGAAAAGAGCATGCCAAATACTACCTAAGCCATACCTTGGTTACATATGAACATAACTATGCACCTATTGAAAAATATTATCTGGCCATGGTCTTCATAGCTCAAAAACTATGCCATTACATGTTGAATAATAAGACCATGGTCATTTCAAAATTAGATCCACTCAAGTATCTACTATCTTAAATAGTTTTGAAAGGTAGAATGGCTAAATAGATCATGCTTATCAATGAATTTGATATAGATTATGTCAATCAAAAGGTAATCAAGGGACATGTTCTTATAGATCAACTTGCTGAAGCACCTCTCACAGATGCATAACCACTCACATTTCAATTTCCTGATGAATCCATAATGACCATCATAGACACACCCCTTGAGGAGCATCCTTGGAAGCTGTATTTTGATGGTTCATTTACTACATATGGATCGGGGGTAGGCCTATTTTTTATTACACCACAGGGGGATCTAATCCCTAAATCATTCAGAATCAACTTTCTTTATATGAACAACATGGTTGAGTATGAAGCACTTGTAAGACTTCAACATGAAGTGCATTGTGACATATCTCATCTCCAAGTTTATGGTGATTCTGAGTTAATCATCATTTAGGTCACATATCATTTTTAGACCAAAGATGACAAGCTAGTTCCATATAATGCCATGGTCGACACTCTTAAGCAATAAATTACCAACATTCAGTTTGAGTACATACCAAGGCCTAGTAGTAGAACTATAGATGTCATGGCTTCTATTGGCTCTCTAGTTCTACAAATAGATAAAGCTAGAGAGTATCAGTTCCTCATTGATAATTTGTTAGCACCAGCTCATGAACCTTAAATCATTGTAATGATTTATGATATTATTAGTCCTAATTCTATATGGTACTCAGACCTTTATAACTACCTTCATGACCAATTTATACCCCCTAACCTATCTTAAAAACAAACCAGAGCCTTCATTCATCATTGCACTCATTATACTCTACTTGGATCCACCCTTTACTGTCATAATTTTGATGGAACTCTGCTTCATTATTTAACTTTGATAGAGTCTACACTAGTGTTAAGAGAAGTACATGAAAGGGTATGTGGAGCTCTTTCTAACGAGGTAGTCCTATCCAAAAATATCTTGTGTACTAGTTATTATTGGCCCATGATGGACATATATGCTTCTACATATGTAAATAAGTGTGACAAATATCAATGGCATGCTAATCTAATTCATGCCCTAGCTAAAACTTTGAAATTGATGTTGACACCATGGCTATTTTATACATGGGGACTTGACCTCATTGGGAAGATCAACCCCACTTCATCTGATGGCCATAAACATATCATTACCACCATCAAGTATTTCACTAAGTGGGTTGAAGCTATACCCCTCACTTATGTGATTGGAAAGCAAATTTCCAAATTCATCTTCAACCATCTCATTTGCCATTATGGTATTCCTTCTAAAATTATATCTAATAATGGAAGATCATTCAAGAATAAGGATGTAGACTAGTTATGTATTGAATATAACATCACACAACATTTTTCTATAACATATTACCCTCAAGGCAATGGCCAAGCCAAAGCATCGAATAAAACCATTTTAAATATTCTCAAAAAGATTATCAATGATGTCAATCATGATTGGCACCTATAGATATTCCTTACCCTTTTGGCATATCCTACCAATCGTCACACCCCCACATGAGCCACTGCATACTCACTTGTTTATGGTATTGAATCCATCCTTCCCATTGAGGTCGAATTGCCTTCACTGTGTATCTCTTTCAAGCATGTCCTGGATGATCATGACTATCAAGTAGCTTGCCTGCAAGAGCTATACCTACTTCATGAGAAATGCACAGCTATGCTCAATAATCTTCAAGCATATCAGAACTAACTAAAAGGCCACTATAATTGGCATGTTAAGTATAAAACATTTGAACTTGGTGATCTTGTTCTTAAAGAAAACCAAAAGAATACCATGACTAAGAATAAGCATAAAGGAAAATTCAAACCAAACTGGATAGGGCCTTTCATCATTACTCTAGATTATGGATCAGGAGCATACAAGCTTACCACACCAAATAGAGATGAACTTCCTAAGCTGATGAATATTATTCATCTCAAGCGATACTATGATTAAGCGCTAAGGTGTAATGTTTGTAAGGACCATTTTAGTTATGCCAATTTATCACTATTCTTCTTTATATAAATATCATTCTTATCTGTCCTCTTAGTTGTATTCACTTTCCACTTTCGACCTATCAGCCTAGTGTGCTCTAAAGCCTAGCTCATTTAACCTTGGGTTTTTCCATTTGTTATACATTTTTAGCATCAAGGTATCTAATTAGTTTCATCAATTAGTTCACGTAATTCAAACAAAGATCATATTTTAGAGTAGTGTGATAGAAGTTTTGGTGATTGCATCCTTCATTTGTTATTACTTTTTTATCATCAGTCTTGTTACTAATTATAACCACCTTTGGGGAAATTAGTACCATTGATTCATGCCATTATGTCTTATTTATAACCACCTATGGGAAAACTAGGGGAAACATTTATTTCTTGAGCCTTGATATACCAACTTGCCACTTCCTATATCATAGTTTGCCTTTTTACCAACTGTGCCTATTATGTTTGAATTGACTGCTACACTAGTCGACTTCCTCTACTGTAGGGTAAAACTATAGTGAATTAAGGTCCTACTTTGGGACTAGGTAGATAAAACTTGCTATTTTTTGAGGTTCGCTCAGCCATGCTCTCATTGTTTTGTGAGAAGCCTAAACTATGCTCTTGCCATTTTGTGAGTAACCTAAGCCACACTCTTGCATTTTTTGAGAAACCTAAGCCATGGTCTCACCATTTTAAAATCAACGTAAGCCATGCTCTCACCATTTTGTAAGCAACTTAAGCCACATTCTCACCATTTTATGAGCAACCTAAGTTTGAACGCTCTTACCTTTTTGCAAGTAACCTTAGTTTAAATGCTCTCACCATTTTGTGAGCTTAAACCATTTAGTGTTTCATCATTCTCGATTGAGTTGAGATACTCCAAAAAAATTCCAAAAACATTTGAAAAATCATTAGAAAAGAACAAAAACATTGACCACTTCTTTGCCTTAAGTATTCTGATAACCCTTCCTAAGTTACAAGCAAATCACTTGTCATTTAGTTTCCCCATCCTTTTTGGCCTTTTTCTCTCATGCCCTTGCCATTTTAAAAAACTATTCCTATTCTTCTATCACATCTATTCTATTTGTTTTCCTCAGTTATCACATTCTTCTCATTCCCTAGGAGAACTACATTTGGCCTAAATTTTTTATTAGATATCACATCCATAGAACTATGTAGGCAACATCCATTTGTCTAGTGCATATGGAGACAACTCAGTCACCCCCTTCCTTTTCTTCTATTACCCTATTTTGTTTGTTTGTTAAGTTGTCACCTATTTTCTAGAGGAAATGTTCATAGGGTTTATATTACGTTGTTTATTTATTTGTTCTACTTATTTTTGTTTATTTGTCTACCTATTTATTTTCTTCCAACACTGTTGCTTTGATTTAGTTTATGTGTTTTCATTGGGTGATTCCTTACCCATACTTACACTTGAATCCATCCATATTTATATGTTTACATTGTCATCATGGTTTCTATCATTGGTGCATTGTTTCTTATTGAGTATTAGATTATGAGAATCAGTCCTTATGCATATTTTGGCCAAGTCCTCATGATGTTATACCATGATGCCTAACAACACATGCTACAACAAACCTAAGATTTAAGAAGTCTATTCAACAATGGCAACATCTCTTTAACACTGACATCCTGATTTAATCCCAATCATACCCCAAACAAAGTAATTAACCATGAAAAAATTTCAACCTTTATTGGTTCAGATGAGTATCTCCCTACTAGTAGGTTGTTCCAATTCATCATTACCCTTTGTGTTAAGTTATCATCATCCTCGACCAAGTTTATCATGTTTTCCATAATCAAGGTCCAATGTTTATAATTACCTTTAGGCAAATCATTGCATACCATCCCACTTAAATTTCTCGCTAATTATAACTACCTTTGGAAAAATCATTGTATTATCACCACTTTCCTTTTTTGCCCATACAGGGGCATGCTATTATCTTGTTTGTTTGTCCTAATAGGGATAAATCCATATTCTTAATGATTATAATTGCCTTTGGGCAAATCATTGTGTTATCATACCACATTGCCACTATCAGGGTACAATGCTTATAACTACCTTTGGAAAAACTATTGTACACTATCCCACTTGCATTCTCAATGACTTTGACTACTTTTTCAATATCATTGTGTTTTCACCCCATCATCTTTCCTTTCTTTGGTCTCCTCATTTTGCTTCTTTCTTTTTGAGGGACCGTTTGCCGACCTACTTGTGTCAATCATTCCCTCATGGGGGCATCATATAGTTAGTTTATCATCGTTATAGTTATAGGCATACATGACCTTTTCATTCTTTCAGAAGATGTTACTATGCTTATAGCTTTTAATGCCTTCCCAAATAGGGGAAAATAGTAGACACCTAAAACTGGCCATTGATAACCTCTAATCAAGATTTTGGCCAATTTCCACCTAAAATGCATAATTTGGCCTAAAAACACTAAAACATGATAAATGATTTGAAACTGACATATTCAAGTGCTGATTTTGGCCAAGGAATCCCTAAATAAGGTAATGCAATTTATGGGCTAGCTAAGTTTGATTAGATTATTTTGAGTCAAAATGCTAATTTTATACCTAGGTGCTCTGGATTGCTCTTTCCTATCAAATATCATGCACGAGACATGTGAATTTGTTATTTGGTGTTGGTAACATCCTAAATGGGATAATGGATCCAATGTATCTGACATTGCCTTCCAATTCCACTCTAGTCAAATTTTGGACCAATAACAAGGCATTCTGATTAATTTGAGTAATTTGTGCACAAAGTGCTTAAACATGCTAAAGAGATAATTAAACCAAATTAGAGCCTAATCAATAATTCCATGGAAAATTATTGAATAATTTGTTTTGGAAATGAATATTGAATATCTGCATCATTAGGTGATCTCATTTGTTGGGAAGATTCCCTAGGTCATAAATGCCACAAATATCAAGATTCATGCCGTCCATGCCTCATCAATGCCTTCCATGATGCCATACATGCCTCATGATTGCCCCTTTTACCAATTTCATGATGAGGATAATTATAAACTTAATTCTAAAAATTGAATTAATCCTTAACTACACATCTCAATCTTAGGATGGATGATTCAGGTTGATTCTAGACATTTTCAAAAATCTATAAATAGGAGGCCTTACCACATCATTTCTAAGACTTGATAATGAAAAGTTATAATGCATAAATGATTCCAAAAGCCATTGAAATTAGTGTTACCATGCCAAATTGATTCCAAGCCAATCCAAGCCATAAGCCAAAGGTGCCAAGGAGAGATGGAGGTAGCCAAGCTTCCATTACGAAGGACTTCATGAGCACCAGCTGAGCAAGCCACTAAAACAAGCATTTCAAAGCATCCAATGAAGGTAAAAGAGGATTTATTTTACATTTTAGTTGTGAGTTTTATTCATGTTTGTTAACTAAGTTCTCCCTAGTGTCTAGGCCTAGAGATGTTATGCTAGTTAGTGTGTTTCTTTCATTTTGTTTTCATTTGGAAAATAATACGATACTAACCATCCTCTCTTGAGTCAAATTCTTAGATCATAGTAACCATTACATTTTATAAGTTTTTTCTAGTTTAAAACTACACTCCTTTTTTTAATCTATGATATTTAGTATGTGTCATTTATTATTTATGTAGGAAGACTTTGATTATGACAATATTGAAATATATAATTACAACTTCCATATGCATTCAATTTTTAAATCTACAAAGGAATATTGTGGAACTATTAAAAATGGCACCCCCACTCAAGAAGCCTTCTAAATATGTCCCTTACATCTTCTAAGAGGAATATACTCTTAGTTTGATATTATTTTACCTATTCCTAAATTTGATTATACCTATAACTAGCTTAATTAATTTTATTTAATAGGTTTATTTTTTGAAAGAATCTCGTATGAAATTATGTTGAAATCATGGGTCAAATTAGCTTGGATGCAACATGGAATTAGGTTATAAGGTATCTAGAATATGATGAAAGGGTTTTTTTTTTGTTGCTAAACCCACCTATATAAGAACTATTTTGAATAATTTCTCCGCTTTGTATATTTATACTTTTATTATGGTTTGGTCACCTTGGACACATGATTTGTTTTGTTACTAAACACATAGCCCTTAAGGTCTTTGTCTAGTTTGAATTACCAATACTTCCTTTACCTTATTTGAATTTTATTGGGTAAATAATGGCCATTTTCCTTGATATATGTCAAGATCCTCCAAAATTTTACTCGGCTCATCCCAAAAAATAGGTTTCTATGGAAGTTGACCTCTCTTACGACCTTAAGGAATTTTTAAAAATTCAAGTGGGTGATGTTCATTATTCACATCTATTTGTATACATTAATTTTACCAATATGTGTTTTAGGTGGTAATCTATTGAGCATAATATTAGATATGTACCATTGTTTTCTTATTGCAATAAAGCCACAACTAAACCATATTTTGAAACCCCCAAGACTAGTGAAAAGATTGGGTGGACCATGATTGGAGGGTGTAAGAATGGTTTTAATAAGGGTACTGATGCTAACCTTATTTTTGGTACAACTACTAAAAAAGACACTAATTCATCCCAAAGTTTAGATCCTTATGTTAATGATATGTCTAAAGCTATAGGTCAAGTTTTTGAACCATCTAGGGAGCTCATTCATAAATAAACTAAAACATTAAAAGAGGTAGAAAAACTTACGTATTTAATTATTTATCTTGTTGCAAATTTTTATTTGTTTCTTAGTTTTTTAAGTCCAGACTCAAGATTTGCATTTTATTTTTTGCCACAATTCTATGGGCTAGGGTTCACCTAATGCATTTGTAGTATTCCTCATCATTTGGAAGAAGGCAAGTATGGTGCAAAGCCTCAACAACCATTTTAGCTTTATAATCAGACCAATAAAAACTCATGTAAAATATATTTGGTGCCATGGAGGGCTTAAGTTTTGAAGATATGTCTTTTCACTTGTATAATCCATGAATTACTTCTTGTGGAAATTGTACAGTCTCATAGACTTAAATTGAAAGTATATTGTCTGAGATTTTTAGCTTTAATTTCTATAAATGAACATTATTTGTTTTCAAGAATTTAAAATGATAGGATTTTTATTAAAACTATTAGCAACATAATCTTGCATGGAATTTACTCATGAATAACAATAAAGTCTCTATACGAGGTGACTTGATAGAATTTATTTATCTGAAATGATGGCCACATTATGTGGATCATGGGTGTGACTCCTCAATCTATGTTATCTATATGTTGGGATCAAATAATAACTAAAGCATAGGTCACATAGGAGAGAGGAAAGAATAGGAGAAATGAATATTTAACATAATGTTAGTATAAATGAAAATAAGGAGCATATATAGGCAAGTAAGATACTTGACTATTATATCCTATTAAATAATATTAATAGGAAATTTTTTAGCCTATGTAATTGTAACTAATATAGGATGGAAATAGTTTCACATCCATTAATTATTCTAATACTATAATGTTTTTATTAAACCAACTAGAAAAATGAGAATTGAAGCATATGTCATACAAGAGAGAGGAAAGAAGAGGAGAAATGGATATTTAACCTAATGTTAGTATAACATACATGACAATAACAAACATATAGGCAAGTGAAATACTTGACTATTATCTCATATAGAATACTTTTAATAGGAAATTTCTTAGCCTATGTAACTATAGCTAATATATGATGGAAATAGTTTCACATCCCTTAATTATTCTAAGCCTATAATTTTTTTATTAGACCAACTAACATATAGTAATTTATAAGTTAGCTTAATAAGGTGAAGTTATGATTATTATACCAACATAAAAATTACCAAACTTTGTCCTTTTTGATCACTTATCCATTCCCTTTCACATCAATTAGAAATTTAAGCATCTAAAAATTCATAAAATGTAGTTCTTTCTCAATACTATATTTTTACATCATGAGCCCACTTTGGCACACTTATGGTCAGTTTGAATCCTCATATCATGTATTATAGGGAATTTTGGATGGATTTAATGGTGTTAATATGCTCTCGCATGCACTGCTAGATTTATTTGAATCTACAAGAATCAACTAATGCACATTCATCAACACTCGTACTCTACTGCCACCTTGGAGTTGAGCCATGCAAGGGATGATTTAAAGTAGGATCCCTTCCATGAACATTTTTAGCTATAAATTTGTGGCACTTATTTAATGCATTTAGATTAAAAAACTTATAATGTGTAAGGTGCATATATCAAAGCCAATATGCATTGGATTAAAGCATGTGATAAAGTTTCTAAAGAGTTATTTAAAAATATCAAGGTCAAACATGCAAATCAATATATCAAATCCATTAATCAAGCCATCGATAGGTTCATTAAGGTGACTGATATGGTCCAAGATTTTATTTTCCATTATTAACAAGTATTCAAATCTTAAGAACCTTCCCATGAGTGACAATAAACACTTATGTAATGTCTTGTAATCTCACTCAATCTCAATGAGTTTAATGTGACAATCCTTTATCTATTGAGGATTTGTACAAAGGTGTGATGTAAATGGAAAATGACAAAGCTTTGGGTTGTGACTAATTTAATTATGATTTTTACACTTTTTTGTGGGATACGATAGGAGAAGACCTCTTTCAATTTCATTGTGAAGATTTCAAATCCACGTCTCTTAGACAACCCATAAAAAAGGGAATATTAAGTTCATATCTAAGATGGCAGACTCAGAGCTAATATAAAATTAGTGTCCCATTACCTTGTTCAATGTTTCTTACAAAATCATTTCCATAGTCCTTGTACCATGCATTTTCCATCTCTTTCCATTGATTCTTAATCCTATGCAAAATAGGTTTATTCAAAATAAATGCACTCTTTATAACATCATAGTAGTTTGGTAAGGCATGAAGCAGGCTTAAAAGTCAAATCAAGGAGGGTTATTAATTAAGATATACTTTGAAAAAGCCTATGATTTCATTAAATGGACCTTCATCCTGGATATGCTAATACCCCAAGATTTGGTCTTAATTTTATACAATTAGTTAAGATGTCTATAAATGATTCTATTTTTATACCTATCAATAGTATTATTTATTATTATTTTGGGTTATTACACTCCATTAGATAAGGATGCCCATTAGCTCCATCATTGTACGTGTTGGATATGGAGGGTTTTGTATATCTTTTTTAAATGCTAAATTGTAGGGTCTTATTAAGGGTATTTCTCTTCCCTCAGCTGAACCTTATAAATTACTTAAAGGTCACTTTACTAAATACCCTTTTATATCTCTTATTGAGGACATGACTAATATCAACAATGAAATTTAATGTCTGGATACTTTTTAATTGGTTTCTATCTCAATTATTCACAATCCTTTCTTCTTCTACCTCCATAGATTGAAAAATATAGTTGGAAATGAATATAACATGGTGAGGTATTATATTTTTTATAAATCCCCTTTTCATTCCAAGCTACCCCCTCACATTTATGGTAGTAAGTTATCGATTGAGTGGTGTAAAAACTTTATTGTTAGATCTCTCAACCACTATATCTAGCTAGGAATTTTTAAATCTATTCTAAAGTTCTCATTATAGCTCATGTTTAGTAATCTTATTGTTGGGTGCCTTACAAAATTCCTAACAAAAGTTAAAGAATCTGCTTAGATATTTCCTCTAGGTTATCTCTTCACATGGTAAAGGTTTCCATAGGGTAGCTATGGAGTATTGTTGTCTTTTAAAAGAGGCTAAAGGTTTGGTTTTGATAGACATTAGTTACCAAGAATATGTTTTACGTATCAAATAGATTATTAGGTCCATTGATTGTAAATAAGTGTGGAAAATACTACTTCACACTTGCATTTTTGGAGGCTCTTTATATGGTCACCTAATTTATAAATGTTTAATTTAAAAAACTATTCTCATCCTTCAAGTTTTGGTCAATATTTTTTGGTCCTTTATTGATAAAACTATATGGAAAGCATGCAATAATATCAAACCTTGGTTTTTATAGAATGGTAATGGTTTTAGGGATGGTCTCTCTATTAATCGACATTATTTTTGGAAGTCACATGTTGTAAATTTTCATGAAGTATGTCTTATTGAATTTACTTAGGTGCATGATGTATGCAAAGGGAAATGCAAATGATCTATAAATCAATCCTAGCTCAGAGAAGATAAATCCTACTTAAAATTTTTATTGTTGACACATTAAATATTTGGGGTCATAACTAATATGGATCCACTAGACCTATCCAAGGGATATTTTACCACATTAATATCACTAGGGAAGGTTCTAAATCCTCCAATCAAGCAAAATTATTTAATAACCTTAATTAGGTCCTATGTTTTCATATTCACTATACCAGTAATAAGTAAAATACAAGTCTAATCTAGTGTTCACCAAAGCTTGTAGCACAAAGTGGGGGTTAGTAAACATAAAAGTAAACATGCATAGAATACATATACTCATGTCAATGTATATATAATCCTAATCCATGAGAGAGAAGTAAAAATACTAATCTATCTACTCTTACAAAGGAGGGACAAAGTTAGGAATACTTACCTTTGAAGACAATCTTATTGAGCCTCAATATCTCCCTTGGCCAAGGTGATTCACAAGAGGTTATTGTGGTATGTAAGGATGATAAGGATAAGTAAGCTCTAGGATACATAACTTATCTATGCATCTAAGAGACTTATCCACAAGACAAGATCTGTATCTCTAAAAAAAGTATGAAACCCTGAGCTATGCTTCTTATGTAAAATGGTGGATAAGCAGATGCATAATATATATATCTTCTTCTTATCTTCCTAAATAAATGATGAAATGGATGCATTTATATATATGGATCTATCCCTAGTCATTTTTGAAAGTTTAGCTAATAGGGTTGACCTAATCATCATTGTATCATTATTGACAAAAATAAATTAGGTCCTGGTCTAGGTTGGTTAGGGCCTGACCTAGACCCTAAATGATTTTTATCAATTAGAGTATAGGGTCAATGGGGCTGACATTGTCAGCTAACATTTCAAAAATGAATAGGGTTAGATCCATATGAGTAAACACATTTATTTAGGAAAATAATGAGAAGAGATATATATTACGCATCTACTTATCCACCATTCTACTTAAGAAGCATATCTTAGGGCTTCATACTTTCTTTGGAGATACAGATATTGTATTGTGGAAGAGTATTTTAGATGCATAGATAGGTTGTGTATCCTAGAGTTGATTTATCCTTTTCATTCTTATATACCATATCAAACTATTGTGAAACACCTTGGCCAAAGGAAAGAATGAGGCTTAGTGGGTTCATATTCAAAGGTAAGTATTCATAAATTTGTTTCTCCTTTGTAAGAGTAGATAGATTATAATTTGTAATTATCTTCCATGCATTAGGATTTCATATATATTGACATGAGTATATTTATTCTATGCATGTTTACTAATCTCCACTTTGTGCCACAAGATTGGTGAGAACTAGATTAGAATTTTACTTGTTACTAGTCTAGTGAATCTGAAAACATATGACCTAGTTAGGGTTATTGCATAGTTTTACTTGATTGGAGGATTTGGAACCTTCCTGTTAGGATCAACATACCCCCATTTTTGAAAATTGGGACCCTTGAGAAACACTAGAAATTGAACATGAATTATAACTTGTTAAGGTTATTTGTAGAACATAAAGATCATCCTCTTTATCAAAAGTAATATTACTTAACTGTTTTTTGCTTTAATTTTGTCTAAAAATGTTGATAAATGGTATTTATTTATTTTAGTTATAGGTTCCATGGTGCTCATCCTTGAATAATTCATATTCTCAAACCTTGGCAAAACCCTCAGTTCAAATTTGAATATTGGAGGGAACCAAATTGGTGGGAACATTTTGAGAATTCATTTTGGACCTAAGCATAAAGTTCATGTTCTATGTTTAATGATGTTTATTAACATAACTAAAACTTAGTCTAAAATGCTTGGTCCCATTTATTACTTTCCCCTTTAAAATTTCCTTGTATACATAACCTTTGTTGTGTAGGGTACTTTTAATATTTCTTGGCTTAGCTTAAGGTTTTAACCCTAAGGCCCCATTGTATTTATTAATACTAACGAGACCATAGTATTAATGTCTTAGCTTAAGTTTAAGTTACCCAAGTCTAATTTTATGTTAGCTCGGTCTTTTGATTTAAAATTTGACCTAAGGTTTTAATCCTAAGGTCCTAATGTATTTATTAATATGAGTGAGACCATAGTTTTAACACCTTAAGACTAAGTCTTTTATATCTCTATGGTCCTAAGTTAACTTCTTGGAATCTTTTAAGATCCAACGTCCCATGCTTTATCATGGCATTTGATCTAATGGAGTGAGGAAAGCCCAAGATTTAACTTAAAAATCATGCATCTTTGATGATATGATGATTCACACTTTCTCATGATCTTTTGATCAAATAACATGAGGAAAACCTAATAGAATCTCGCATATAGCCCCTTAGACCAATCAAATTCAAGCTCTCAGATTGCATTCAATGGTTCTCACTTCGTCACGGCCTCTTGATCAAATGGAGTGAGGTGAAGTTGAAAAGTCAAAGGGTTATGGAAGGCCCAAATGATACACATATGACACCCTTACATTTGAGGAGTAAAAGAGAAGGGGCCCACCCAATAGAGACAACTAATCAAAAGCAAGCTCCCAGATCCAGATATTATGACTGTCACTTCATCAAAAATCTTGATTTGATGGAGTGAATCAAGCCCAAGACCCTAAGAATCCCCACAGAGGTGACAAGTGACACTCTTGCATTGAGCCACAAGAATTTGAGAGCTTAAAATTGATGTTTATGTGATGTCCATGAGGAAGTATTTGATGCTCGCATGATTGTCAACTTTAAGCCCATTAAATTAAAAGTTTTATCTTAAAATTGATGTTTTGATGACCATCATTTAACATCCATGAGGATGTATTTAATGGTCATGAGACTGTTAGATTTAAGATAATGAATTATTCTATTTAGAGTCAAAATACACTCCAAAATCTTGCTAAAAGGCTCATAAATGGATTTACAATCTAAGGGAAGTGCTCAAAAAATGCTCAACCACTAGAAATATTCAATTTTCAATATGTGGAAATGGTCTTATGATCTAATATATGCAAAATAAGCTTAGTATAAATCTATACTTTAAGGTCCCCATGGTATTTTGTTTAAATATCATGAACCTTAAACTATAGACTTATACTAAGTCTTATTTTAAAAGGAGGTCTTTGTTACATAGAATTTGGACCAAATATTTCTAACCAAAGGTTTTCATGTGTTTTTTAGTACATTAAAACCCTTTTAATGTAAGACCATTATATCATTTTGAACCCCTTTTGAGCATGATTTGTGAGGTTGGGCATACATATTTTATTCCAATGCATGCATTGTGTTTGTTAAAACACAACGTAAACATTAGGTTATAAAATTTAACCTTTGTCTCCTTTATGTAATTCAGGAAAATTAAACATAAATCCATTATCCTAAGGTTTTCTTCATGCTTAATAAACATGAAATAAACCTTAGCTTAAGGAACTTAAGTCTAAGTCCCACCTTTAATAATGTGCTAATTTAAAGTTTGGTTTTTTTTTCAAATCAATGATTCACATTTCATTACTAGATTTTGATCCCATGATGCGAGGATCTCATAGAATTTTTCAATAAGACCTCAAGAGCCCATGAATTTGATGTGCGGTAAAAGCTCATTCAAAGTAGAGCTGATAAGATGATCTAACAGTTCATTTTTTGTCATTAGATTTTGATCTAATAGTGCGAGGACACTCATGAATTTTCAAAGGCCCATGAGCTCACCGTATGGCTAATATTCATTCAACAAAGCACTGACATAGGATACGAAGCATGAAGAAGCACATAAATATGCCAAGTGTCATAACCATGGATCTAGCTATAAAAGGAGCCAATCATAGGTAATGGCCCAAATTACAATCAATGGCTCATGTTAGTCTAGGATTTTGATCCTACAGTGAAAAATAAAAGAAGGTATTTTAAATACCAATGACTAGTGCTCAAATGGCATTTATAAAAAATGCCACAAAAGGCCTAGACTGATGCCACATAGGTGACACACAAGCAAAAAAAGATAAAATACAAGATCTTGTGGGCTTGAAAATGAAAAGGTGTAAAGGCAAAGGTCCAAATAAAATCCAAGACATGTATAAGCCAAAGCCTAGATATATTCTACCATTAAATCTCCAAAACCCTAAACCCTACATTAAAAGTGACCTAAATTGACACAATTGGTTACAATTTGATCCAAAGAGAAATTAATTATGTTTTTGAGCATAAGAGGGCTTTCACAAAGATTATCTATAATTTGATGTGAATAATTATAAAAAATAGGGACTATGGCAGCTCATAGATAACAATTGAAAGAGGAGACTGAGCTCTATTTATCAATGAATAATGAAGGTTGAATATTCAAGGATATCAAATTGGATACTATAGCCCTAAATATCCTAGGCATTAGGAATTGGTATAACTCTTCTTAATAGTTGATGAATTAAAACCTATCACAAAAGAGGAGCAAAGAATTGCCACAGTAAGCTAGAGGTACTATGACATGTTCTCTATTTAGATGGTTGGCCTCTACTACACTACTACAAAATCTAAGGTAATATATTGCATTGATATCCTTACTCCCATATTTTTTACTGTATAATTGATAATGAATGGATTATTCGAGAGGGAAGTTTTAAAAAAATTAGCATATATTTCTCCTGTGGATTTTGAGAAGTATTATAGGCTTCCCATTCCCTATGTAGATTTATCCAAAATCAAAGAGTGTACCTCTAAGCATGACCTAGACTAAATGTTTAGGCCCTAGATGCACCAAGGACCCCATATCTTTAGGGATTTTGAAGGAAAAATCCTAATAATTTAATTTAGAGAGGGCATTAGGGTTATAATGACCCTATTTAGTCGAGGCTTTAGAGCCCCCTCAACCACATATGTGAATAAAATTTGGGTCCCATATGTATTTTTAATGGTGGAACATAAGCTCACCCCTCCAATTGGAGATTTGATTAGTGAATTTTTGGCCAAGAAATTCACTATCATCAAAAGGAAGACATCTATGCAGTTTTATATGATGTCATACCTACTAAATGCCATTTTTTCCACAATCACCTTCCCTAGGATTAGGAATTGATCCCTAGGTGGTAAAACGACCATTTCATACCATTATTCTAAATTACATATCTTTAAGTATAGGAACCACATGTAGTTTATTTATGTCTACATTTATCTAACCATTGTGGATGCCATCACTAGTGTTCCCATGCCTAAGGTCCACCCACTCATCAAGAACTACATGGAAATGATGGGTGACATTTGGTACTACCCTGATTGCATAATCATCAAAATTGAGGGGATTATGTCCCAACCATATAGATTGTTGGTATATGTTCCAAGTAAGATTACTGAGCAAGAAATTATTTCCCAACTCATCAATGATATTGATGAGATTTTCAAA
Source organism: Torreya grandis (assembly GCA_037957365.1). NCBI lineage: Eukaryota > Viridiplantae > Streptophyta > Pinopsida > Cupressales > Taxaceae > Torreya > Torreya grandis. The sequence goes on from JARHVA010001646.1 coordinate 1,577,919, forward strand.
GAAAAGAAGAAGGGTAATCTCCACCCCTTCCCTCTAACCATTGGAATAACCATACTTATGGATTGGAAACAAGTTGATACCATGGCCAAGTAAAAGGATTCATTTGGATTCTATCTTGATGAACTCAAAATGTGGGATCCTAAGAACATAGTGGCTACCCACTTAAAGGAGAAGAAGTTCCCCAAACCTGAATATGTACATCAATAGGTGTTCATGACACCATCTATATTAAAGCCAAGAATTATGAAGGATCCCAGTCCACAACATTAAACTTGAGCACATGTTAACCAAAAATGATAAGTCATCAGGAGAAGCATGGTAAATGCACCATTTGTAGTATCACTTGCTACTTGGACCATCTAGAACAACCCAGGAGCAACCTCAAGTAGAGAAGCCATAGCCACAACCCCAAGAACATGTTGTGCAAGGCTAGGATGAACAAGGAAAAGGAAAGGAGAAAGTGGGAGAAGTGAAATTAGAAGAGATACTTAGAGAGGGGCCCTCATCTTCAACACTCCCACAAAGGCCACCTTCCCTAGTGTAGTATATAGACATGATAACCTTAGAGCTAGAAGAGACACTTGAGGTTACCCTCAAGGAACTTATAGAGGCATATAATACTAATAGGGAAGAGGAACTATTTGAAAAAACTTAAATATAGATTGGAGAGTTTGAAGAAGATAAAGGAAAAGAGCTTATTCTTGTGGCATCCCAAGAGAAGAGAAAGGCAGAGCTAGCATTGGTTCCTATTGGAATAAGGAAGAGACAAATATTGACCATTTCTCACCCCACAGGTGAGATAAATTTATTTAGTAATGAATTTCCCATCCATGGGCCAGTTATCCCAGACTAGTTCATTTATGGAAAATTAAAAAATATTCCTTCCCTCTCCCATTCGTGGGCTATGACAAGAGTTGCTGATATTGAGATACAAGATGACATGAAGCCATATATAAGGGCTATGGTGAAGGATCAAGAAGAAAGGAGAATTGTGGTCACTCAAGGACTAGAAAGGAAGAAGATAGATTATTTAGGAGTATCTAGTAGCTCAGGTATGGAGGTCCCAAAATCTCCCAAATTTAAGAATACAATCACTACTGTCTAATTCAACCCTAAAATAGCTAGATTGGAAAGGGTTAAAACCAAGATAAATGTGGTTGGAACAGAGGAATTCACCTTTAAAAAGGTGGATCCCTTTATGGGATTAACTCTAGTTGAGGATCAACATCTTGGTGAGGATGCCATTCATGAAGAGGATGTTGGAAAGCTTGATTGAGGACCATTTAGCATAGGATAAAGCGAGAATCCAAGGCATAGAGTAGAGGATCTATAATTTGGAAAGATAAAAATAAAACTTGGAGACACAAGTAGTTCTATCAGTACCAGAGACAATGACTAAGATTCTTGATGAGTCATTTTATGACATGTTTGAAGCACTCAAAATAATGAAGCTGAAGCAGAGTGCATTAGAGCAATAGGGTACATTAGCCAAGAGTTTGGTCACTTAATTGAAAGCCTTATAGGACAAAATAGCCAAACTTATCAACATCTAGGCAAGGAAATATATCCTAGGCTTCAAAACCATTAGTTTGGGACACTTGAGCATAATTCTAGGAATTGTGGTTGACAAGGTTCAAAGTTTGAGTGCATGACATAATTGTGTGGAAGGGCTCCTATAGGATGATAAGGAGTTAATTACAAGGATTGAACAGCTTCTTGAGACCATACTTATAGATCCTACACAACCCACTACCCTTAGAATCATAAGTGAAGGGGAATTCAAACATATAGCTACTTTGGTAACTCAATAAATCCAAAGAAAGAACAAAGGTAAATCTGGGTCTGATAACAACAAGATCCTAAACATGATATTCAATGCTAGAAAGGGGATAAATGAAGCCAAGAGCATTAAAGAAGCCTTGGATAGAAATGATAGAGAATTCAAACACTTTGTAGATCAAGAGGAAGAGTGTATCTTAAAGCTTGTTGTGGATCTAGAGATAGTTGATGAGCAACATGCTAAAGCCATGAATATCCTCCTCCAACAACAAGCAGGGTCCCCACCAACAAATTAGACAATATTCTATTTTTTTAGAATTTTATAACTTTTGAAATAGAATATTCTTTTGTAAGGCATATGCTAGTATTTTAGCATATTGCCCCTTAGGCCAGTCTAATTATAGAAAACAAGTGTATTTTAGAACCATCTTGGGAAGGACAACTATCCTCATCTTTTGGTACACTTGTATATTGTAATTGATCGATGCATTACCTTGTCTTTTTTATAAAAAGCATGTATCACTATTTTGTAAAAGGAGATATTTTTGAGTAACTTTTGTACACTTGAAGTAATTAATATAATCAAGGAATTTTGCAAGGATTGCCCACATTTGATATGTCAATTGTTAATATAGATTTTCTCTCAATTTCTAGTGGAGGTCTTGAATTTGAATAGTGTCTTTGAATTTTGAATGATATTTTCTAACCATAGGGTTTCTAATTTATACATATGCTAGATTAGTTAGAAGATCTTAGGTTTTGCTTCATTTCATTTTTGCTTTGTATTCAAATGTGCAAATGCTATTTGATTATAGTAGTAAATCCTTAATGTAGAGCTGGTTCTTACTTGTGACTCTTTACATTATCTTTTGAAGTTTTCTTGATATATAGTGGAATTTGAGCTAAGGCTATTTTACATTGTATATTGGTTTGAATGCATGCTCAGTTGCATTTTATTGCTTTGTCATGATATTTGAGACTAACATTAGCAATCACTCATTTATTTTCTACCTTACCCTTCTCTTTGCTCTTTTTTATACTAGATCACTTCAGTTTTAGCCTCATTATAAATATCCACTTATATTAGTTTGAAGCTTAAATATAGAATGTAATTCACTAAGTATTAGTATAGATTTTTTACAATTCATAAAGAATGGACCAAGGTGGCTCCCAACCACCAAATCATATAAATATTGTGGAATAGTTTATCTTGCTCTACTGTTGTTTCACCATAGGCAACTAGATTGACAAAACTTGTAACTCATGCTCTAAATTTTATAAATTTTAAAATGAGAAGTGTTCTTTAAACACTAAGAGCACTTGTGGTTCATTTATAAGCATCTACACCTCTCTAGTGATATTATTGTGGAAAGAGATCTTGTGTCTAGATCTAGTGGATCCATCTTGGTCATGACCTTGAATATCTAATATGCTAATACTCAAAATTGTAAGTAGGATTTATCTTCTCTGAGTTAGGATTGATTTATATATCAGTTACATTTCCCTTTACATACATTCTGATGAACCTGACATGAATCTAACCCTTGTAGGTTTTAATTCACACCATCATTTTTATCATATTATTTTGTTATTCCATATTTTTAGTACTATATCGAACTAGTCGATATAGTTCTAACTTTCTATGCATATGTTTAACACATAGTCACTTGAAAATGACTATGTTCTATCTGTGCAAGTCTTAATCACCTATAAGTTATTATATTGAACAATTTAACATAATATTTTTCTTCAGTTCCAGATTATCATACACTATTAAACATGTTGACTAACTAATTATTTATGCCAACATATAGGTCAATGAACACTATTGAACATGTCAAGCTTGTTCCTTATTCTTCTTTAGCACATAGGATTTTACGAAAGTTGGTCAAATTAGGGGACCTAATTTGTATAATTTGAAGGAAAAAATGAAAGCATCACAATATAAAATCTACAACCTATATAATCTTCAAGCCCATCAAGGTTCCCTTTTTTCCTCTCTCTATCATTTCAGTACTTCCTTCAGTTCTATTTTTAACAAGTTAGCAGTATTTAAAACTACAAAGCTACAACTAACTAGGTCAACTTGGTCAACTTAGTTTTATAATATATATGTCTTCTATCTAAGAGACATAGTTAATCTATTCAACTCTATTCTTAAATACATTATTTTTGTAGAACAATAACGACCCAATAAACTCTATTCTATACTATTTGCATATAATGTCACCTAAACTAACTCTGTACTACTCTTAATCAAAGAATTAACATCTACTTGCTAATAATTAATTCACATTTCCTTTTTAGTTGTTTGCATGTTTAGAGTAACTCACATGGTCTAAATAGGAGTTTTTCAAATTAACATTTTAGTCACACTATTTTACTCTTTTGAACACACTAATAAACCACTTAACATTCAAAACACATACAAACTCTTGTCTTTCCAAGGCCTACCTACTTAGATTTCATCACCAAGGGTGAAGCCAACTTGGTTTTCTAGCCAAGTATAAATACATGGTTAATGTATATATTGGAAATCAATCAACACGCTTATTGATGTGGGATTATTAAGTAATGGGTTAGGCCCCAATACCAAGCAAGTACCATTGACAATATAGATCCCTTTCAGCCCAAACATCTTGAAACCAACTTTAGACTACTTTCTAGTTTCCTATTTCAGCCAATTCTCCTATCACATTAAAATCAAAACTTTCTAATAATCTAATAACACTTAGGATGACTAATTAGTTATCATTTAATTTTCATTTGAATGCTTGTTCTTTGATCATTTTGTGTTGTATTAAAAAAACTTTTATTAGATATCATTGGTGTAAGGTTTTATGTTGTGTACCCTAATTGAATAAATCACATTGATCTAATTATTTGTGTGTTTGATTTCATTATTAATTTTAATTATCTTGGAAAATTTCCCCCCTATATCAACACACTATCATCTTGGTCAATACAGTCTGTTATAGACTGTGTTTCACCTTCCTACCAGTAATAAATAGTTAATCTGCACAATTATGTCTTTTTATACCCTATTCAGTCCTTTGTTCAATAGTACATAGTCGAATTGAATGACTGTGTATCCTTATCAACCTGCTTCACATTCTTGTTTGCAACACAAAGCCAACTTGAATGACTCTATATTCTTATTTGCCTGTTGGGTTACAAAACACAGTCGATTGATTCGACTTTATATCTTATTTTTTGACTTTGTCTTTGCATCATAATTATCCTTCTTAGTATTTTTTTAATCTCATCATGAAATTCTTATTTGAGGATAACACAAATTTGAAGTCAATATATATGATGAGCTTCACCAATCCTAATAGGTTTCCCCATAAAAAACTTGTGGTTCTTATTGTAGACAAAAGTAATGTGCATGTGACCACTCGTACTAAAAATAATGGTACTCCTCTTACATCTTCACTTTGTAACCCTCTGTTATCCTTAGAAGACTTGTTTGAATTAGAGTATACTCTAGAAATGATTTCATTCATTAATTAATTTACTCAACATCAAGGAAAATACCCTTCCACTATTTACAACTTTATGGTAAGTGGTCAAGAAGAACCCTGATCACCTTCCCCCACATTCTCACATAAATTTGGGGGAAATATATTATTTTCATCTTAGCCTCTTCTTTCTCTTTTGAAACCATCTCATACTATGAACTCTTCTTCCTTTATTTATTCAACCTCCATGCCAATTATATCTACTACCATGGCAAGTTCAACATCTAATGGGACTTTTTCAAGACCCACTTTTCTCAATTCCTCCACTAGTTCATTATTTGCTACCAATGGTAATCATGCCACTAGTGATTCTTCTTCTTCTAATCCTTCTACTAGTGTATCTTTTTTAATGCATGATAATCATACCACTAGTGCCTCCTTTTCTAACAATGCCTCTCAAGCCACTAATACCATGCATGCCACTACCCACAGTGATACCTAAGCCACTATTACCAATTCTAATGTTTTGCATGCTATGCACAATACCACTTAATCCCATAAACTTTTGTTGCAAAATCTTAACCAAATGAATGCTTTCCAAGCTAATAATTCCAACCAGATGATGCAAATGCATAATCACCATATTCATCTTTAAAATAAACCTCAATAGGTTCTATGAGGAGTGTATAACCAAAATGCCCCACTCCCCCTTAGGGATTCCCATAGAAACCTTATTCCTCAACTTCCTCTTGTTAAAAAAATGATTAAACATCTTTGAAATAAACATATTACACCTCAAATTAATAACATAGATATAAAAGGTATCACCTTAACATTAGCTATAATGGATTAACTAATCCTACCTTACACTCAAAAACATTTGGAAATCTATGCAAAGATTGGGTCAAGTTAAATATGTTTACTGCTACCAAAATCTTAGAAAAAACCATCTCTATAGATGCTTTAGATGGATATAACCAACTCAAGTCTCATTCCATCACTATTTTGGAATATCTGGTTAATTCTCTAGTAAAATTGTTTCAAACTAGTGACCTCCCTAAAAATACGTTGGCACATTTTATTCATTGCAAATAACTTGAGATGGAAATTGTACAAGATTTCATCAAATGGTGGAAAACCTTATCTAATAAGTGTGAACACAACATGGAAGATGATAACCTATTTTATTTATTTACCAATGCTCTCTACCCTAAGTTGAAATATCAGGTCCAAACTCTCTCTTCATGAACTTTGGAAGAGGCCCTCGACCAAGCCAAATGCCAAGATTTTCTCATGCATCAGTTTGAACCATCCCAACCTCCTGTTGGCACTCACATGATCATAAAAAATAAAAATCATAATGCTACTAATGATGGTGTCAGTGATTCTTGTGATACCATTAATAATATTCAAGGTATTGCTCCTGACCTTGCTTTAGAACATGACCCCCCTTTAAATCACACCCCTAATCCTCACTTTTATCCAATAATAAACATCAATGTTCATAAAAAATTATCCTTATAATAACTCTGAAAGTGTATACCAAGGCCTATTCCATAATATATTGGTCCAACTTTCCCTATGAAATCATGGTATAATCATAATAAATTCTATTGATTTCATGCTACTTAGGGTCACTCTCATGAGACTTGTAGGTAATTGCATAATTTAGCTATGGATTTCCTCCTTAGTCTAAGTTTAGATCATGATTCCCTAATTATTAAATGTCAAAAATCATATGACATTAACTTAAAATCTCATGAAACACAAAGTTAAAATCAATCTTTAAACTAGGCTAATGCCCATTTGACCATTTACATAGACCCTCTTCCAAACCATCAAGAAAATAATGATAAGCCTACTCCTTCCACCAATTACATTAACAATATGATAGACCAAAATCCTGAATAGAATGTGGTCAACATGAATAATATGTGAAGGATATTTACCTTCATTTATTCTCATCCTACCTAATCGCACCAAACATCTCATACTTTTTATGTTATCCAAGATTCTTCTCCAAATCACCTAATAGAGTTGGGGCAAGAGGACCTTATCTCTTTCGATGAAAAAGTTCTAACACCTCCATTAGATAAAAATTCTCATTCCATTTATAAAATTTCTCTAACCTATTTACTCATTGCCAATAATATTCCACCTTCTAATACCACTTCTTCAAATTTATCACAAGATAAACCTATATCAACTACCTCATCTCCTCACAATAATCAACCAATTTTTCCCCAATTTAAACCTCTCACATCTTATCAAAAAAAATTACATGTACTTCTAATCCTTATTTTGAGGATCTCCTCCAACATTACACACCTCTATCTAGCAATTCACTCATGGGCTATGATGAACAGGATCCTATCACAAATCTTACTAATCTCCCATCTCAAATTCCATTTCTTGAACTCATGTGGAATTTTCCATGTCATCATAACCACCTTATATAACTCTTATTAAAAATGAACATCCACCATCCTCCCCTAGCATGACATGAAGCTACCTTATCTGGATCAGAAGATAACATCTTAAAATAATGTGAAGAGATGTATATACATGTTAATGAAATAATGGACACTTCTCTCTCTCTCTCTCTCTCAAATTTACTATTGATTATATGATTCTCAATGAGATTATAATTCATGTGGATGATACTCACCTATTTATAAGCATCCAAATTGGTGACATTCAAGTCAAACATGCCTTGATTAATGAGGATTTAGGTATTTGTGTTTCCTCTCTCGACTTCATTTAAACTATTGGATACTCTGAATGTAATCTTAAATCTACATGTAGTACATGTCAAGATTATGATTGAAGGAAAATGACTCCCTTAGGTTATGTGTGGCTCCTTATTACCATCCCACATGTCATTATTATTTTTTAACTAAAGGGGTAAAAATTTATTAATAAAGACCCGAAACCCGGGAAAATTACATCACCATATCCTGCTCAAGAAGTTGAGCCAAGGTGAGAGACAAACTCACGGGAAGTAATTTTTGATCTTGAATACACCAATCTGGCCCAAACTCAGAGGCCCATTTATCCAAGCAATCTGCCACCCCATTCCACTCTCAGGGAATATAATTAAAGGAGTTGGACTCTAGAGAGGTACTAATCTGGAGGATATGCCAAACAATCACAGCTAGCTGCCAATCAACATTGTCAAAACTATGGTTACTCAACAAATTTACAATCACTTGCAAATCTGACTCACAAATGATTCTCTACCAACCATTCCAACAATAGGTTTGCATAGCCTCAAGGATAGCCATCGCCTCCATAAGGTTGTTTGTATGGTAACCTTTATAGATAGAGAATAGGAAACAAATCTCACCAGCAGTGCCCCTGCCAACTCTGCCAATCCCAGCTTCCCATGGGTTACCTTTTGAGGAACCATCAACATTAATTTTCAAGAAACCATTTCCTGGAGGGGATCAATGCCCCATCCGATTAGCTGGACGCGTCTGCTGTCTACTTCTTGTCCTAGGCCGCAGATGAGGACTGAGTGGAGGAACCAGAGCCGACACAGGGGAGATGCGTGCAAGGACCACGACTTTAGTAGGATTCAAGATAATGGCCTTAACGCATTTTGCCTGAAGAGTTTCTTGGAGGGCAGTAAGGATTTTTAGACAAAGCGCTCTAGAGTCCAAACAACAATCACGAAAAATCCTCTTGTTCCTCTCTAACCAGAGGTTCTAGAGAATGAAGGAGGGACCTGTAGTCCATGTAGCCTAAAGTATGGGTGCTTTTGAGAGTGGTCGACCCAGGCATTGCCAAAACTCAGTCATAGATGAAACATGCCAGCAAGGACACTCCCACACCTCCCACCAAAGGTGCCATATTCATCTGGCAAAGGAGCATTGGAAGAACAAGTGCGGCCCTGCATCCTCACCACTACAACAAAGCATACATATAGATGGGCCCTAAAAACCTCTTCTATAAAAATTATCCCATGTCAAATAGCGGTTATAAGTGAGAATCCATAAAAATAAGTTACATTTCGGCCATGAGAGACAATTCTAGATCTTCTTCCCCCATAAGAATTCAACTTCTCCAAAATGCTATTTTGTCAGTTCAAAGTATCCAGACGCTACTGAATAATGACCAGTAGAATTACCTCCCCAAGCCAAGGCATCTCTCCCCCTCAAAGAGCTATAAACTTTGGTTGAAAGAATCTGAGATAGCTCCTGCCTATTCTCAACAGTTCCTCCCAATGGCCAAGTAGAAGAGTTCTTCCATCGAAAGGCAATAGTCATGCCTAGATTAAATCCCTCTTTGTAATGCTCCACCGTGTTCCAACTAGCAGTAAGAAAGGAGTCACATAGGGGCTGCAAGTGAGGGTGGGAGGAAAGGAGGGGAGGAGCTCCATTCCAGGAGTCTTCCAAAAAGAGTGCCTCCGTCCCACTATTGCAAATCCAAAAGAGATTGGTCTGTACAAGATGAGCTCTATGTTTGAGGGTATTCCACACCATAGAACCACTTCCCTCAATAGGATGCCTGGGGATATCTTTTGGATCAACACCTAGAAAATACTTAGATGATAAGATACAGGCCCAGAGGCAAGATTGGTTAGAACACCACCGCCAGTAAAGTTTAGTCGCAAGGGCTTGACTAGATAGGATGCGGAGCACAGCCCAAGGCCTCCTTCTCTCTTTGGGTAGAAAACCATATTCCAGTTAATAAGACTCCATTTTGACATCCTTAAATTGCCAGTCCAAAGAAATTTCTATGATAGAGCATCATATTGTTTGAGAAAATACATTGGGGCAGCCTGGACCATACTATGGTAAATGGGCAGAGCTTGGATCATGGATTTCAACAGTGTCACCCTCCCCATAGTAAAAAGCCAGCAATGGGTCCAATGGTTAATTATTTTCCTTAATTTATCAATAATATTCTGCCAGAAGAGCTTGGGTTATCTACCAACCACAATGGGTATACCCAAATAAGTAATCGGGAGGGATTGAATCTAAAATCTCAGAGAGGTGGCAATCCTCCGCTGAATAGAATCCAGAGTGTTGAAGAAAAAAATGGAGGATTTGTGCTCATTGATTTTCTGCCCTATCACCGCATGATAGGTGTCCAAAGTAGCCCAAAAAGCTTGTGCTTCCCTGATGCGAGCTCTGCCTACCATGATAGTATCATCCACAAATTAGAGGTGGGTCAAACTGGCTAACCCATTTCCCCACTACCAGCCTTGAATCCTATTCTAAAAAGCCTGTGATTTGATAAAATGGCCTAGCCCTTTGACAAGAATAATGAACAAGTATGGCGAGAGCGGATCTCCTTGGCGGAGACCTCTAGAGGCACCAAAAATCCTGGAAGGCTCACCATTAATAAGGAAAGAATAGGATGGCATAGTGACACAACTTAGCACCCAGCACACCCAGTCCTGATTAAAACCAAAGGCCAGAAGGATTTTTTCCAAAAAGCTCCAATCTACCCTGTCATAAGCCTTGGCCAAATCGAGCTTAATAAACATAGCTCGCTCCTGGGACCTACTCATAGAGTGGATTGCTTTAGAAGCAATCACCACCCCATCTAAGATTTGTTTCCCAGCAACAAAACCCCCTGTTCCTCAGAGATGATCGAGGGAATCCAAACTTTGAGCCGCTTCGCAATAAGCTTGGTTATTATTTTGTACACCATATTACAGAGAGAAATAGGCCTGAAATGATCCAACTGATTCACCTGTTCCTTTTTTGGGACCAAGACAAGGAAAGTTGCATTAAGCACTCTGAGCATCTCCTTATTGGAGTAAGATTATCTCACCACCTCCAAAAGATCCTGGTTAATAATCTCTTAGAATTCTTGGAAAAATTTAGCTGGGAATCCATCTAGCCCAGGAGCTTTACCTCTACACTTACTAAACACAACCTTCTCTACTTCCTCCTTAGCAATCAGCCTCATGAGAAAATCATTCATCTCAAGAGTAACAACAGAAGGGATGTACGATAGCAATATATTTTCCTCATGATCAGTAGGAGGTGGCATACTTTCTATCACCTCAGCATAAAATTGAACAAGTTCTTCTAATATGGCATGGGAGGACGTTAGGCAAGTGCCATCCCCTGTAACAAGGGAAGAAAGAAAGTTCCTATTGCACCTTGCTTGAACCAACTTATGAAAAAATGTTGTGTTTTTGTCACCTTCCTGGAGCCAATCAATATGAGCTTTCTGCTTCCAGTAAATTTCCTCCCAAAGTTCCCATTCAGCCACAACATCCACCGCTATAGATTCTACCCTGTGGAGATCTTCTGTCAAACCAAAGTCCCAGATCTGCCTGGTAACTGTATCAAGCTGATCTTGTGCTTTTTCCTTCCTAGAGTGAATATTGCCAAAATTGTACCAATTCCACTCTTGCAACTTTCTTTTAACAAACTGAAGCTTTTTGGCAAAGGTGAACATAGCTGTACCATATGTAGGTCCTCCTTGTTGCCACTAGTGGGTCATCAGGCCATGAAGAGATGGGTCCCGAAGCCACATTAATTGAAACTTAAAAGGAGGTTTCTTTGGGCCATTGATGTGGCTGGTGGTGAGTTTGATAGGCCAATGGTCAGAGCCTTTCCAATCCAAGATTTCTGAAGCCATATAAATTGCACTAGAAAGCCAAAAACAAGAAACCAAAATTCTATCTAAATGCTCAGAGATGGCATCCTTACCTATCCTCTTGTTGTTCCATGTGAAGAGCCCATTAAGGGGTTTAACATCTGATAGGCATAGCATATCAATATTTTGTCTCAGAAGTTTAGATGTGGGGTCAAGTCGAGCTAACCCTCCCTTCTTTTCCTCCTGGCATAGAATAACATTATAATCTCCTCCCATGATCCATGGCAGATAGGGAGCACAGCTCCACACAAACCTTAAGTGTTCCTAGAGCTTGAGCTACCTAAAGATATCCCCAGGTGCATAAACCATGGTCACTAAGATCAGCTCCCCTGATTCAGTAGAAGTTGCAGTCATGGAGAGGGCTGAGGGGCTAGCCATCCAATGGAGTGGTGTGATCTTTCCAAGATCCCAACAGATTACTACTCCTCTAGTGCTTCCTAAACCACCAACACATTGGTGCTATCTAAAGTCCCAAAATTTTGGTACACTGTTAGCCATAGCCTCAACAGAAAGCTTGGTTTCCTGGATACAAAGAATATCTAGAGAGTGTTTCTCAACCAACTTCTGCATAGTTTTTTTTTTGGGGGTACTATGCAATCCCCTTACGTTCCATGATAAGACAATCATTGGGTGGATTGGGTGAAGTGTTCATCCAAGGTCTTAACCACTCCAGATTTAACCAAAAGATCTCCTGTGATTTTGATTTTGTCATGATCCTTCCTGCGACCCACTCTGGAGGGAGTGGTGAAGGAAACTTTCTTGAAAGGTCTTTGCATTAATCCCAACATAGACACTGATCTTTTCTCTTTCTTAGACCCATCTACTTCCTTAACCAAGTCTACCCAGCTGACTTCCTTCTCCTACTGATTCAGATGTACCACCAGGGTCCCCTCATCCAGGGTAGGGGAAGTCTCCCGCGTCGGCTGTATCACCATATCTCGGGAGGCACACTTCTCCTCAGCTTCTAAGGGTCCTCCCATCTCATTGGGCAAAATGCCATCTTCAATGGCCATGCTCTCTAATGATTCAAAGCGGTTGAAATTTTTTTCCATAGATCGGTCCTAGTTCATGCATTTTAGCCCCCACCCCTTCACATGGCGATGGACTTGGGTGAAGCCTTCCTTGTCTGGGCCATTGAAACCATGAGGGTCTTGGGTAGCACTATTAGTGTTTGAGAGGTCCTTACCTTTTGTTGCGTTGCCACTCAAGCCACTTGTAGTATCCATTTGGGCTGCTTGGCCTCTTCCTTTACCTCCACTGGGATCTAGCCCATTACATCTCACTGCTTGGGGACATTGATGGTGCAGATGACCATATACATGGCAGATTCGATAGTGGAAAGGGATGGATTTGTAATTGATTTGTTGGACCCATGATGAAGCTCCCATGCAAATTTCTAATGAATCTAGCAGGGGGTTATTTAAATCCATTTCCACACAGATCCTAGCATACGAAATAAGTTTCCTATCTAAGGATTGGTGTGTTATGGCAACTGTTGTTCCCATCAAACTAGCTATTTGATGCAAGATGCCCTCCCTCCAGAATTCCAGTAGGAGTCTCGGGAGATGGACCCATACAGGCACACGGGCTAGCATATCTTTTGCCAAATTGAAACCAACATGCCAGGGTTTGAGAAATAGGCTGATAAAGTCATAAAAGTAGGGTCCACCCTCAAAAATCCTATTTCTATCAGATATAAATGAAAAGTTAACCAAAAAATAGCTGTTACCAGCCAACATGATGTCTAGATCTCCCTCAACCTACCAGGTACAGTGGACCCATGCTTCCAAAGCTTGCACTAATATTCTAATGCCTAAAAACTTACAAATTAGGGTGTGAGCAGATAAATAGTCGAATTACTAGAACGGGCCTGTCCTGGCTCTGTGGGTAGCAACCATTTACTTTATTCACCTTGGGCTGTTCGCTGAAGACAAAGGATGTCTTATCCTGAGGAGAATCTCCCTGCTTAGAATGATCCCTGCTGGACCCCTCTCTAGGGCCAGCATTCTATCCTTTGCCATTCGCAGCCATTCACTCCGTCTCCATAAATTGATTCATATCATTCATAAAAATTAACAAGAGAGATAATTCAAGATTAATCACATCCACATGTCATTGTTTGAGTGAAGGTTATGATATTCAATTTTCCTCTATCCTATAATATCTTGCTTGGCAGGCCATGGAATCTTCACATGTAAACTATCACATCTTCTTCTTACCAATGTGTCAATTTCCCTCACAATGGTGTAATCTATAGGATTCAAGGTAACATTAACCCTTGGAATTTTGAATAGTTTCAAGACCATGGTGAATTCAAAATTCCAACCCTTGAACCCTTACTGAGTGTTCCATTCTGTAAATCTAATTTTTTTAATTTCCTTATCAATTATACATGAGGTTACCATGGTCAATCCAAACTCATTGGAAATATACCAAATAACCTCTTAGATTTTGATGATGATGAGCCTAATGAGATAAACCTCATGATAAAAAAATTGATCTCTCCTCATCTCATTTCTCAGCTTCTACCCTCTCTAAAGTTGTGTTCCCACTAACCACTTTATGATGATATACCCATAGTCTCAACTAAGACTCGACAATCTATTCATCATGCCACCTCTAATGAGAAGGTCATACCTACCTACATAATTTATCTTGACACACCTGACTATGTTGATGGTTATAATTTAGATGACCCATTTAGAGGAAGTCTTATTTAGGCTCGAGATACTAAAAACCTTCATTATCATTCTTTTTTATTTCAATTTTTCATCTATCTTATCACATTTCATCTTTTATAGTTCCTAATTTTACCATTATTCCTCTTGTTTTTAGGGTAGAGATGGTACATTCACATGTCACACTTCTAATTTTTGAAGAACCTCTTAGGATCATGCTTATGGATCATGCTATGATTGGTCCTTATCGCTTTGATAGATATTAGGATCCCTATAGCCAACTTGCCCTTGAGATGATTACTATTGTCCTTAAACCCTCTATGTATCTTATTCCTCCCTCAACTAAGCCTCATATTGATCCTATTCCTAGCCTACCTTTAGCTAAGTCTCTTCTTGATTTTGATTCTATTTCTTCTTTAGTTGAGCCTCATCTAGTCTATCTACCATCCTCACTTCCCCTTGGTGATGGCCTACTTCATTTACTATAGCTTTCTCTTCTACCTACCCAATGGGTTGATAAACCATACTATGACATTCATAGAGTTACAAGTCATTAAAATAGAGATTATAGACTATACAAACCTTCCCTATCTTTTTCTTCCACTCTTTATGTTAGTACTCCAGAAAAATCTACTAATAAATGTATATGTTGTCATGACATAGATAATAATTTCTCCACTCATTATCATAATCTTTGACAATATATAGACACCTTTCATCCTACTCTTCCTTAGCCTACAGACAAGGAGATATCCACCTCAAATTATTACTTGAATATATTCCCAAATATGGAGAGGTATATTATTTATGGCACCAATATGGTACCCATCACATTAATCATTGATGTATTATCCAAAAACATCTCTAGGATTACCTTATGACCATTCCTGCACCTGCTATGCCTTTTCCCATAAGTTAATCACATAATAAGGCTCTCCCTTCTTCCCCTGTGGTTCTTCCACCTATGCTCCCTTCTTCCCCCATGGTTCCTTCACCTGTGGGCTCTCCATCTATGAAACCTCCTTCACCTGTGGTCCCTTATCCATCGATGACTCCTTCACATCCCATAAATTCCACTCCTATTCCTTCTCTTGAGTATCCTATACATGATGGCCCTCATAAGCATGATCATTCATGCATGCCTAGATTTGTTTTTGAAGATATTCAATGAGAGGTATTCTCCTAACTTTCTTTAAATATTGATGAGAACTTTGTTTTAGTTAGAGTTCAACTTCATAGAGATCTATTAGATGTTAGAGACAATGTTTGTAGACAAATTTACCAATATTTATGAACACAAAATGGTGTTCCTTCACTTTATTCTTCATTTTGGATTAGATGTGTGATTCAATTTTATATTTATTTAATTTATATCAATTGACTCTATGTCAAATTTTCATTCACTTATCTATCTTCTATGGCTATTTATATTTCACACTATAGGTTGTTTATGGTGTAATTTTCTATCTTTATGATCTCTTTTGGATTATTTTCATGAGTACATTATTTTATTTCTATCAGTTCATTTCTTTCCATGGTTGTCTTGTTCTTTTCTCATGATTGTTTTTTACCTTATCTGCATAATATGGATAATTATTATTTTGACTTCGTTATACAAACCTTGCTCCCCTTAGTACTCCTTATTTACCATGTGATTAGTTAGAAAACAAGTCATCTCATTATAATCTCATTTTATCAGTCCATATTGGATCTAACTTTATTCCCCTTATTTCCTTTCACAAACTAAGCATACACATGGTCAGAACCTGAGATAACATACTGGTTCATAGGTAAGCCTAAGTGTTTTAGTCAATCATGTCTTTGGACAATTAGCTTCCATTAGCCAAATTATAAGGCTCATTTGTGTGTATCACTTTGTATCTCATGATTGGTCATTCCAAGTCTGTATGGAAGAGGGATATTAAAAACCATAAAAGTTTAAAAGCCCAATAATTAAAAAAAGGTAATGGTATAAAAATCAACATTCAAAATTTCAAAAGTCAAATCACACTATAAGATGTGATTCAAAGCACATATCCATTTTTCTAATCAAAGATCAAACTTCATAGTTGGCATTATAATAGAGTCAAGGTCCATTCAGATGCATTAGGCTAGGAGATTAGGAAAGGAGAATTAAAAAAAAAAAAAAAATAGTGCTACCTACATTCTCACATAAGTACCCAATCTTTGTAGTAGACTGCCAACTCTATAAGAGGTCCTATGGAATGGGGAACACATTGTGGGAAGGTAGGTCTATTTTACTTTCCTTTTTTAAATAACCAACATGAATCAACCTTAGTATCTCACTTATTTTCATACACAACTTTGTGTTTATTGTAAATAGGGTATTGTTTGTATATAGATGGTCACTAGCCACTTAGTGTCTTTTCTATGTACTTAGTGTACCTCATGTTTCCTAAGTTCTTCATAGATGCCTACATTGTGATTTTTACATTCCCTCTTTCATTTACCATAATCCTAATATTTCCCCTTGATAAATATTAATTTGTTGACTGATCACTTGCTTCTAGGGATTCTATTTGTGAGTTGTAGTGTAAGACCATGGATAGGACCAGGCCTTCCTCATAAAAATTTTCAATACCCAAGTCACAATGAAATTACAATGTTAAATTTGAGATAATCTATGATTGATCACAACTTATACATCATTGACATGCTTCCCATCTTGATATAGTATGTTTTATGCTTACTTTATAAATCTTTCATTTTTTTATCTTCTTATTTTCTGATTGCATGTAAGAATATTACCATTTTTCTTAAGTTTTTCATACTTCCCAGCTTGAATTAGTGTGATCAATTTAAGTTCATTTTTCCAATTTTGTTTCTCTTTTATACTTCCCAATGTGATTTAATATGATTGACTGACTTAATTTTTTTATTTTTATACTATTTGGTGTTCTTATGCCTTCCATTTTATTACATTATTTTCATACTTCCCAATGTGATATACTGTGATTTTAGTTGTTTTAATTTGGTGAAATTATTTTCATGGTCTAAAAACATTTTGTTATCCTTTATACCATATTTTAGTTTATTATATTTAATAGTATTTTGTTATTACATATTTTCCATCATTATATAGTGTGTAGTACTTTGTTTTTTATTACTTATACTTTTTCAAGTCATTTTTATAAGAATTTGCCAAGGTTTTCATATCAATGAATGCCATGGTGAAGTGATCATGCGAGTCAAGCAAGAACACATCACAAAAATGAAAGCAATTGAAACCATCAGGAGAGAATATTAAACAAAGATATTGGATTTAAGAATGGAGATGAATTACTTATACAAAGGCTCAAAGTTTACATCTCTCACATATCTCAAAGTTGTCATAGCTCACAACTAAGTAACTCAAACAATCCATAGTACACAGAAGAGAAATTTCTCTCTAACTCATTGAATGATCAATATAAATGGAGAGAGGTGTATATATAGGTTAGAGAGAGAAAGATATAACATATTACAATGAATGTGGGACTAATCTTCCCAAGTAACCCAAATGACCTCTAGAGCCCTAAGCAAGCTAATACAACCATGTAGGCAAAACCCAATGGGAAAAAGGCCTACAATAAACCAGCCCCAACCGCCCACCCCCCCTCCCACCCATAAGTGTAGCTTAGGTGGGTGATGATACAAAAAATGGGTAATGAAAGACTATAAAAGCTCCATTTGTATCAAATAATGTTTCTTCCCTTTGGCAAAAGAAAAACCCGATGTGTGTATTGAAAGTCTGCTCATTCCATAATGGAAGATGAAAGTAGTAGTATGAAGATATCTAAATGTGGTCCAAATCATATATGTGATATATGTTTAAAAATAATGTGCATAGAATTTGAAATTAATACCACTGAAGTGAACTAGTTAGAAGAATGACATGGAACATTCATTGAAAGAATGTCCATGTGAAGGGTGGAACATGACTCACCAATTGAATAAAGAAGTCCACAAGAAGAGATGAGTCATTGATGCTCAAAATAGGTGTACTCATAATTTAAATAGTGGATTAATTCAAAGTACAAGGCTGTGAAGGCTCTGGAAGAGTAATAATTAGCATAAGAATGAAGGTAGAATCTAGAACAAGACAACTAAGGTCTGGGAGAATCTCATCCTATAATGGGAGCTTGATAGAAAGAAGATAATTATCCACCATGGAAGTATCATCACATGAAATAAAAGTAGGTGAGGAGAGTAAAATAGTCTTAGAAGAGACAAAAGGAAGTGGAGGAGGAGGCATGACATAAATCTCAGTAGGATCACCAAAAAGATTATGTAGTATGCTCCAAACAATGCATGGACACTCTGTATATTCCAAATGGCAATGAAGATCCATGGAAACATGTAGTAATAGAGTGGTAAAAACATTATCACAATTATTCACCAACTTATTAAATTGAATAGGATCAATGGGTGCAGTAATTTGTCCATATAAAAATGGAATATGATTCTTGCACGTGAGCAAGTATTCTATATAAGCACACCGTAAAGCATAATTATCCTTACCAAAAAGGATCACTAGGGATGAAACAACTCTCCTCATTTGGTATTAATAGTGCACACTCTAGATATGGACTTTGGACTACAAAAATGAGTCCAATCAAATGAGAGCAATCTATGCACAAGTGATAATGCATGTTCAGATAGACGTCAAGCTCTATTGATAATGCATATAAGAATACACGAGTAATATGTGCAAGTAGTCACGAAATGGGCATAGGTAATAGTTATAAAGTAATGCATTTTACAAGGCAAATTGACCTAATGCATGGGAAATAAGAAAATAAACACTTCTTCAAAAGATGGTTCTCAATTTTGAGTTATCGTTTGTAAGATATTAACAATATAATTTTCTGTAAATATGTCTATTGACTAAAAATTTGCATTTAAAACTTAAAAAAAAAAATCCTTGGGTTGGAACTTTGTAAAGTAATGCATTTTACAAGAACACTTCTTCAAAAGATGGTTCTCAATTTTGAGTTATCGTTTGTAAGATATTAACAATATAATTTTTTGTAAATATGTCTATTGACTAAAAATTTGCATTTAAAACTTAAAAAAAAATCCTTGGGCAAGGTAAAATATGCATTCCAACCACTTGTTAGAACCATAATTTTGCCATGAACTTAAAAAAGTCAATGGAAGTGAAAAATATTTCACTAGTTGCCTTGGTATGCTTGAAAGC
This sequence comes from Torreya grandis, assembly GCA_037957365.1. NCBI lineage: Eukaryota > Viridiplantae > Streptophyta > Pinopsida > Cupressales > Taxaceae > Torreya > Torreya grandis. The sequence goes on from JARHVA010001646.1 coordinate 1,597,658, forward strand.
AAGTGTGGCTTCTTCTTTAAGCAAAAAATTATAGCTTCAAGACAAAAAATAATGAAGTTTCAGCTGAGTAAAGAGGATAATATTGTTTGTTTTTACTCTAGATCTTTAAACAAGAATTATAACACAATAAATAATAGATATGATGTAGATCCAACAACAAAATAGAGATCTTAAAAAGAAATAATGGAGTGTAGGTTTTTTTAAAAATCTAAAAAATCAAGGCAGAATGTAGATCTTTCTATGGTGCCACATAACAACATAATCCCAAAATCAATGTAGGTGAGATCCCTAAGATGGATCTAAGGTTAGGTATAAATTCTATCTAACGTATCAACAACAAGATCTGTAGGTTTTCTATGTGCTGGAAATAACATAGAGATTTAAGTAAAAAGGAGAAAAATGCATATTTAAATGCCTTTAATGCAACAAATTTTGAGGAAAAAAATGCCAATGGTCAATGCCAAAGTTGCTGAAGATGATGCTAAGTTGTAAATAGTGATGTTTATTATAGAATTCAATGCTTTGGATCTCCAACTCCTCAGCTAACACCCAACACTTTAGATCATAAAACAAGAAGTGCTATGTTATTTCCTCCTTATCCAACACCTTAGTTATGAATAAAATGATGCCAAAACTACAAAGTGTGATGTCAAAGGCTATATTCAAATGCAACAATCAGGGATTTGATTGAAATATATTCGACACCTTTTTCTCAATGCCACACAATAGTAGATGAATACACCATAAGTTTGATGGGCAGATTTGAAACACAATAGTAGAGAGTAGATCCTCCTTCAATGTAACTCTCACATTACAAAGAAACTCTAGTGCTCAGGTAGATCTTTCCACTTTGCTATGCCACTTCTCCTCACTTCAACTCTTTTTATACATGTAAGTATATCTCAATGCCTAGATTTTGGGATAAGATCTCCAATATAGGGAGGCAGATCCAACACATAAGTAGGAAGAAAATGATGATGCCAAGCTACCAAAGTGTGATACTAAAGCTAGAAAATCCATGCTACCAAAAGATATCTCTTTCCCATGCCACTTCTACTCATCTAATGGAAAATAAGAGCCTCTACAAAAAAAAAAAAAGATCTGGACACAACAAGGATGCCAAAGATGGAGTTTGCAGAAAAAGACAAAAGAATGGTGTTTCTTTCCAATGTCATATTATTGAAAGTGATGCCAAACCATAAATAATGATGCCAAAAACATAAAACTACTACTTTTCTTAGATCTTAATGTAATAGAGAGTCTAACATATCTATCTAATGCAACAATAACTTCTATAACAGATCCCAATGCCACTCCTAGAAGAAATGAGTAAAACAAGATACCAATCCTTTTTTTTAGTAGAATTCAATGCAGCTGGCAAAGAGGATGATTTTATAGATTTGTAACCAAAGTCATGCAACCAACACAAACAAGATCCATTGATACCATAGATTTACAAAAAAAGATCCCTAAATTTTTTTTTGGTCGCTTTTGGTGACCGAGGGATTTTAACAAATCTTAAGGTTTTTGAAATTTTAAAAAACTACTCCAATTTTTTTTGTAAACCCTCTAAAAATTGAATTACAAATACGAAAATAAACTCTATATTTCAAAGCAAAGCTTACAATATAACAAATAAGATAATCATGAAAATGGATTGGTGCTCTAATACCATATAAGAATTTACTAGGATCTTTGTATCAATTAATGGCCATGGTGAAGTGATCATGTGAGTCAAGCAAGCACACATCACATAGCTAAAAGCAATTGAAACCATCAAGTAAGAATATTGCAAAAAGAGAGTGGATTCAATAATGGAGATGAATTGATTATATAAAATCTCAAAGTTCACAACTCTCATAGCTCTCAAAGCTGTCATAGCTCACAACTAAGTAGCTCAAACAATCCACAATACTCAGAAGAGAAATAACTCTCTGGTTCACTAAATGATCAATACAAAGGGAGAGAGGTGTATATATAGGTTAGAGAGAGAAAGATACCACAAATTATAGTGAATGTTAGACTAATCTTCTCAAGTAACCCAAATGATCTCTAGAGCCCTATGTAAGCTAATACAATCGTGTAGGCAAAACCCAATGGAAAAAAGGCTTACACCAATGATTTTTACCTTTTTATTTTTAACCATGCATGTGTATCACATAATGATATAAAATAAAACACTCCACATATATTTCCCATAGCATTTACAATAAAATTTAAATACATATTCTAGAAATAAATATATCTATGTATCAACACCCATAACCAAGTACAATTCATGAGATTAAATCCAACTATGAAAATCAATATTTACATATATCATGTGTTTTATACAATATACAATATAAAATAAATGAGTTTATTTCTATGACTAAGCTGCATCATGCTTATCCTATGGACTAGCCATAATGACCATTGATGACTGGGCATGTCCCTTCTAAATGGTATGATATAATGAGGTAGTTTGGGATCTCAATCCTACTACCTATCCCTATAAGTTGGTCATCTGGGCCTGCACCTATCCAAGATGAAATGTATTAGCCATATACATTACTCTCTCTTGAGCCAAGGCCTATCAAGCCTATGAATTTCCCTTTCTCACCTCTATCAGTGGCTACAATCCATCCCCATGTGTCTACAACTACCTCACAACCTCCCCCACCAATATAAATTATCCTGCCTAGGCTGGTGTAGATGGAACAATAAGATCATCTAGTGAGGTGGGGCCTGTATAGCCAATAACTTGACCAAAATGTCATGGTTCACAACCATAACCAAGGATCCCCATCTAACATAATCTATCATTGGATTTATAAAACTAAAAATTAGATCACATAAATATCTCAAAATCTATCTACTATAATCACATGTAACTAATATTTTATATCAAAGCCTAAATCAAAATTACAATATTTCTCACCAGTGCCAATGTAACCAACCACCATCTCCTTGTCTATTGGCCATCTAAGCATGGTATCTCCATCTACTTGCCCCTCAAGTGCCTCCTCTATAGATCACCTTTGTGCTAGGGAAAAGTTATAAGTCACCACTTGAGCACATTATGACCCTCTCTTGAGAGGTGTCTCTATCGGCCATCTTTATCCTAGGATGGATGTCAGGTCATTCTACACTGTCACCTTCCCTTATGCCTAATCTCATTGGTGGTGCCTCCATATATGGTGTGGCTGATGTGGTCATTGATGCTCCTATTATGGTACCTACTATGGTGCCTACTATATCATTGCATTTACATCCATGTCATCCCCTCCCCCAATTACCTACTACCATGCTTGACCAATCCATGGTCTAACATGCCATGACCTAATATTGGGTCTCTCAACTAATACTATTCCTCCTCCTCTCCCCCTCTAATTTCTATCATGTCATGAATAATAAGCAATCACTACTATAGGGGCCATTGGGTATGGGAGTCTAAACTGACATGGCAAGCATGCCACCAAATGTGACTCTACCTAACAGATATAGTGGCCTATGATCTACACCCATGCCATCACTATCACCATAGTCAACAAACCAGGCTAATAGTATCAATGTGTGTGTAATGATACCACATGATCTCCACTCATGTGATTATCTACAATGGTAACACATGGGGCATAACCCTAATGACATGGTATTGTTGCCACCTCATCAATTGAGGTAACCTATCATCTACCATGTGGGGTAACCCAACTAGTTGATATATAAGAAACCTCTCACATATCTAGGCACTTAATAAAATAATAGGCCTCATGGTCTTCTACCCTCTGGATAACATCCCATACATATCATACATGAGCTAGACCTAGATGACAACCCAAAAGTCATACAATGCCTTTGATCCAAAAAGGACTGACATAAGGCTATCACATATAGTAGTACCTTGTCATCTAACTTGTGACACAACACTTATGCTATCACAAGTCCGATCATGACCTTATGGATGTCCAACATTTGCATGATATATACATCAAACAAACTAACCCATAATCCTAGGTATATCTTATCTGAGCATGTTACCCACTTAACTAGTGCTTGCCTCTCTATCAGATCATTTGATGTCCCTATGATCATTGGTGTTCCTCTTATCAGTAGTCCTAACAAAGTGTGGACATCCTATAGTGTGATACCCACCTCTATGGTATCCCTATCCACCACCCATTGAAAAGTGTTGGTAAATTGTTCTCATGCTCCAAGGAACATGAAAATGATATCAATAATAAATGGGATGCACCTCATCTCTATGATACTTCCAAATCTCAGTACAACTAACCATGCTTTGTCCATGCCAGCTAATCAATCCAGTAGATCCAATAGCCATCACACATCTATCAATCACCAATACCTTTAGCATCTTTATAAAATATCAAACAACAAAGGATGTATCTGATATCCACATCATAAATAATCAAAATACATTTTTAATATTTTAAAAAAAATGAGGTGATTTGATTTAGTCTCTCAAATTTCTACTCGATTAGCCCTTTCAATACTAGTTCATCCCTTTCCACTTCCTACTAGATCAAACACATAAAGACTGGATTGACCACATTCTCATGTTACAATACTATATTGGCCTATTATACATAGTCTCTTTTAGAGATACTACACCAGCCCTATTGAACCAACTAAGTTATGTAATAGGCCCCCTATTAGTAAACTAAATCATCCCAATGCTAGGTAGTTGGATTTATCACTATCCCTCACCTTATAGACCAAGTCAACTAGGTTGACTCTATTTGTCCACAATGGTAAATTTTTGCCTATTTGCCATAAGTGTCTTGGGCATTTATTGGTTTGAATTCTTCCTACCCAATACCTATTTTACCCATAGTTTACATGAAATTTTTTTTGGTTCATTTTGGTGCTTAGATTTTTCCTACCAATCAATTTTTTACATTTAGTTCAATTTCAAATCAAAATATTAAAAAAATTGAAATTTCCAGTTGCTTACTTGTATTGCACTCATTGTGGCTGCTATGCATCCTCCCCATCTCAATTGTCATATCCTCACCATGATGGATCTTTGGTCTCCAACTAGGTCTCTCAGAGATCTATTTTTTGAGAATGTTAAAAATAACAAATGAATTCTTTTTCACCCTATTTATATTTACTATTCAAAATTATTTACCATTAGATTTCATATTTTGGTCATATCTTTATCTCTAATAGCTTCTTTTCCAAACTATAAAATGTTATGAAATCTTGACATCATAGAGAATATTTTCACCCATTATATGTCTTTATTACAAACATTTTATTTTTTTCCTCTTTTTTGCTAATTTCTACAAGTTCACTTAATGTTCTCTACATTGGACACCTTCACAGTTCTTGCATATCCTTATTTATCTACAACACTAAGGTAAGTAAAGGTATGTTTTTTTCAATTCTATCCTATCATTTATCTTATTTAATCTTTATTAAAATTTATTCAGCTTCAGTGTTATGTATTGCTATGTTATTTTCATAAAACACCATCCCATGTTGCACCTACATAACATGTGATGAGATTTGAGTGGGGTATATGTATACACATATATTTTCAAACTTTATCAATTAATGATGATTTATCTCTTGTAGGAACCCATCGAGTCTCAATCTATCTGAGTGCACACTTTAAGGGGTGCACCAAGAAAGGAGTGTGCTTCATAGGATTATTGTCCCTAGACTACCATTTTCTATCTACACAACTATATCTTAAAAACATTTTCCTAAGCTTTCCATATTATTTTATAGCCTCCTCTAGTCATTTTATGCCTTCATAATCCCTTCCATAACCTAAAATCCTTTTTGACAATTTATAATACACTGTCAAGCCCATCAACCTTATACTCTAATTGATAAAATTTGTTTAGGGTCTAGGTCGGCCGCTGGCCAAGCTAGACTAGGACCTGATTTATTTTTGTCAATAATGATACAATATCAATTGGGTCAAATATATCAATTAAATTTTCATAAAGGACAAGGGTTAGATCTATCTATATAAAAACATCTATTTCATCATTTATTTAAGAAGAGTAGAAGAAGATATATATATTGTGCATCTACTTATCCACCATTATAATTGAGGAGCATAGTTAGGGTTTCATACTTTCTTTAGAGATATGAATCTTATATTGTGGATAAGTCTTTTGAATGCATAGATAGGTTGTGTATCCTAGAGTTGATTTATCCTTGTCATCCTTACATATCAAAATAACCTCTTACAAAGCACCTTGGACAAGGGAGAGATTAAGGTTCGATAGGTTCATCTTCAAAGGTAAGTTCTTCTAAATTTGTTATTCCTTTGTAAGAGTAGATACATTAGCATTTGTACTTCTCTCCCATTCATTAGGATTCAATAGACATTGATGTGAGTATATGCCTTCTATGTATATTTAATTTTTATGTTAACTAACCCCCATTTTATGCCACAAGCTTTGGTGAACACAAGATTAAACTTTTACTTTACTTGTTATTAGTTTAGTGAATATGAAAACATAGAACCTAGTCAATGTTACTACATAATTTTACTTGATGCAGCTTTGGAACCCTCCCTAGTGATATTATTGTGGTAAGAGATCCCTTGGCTAGGTCTAGTGGATCCATCTTGGTCATGACCTTGAATATATAATGTTTTGATAATAGGAAGTGTAATTAGAATTTATATTCTTCAAACAAGGATTTAATTATAAATTATTTGCATTTCCCTTTACATACACATGCCCTCAAATTATTCAAAAGAGGAATATGTACTGTGTAAAATCTCTCCTATAAATAAACTCGCTCTTGAATTTTTTTTTGGAAGTCAAGATTAAGTTTTGTTTAAACAACAATGATAAATATTTTTACCAAGAATTTATTAATGCTATCACTACTAAGATTATGCATAATATTTAAATCACCTATGCATATCCATGGTGGAAATACTAGAAGTGGTATGTTGAAACACATTTCTAGAAGTATAATCTCAACAAGGGATATGAATGGTTGTCACCTCATCTACCTATGTTTGACAATCTCAATGATCAGTGGTAGCTTCATTATTCAAACACTACTTGGTGCCAATGGTTTCACATAGTATGTAATGTTTTTCTTAAACCTAAGATTGCATAGTTTTATTAGTGCCTTATTTAACATGGTCTCCCTCTTATTCATCACCTTGTTTAATTGGGTGTTACTTAGCCTAAATGCCCATTATTTGGCCATTTACATACCCATTTGATTTTCTTAGTTCTATAAGAAATTAAAATATTATTGGGTTTGGATTCATGATATATTTAGACCTTTTAGACGAGATCTATTTATTTAGAAGAATATACTCCTGCCCATGATTCCTATTTCTTATGCTCAAACTTGGCAAA